>MU105940.1:0-129143 GCA_012274485.2 Sinapis alba | reverse complement strand
TCTCTCTCTCTCTCTCTCTAGAAATGGATAAAGGTAAAACGTTTGGAGAACAATGGAGGTTCAATCCAGCGTTTAAACCGCCTGAAACGCCGTTAAATTCTATGGAGTTTTTGTCACGCGCGTGGAGCGCTTCCGCAACAGAAGTTTCCAGAGCCGTCGTCGCTTCTCCGACTTCTCAACCGCCGCAAATGCGTTTCTCCGAGATCCAGAGCGCTTCTGACGTCACTTTATTGCCGGAAGGTGAAGAAAACGGCATCGTTTCCGGAAACACTTTCTCTTTCGCTTCCTCTGAGACTTCTTTAATGGTCATGGAACGTATCATGGCTCAGTCTGTAAGTAAATCCATCCATAACGGACGTCGTGTTTAAAAAAAATAAATAAATAAATTTAAATTACGTTTTAAAAAAAATTAGAAATGTTTCTAACAAATACTGTCTCGTGAACAACTTTATTATTGTATATGTTGCATATTTACATTTTATAAGATCGTGTAAACTAGAAACTTCGTTCCCTTTTCTTTTTCATACTAATTTTTATAAAAATATATGATTTTATTTTTAAATAATAACTTCTTTTTTTCCTTGTGACAGCCTGATATTTCATCACCACGGACTTCAGGGAGACTTTCACACAGCTCTTTCACTGAGAGCCCTCCGATCTCTCCCTCTGACATCGACGACTTTAAGGTCAGTCAAATTCTTGAACCAAATTTTCAATAAATAGTAAACCGGAATTGAAAATCTAGTGGTAAAAGGAGATTGTTTCAAGAATAATTAGTAATTCAACCCATTTAAGTGTGGGACTAGTGTTTTTTTTTTTTGTAACAGTGGGACTAGTGTTTAAAATTATTATTTTGTGGGTTAAATATGTGTCGTAGATTGAAAATTAGGGTCTATATGGTAAATTAATCAAAACGTTGACAAAAAACAAAAAAGGCTAAAGTGTAAGTAGAAGCAGCAGTAGCTGTAAGAAAAAAAACATAGGAACAGAAGACGCAGGCTTTCTCTTCGTCCCAAGTATTTTTGTCTGTCAATTACTACAAGATGAGCAGTATTATTGTTAAAGTCTCTTATCCACATTTTTATATTTATGGTTAAATATTAGCAACACGAATTCGATTTGTATTTATTAAGGAAAATGATAGTTGGTTAGCATTTATGGTTTGGACCCAAGTATGGCTGGCATAGGTCTATTTTCCACATCAATTTTTCCTACAAATACATAGTTTTAATTCGTTTTCGTTTATGATAATATCAAACTACAACCGGGAAATGTTACTAAAACTCGATTGCTTTTATAGTATTTGTTTTGTTAGAAATAGTGTTTATAGCATTTATGGTTTAGGACCCAAAGATGGACCGGTCTATGTTTACAAATCACAACTGTCTATTTTCCACAGCCATTACAGAAAATATTTTTCACAGTGGTCCACTTTTATTTTAAATTTTTTTTTGAACTAAAGCAAGAAGCCAAGAACACATACGTTTAAACGTGTATTAATTTTGAAAATAAAAATATTGGTCCAGCAATTCTACCGCGTAAGCCCATCCTTTAGTGGACACATACGTGGTCCATCCGCCGTCTCCGGCGTCGCAGGAGGTTCTAAAACTGTCGGCCGGTGGCTGAAGGACCGGAGGGAGAAGAAAAGAGAGGAAACACGTGCACAAAACGCACAGCTTCACGCGGCAGTGTCTGTAGCTTCCGTGGCTGCCGCCGTGGCTGCTATTGCTGTAGCAACTGCCTCTCAGTCGAGTTCTGGAAATGACGAACAAGTTGCTAAAACTGACTCTGCGGTGGCTTCTGCGGCGACTTTAGTGGCGGCACAATGTGTGGAAGCCGCCGAGCTTATGGGAGCCGACCGCGAGCACCTGGCCTCCGTTGTTAGTTCTGCGGTCAATGTTCGTTCCGCCGGAGATATCATGACGTTGACAGCCGCTGCGGCCACAGGTATAGTTCAATTGTTACCATAATACTCTATCCGTTTCATTAGTTGTTATTTTAGATTTATGCATATATAATTTTGTATATTTCTAAAATAAAAACACAATTATATACATATACAACTAATCATATTTTAACTAATAAAAAATAAAATGAAAAATCTTATTAATTAATTTGTATTGAAACTCTAAATTGATTCTTATTTTGAAACAATTTTTTTTTTCTACAACTACAATTAAATCGAAACGGATGGAGTATGTGTATTAGCTTTTTTTTGTAATAACCAAGTTTGAACTTCCGACTTACTTATTAGGACGTAGACTCACATACTGAATAATAAAGTGTAGTATAATTCTTGGTTAACACTTTTTTAAAATGTACATGCGTAGCGTTGAGAGGAGCTGCAACTTTAAAGGCGAGGGCATTGAAGGAGGTATGGAACATAGCGGCAGTGATTCCGGTGGAGAAGGGGAATTCTAAAGGCGGTGGTGGTGGTGGTGGTGGTTACCAAGGCGGATTAACTCCGGAAGACAATTTTCTTGGGATATGTAGTAGAGAATTGCTAGCTAAAGGTTGCGAATTGCTTAAACGCACCCGTGAAGGTTGGTTGTTGTCTTCAAATAGTTACCATTTATGTCATGTTACGTAGTTCTTGAATACATCAATGTAACTCCAATATTTTAATACTCGTTTCATATCTTTCAGGCGATCTTCATTGGAAAGTTGTTTCGGTATACATAAATAGCACAAAGCAGGTAAAAATATATTAAATCATACTATAGTTTAGGCCTTTTAAATACCTATACTATATTTTAGTTTTAAGTAATGTTTTTATCGACATTTATTGTGGAAATTAAATTACATTTTCCTATTGTTTTAATTTTTCATTTTAAATTATTGTGCAGGTAATGTTGAAGATGAAAAGTAAACATGTTGCCGGGACCATTACAAAGAAAAAGAAGTGTGAGTGAAATACTGATGCTTTGCTTATCTCTTACTCTTTCATAGTCTTTAATCGATCCCAATGGATAAAAGGTCAAAAAGGTACTAACTTTGGAATATTTTTCGAAGTTTTAATCTATTAGATCCTAAAGTTAAAGAACGATCTAAAGTTAGTTTGATGATAGTCTAAAGATATATAATCAGTTTCGAATACTTTTTATGTTTCAATAAAACACTAAAGACTAGGTAATGGTAGGCTGGCTAATAATGATATTACATGTTAGCATAGTTTTAAATTTGGCCTCATAATTAAAATAATTAGTTTTATAAGTTTCTGAACGTGTTCTTGATTTTGATCTATATAGATGTGGTGGTGGAACTTGTGAAGGGATTAACTGCGTGGCCTGGCCGTGAATTGCTCGAGGGGGGAGAGGATTTGAGGTACTTCGGGCTAAAAACATTAGAGAAAAGAGTGATTGAATTCGAGTGCAAAAGCCAAAGGGAGTATGATCTTTGGACACAAGGCGTTTCCATGCTTCTTTCCATAATTGCTTCTGATAGAGGGCATTAATGTTGAATTAAGGTATAGTCTTGGGGGTAAAGTCAGTATGAAAATGAAACAATGGGGGCATATTGGGGTTTTCTGTTTTTTCTAAAATGGATTGAATCGTCTAAATATTTATTATAAGGTAAGATCTTTGTTGTAGAATAATATGTAAATTACTTAATGTTCTTGTTGTTAAGCTATGGGTCTATGGTGATGGGGAAATCAGATGAAAGTAGGGGACGAACATTGATCTTTTGATTTGCTTTTTCTAGGGTGATTGTACTATAGAAAAATATTATATGGGCTTTGTTTCAAGTTTTCGAAAGTTTACTCTTAGAAGTCTTGTGAATGTAGTCGCCTAGTCGGGTTAACCCATGAGCAAAGAACTACACTAAAAACTTTATAAATTAATAATATTAAGATTAATTAATTTACAATTTTTTCTTTAAAATACATTTTTATAAGGATTAATTAATTTACAAAAATAATTTTTTTATAAAATATAAAATAGTTGATTTTACCATATATACGTTAATTAAATTTTAAAATTAGATTTTATACTATTTTTATTATATTATTTAATGTATATAAACATATATTGGGCCTTTGACCTGTAACAAATAAATAAAAATAAACAAAAAGTAGGTGCAACTTAAGGAATCAAACCCATGTTTATAATTTTAGAAGTGTCAAAAGAAAAAGAAAAAAAAAACAAATGGGCTTATTGTTTCATTATACACAGTTTATAAAGAAAAATTATATTATTAAGGGGTGTCGGCTGCTGACACTCCTACTCTTTACATAGATCCGTTTCTGCCTATTGTATATCGTAAAGACCACACAATATAACTTCATAAGCAACAAAAGTGACTATTGCATATTGAAAATAGGAAAAAACAAGCCCTAAAGAAAATTACTTTTTAACTTCAAACTCTTGAATTTCGACAGGAAGACCTTCATGACACCCATCTTTGATCTTCACCAACTCACCATCATCTCCTTCCAAATAAGCCATCAAAAACGACACAACAATTCCACCGACAAATCTCCTCATTGGTCTTCTCTCTTCACCATTCTTACACAAACAATAAGAACTCTTCCCTCTAATCCCTTTTGTATCATCATCAAGCATGTCCAAATGCCCGTAATCCTTTGCTACAAAATGCCACGCTGGGCCTTGACATTCCCGGAAAAACTCTCGGTGGTTCACTCCCGGAGGAGCACACGGCGGAAACAACGGGTTCCGGGCAAGTTCACCAAGTCCCGAACCGATCACTAGAACATGCATCTTGTCTAGCTCAAATGAGTTTGGCTCATAGGTTAAAACCGGAGGAGGGGTTTGTTTCCCTTTCCCTGTTCCATCGACCGGGTCTATACCGATAAGTGCCGAGATCTTTAGATCGGATGAGTATCCAAGTTTCTTTAGGGCCACGGAAAATGCTGTTTTGCCGCCGCGGCTATGGCCGGAGAGTGCAAATTTGGATAGGTTTGGTGTTACTTGTGGGGGAAGAAAGTGGTTAAGTCCCACTGATAACCAATCAATAATCTCCGCCGTTGATTTTATCTCGTCCATCGTATCTGGTCCAGCAATGCTATATAACTGTTGGATATTACATTACCAAGGAATCTCATTCATAACAAAAAAAAAAACGTGTAACCATATTATTCTTAGAAAATTCGAGAGATTATAATGAAATTGGACAAACTGATTAGAGACAAAAACAGACTCATACATCAAGTGGACCCATCGATTTGCATATTTGTTCTTACTTTTCTTCTTGTCTAAGGTTCTCATAAGAGCCAAACAAAACAAAAAAAGGTTTCAGAAACTCAGCGAAACGTGGCATCATGTACTCCACTCAAAGGAGTTATAGACATGGCTAATGCTGTGTTTTTCTTACTAAAACGCTAATCAACCGATAAATGAATCCTAAATACGACTGTCTACTACTCTACTTACAGTCTTACACCTAAGTTTTGCATTAATCCACCATAGCTATAACTATTTATAGGGGTTTACGTAAAGTCCAAACTTTAACCCGAGTGACCAAATGCTCCACGCAATGTTTTCATACACTAGAATTGAACAGTAAACCAAGAGTAAAAATATCTCCAATGTAAAATTCTATTTTTCTTAAATTTTATTCTATTTTTAATAAATATTTTATTCTATTTTTAATAAATAAATAAAAAATAGATTATTCCAACTCTATTAAAAAGTGAAAAATCAAATAGGATTAAAACAATATTTATTGTATATTCACTTTTACTCTATTTTAGAGAAAAAAATAAAGTTGGGTTGGAGATGCTTTAAGGTGTCACAGACGTAGCTAACTAACTATACACATTATATTTGTGAACTTAAAAGTAATTTTAAGTGGCTAATTAATTCATGAATCAGTGTAATTAATCTAAAAATTAATTTGTGAGATAGAATTGAACCTGCGGAGCTATGACTATGAAGCCATGGGAAGAGACATGCAACATAAGGTGGGAGTAAAATGAGTTGTAGAGAAGGTAGCCATGGAGGAGCATCACCACCGGATATTCTCCTTCCTCCACCGGCGTTGCCACCAACAGTCCCTTGGGAGGAGGCGGCGAAGTGATAGAAGAAGATGGTGTCGGTTTGCAGCAGCGAGATGATAAGTCATCTGTTAAGAGATCTGTTTTGTGTTTGCCATCCACAAAGGCGTTTCTTGATGAAGAAGATGACATTTTTTTCTTCACTTTGTTAAAAAAAAATCACTTTTTTTTTTGTGGTTCATGAGAATGAAATGAATGAGATATTATATATTATCGGCATGAAAAAGTTAAAGTACTTTATGATGGATTTTTTCTTTTGTTTTTCCAGTTTTGAAATAATTATTATAAAATAAGTAATCCTCTTAGATAACACTCAAGAAAAAAAAAAAATCAATATAACTTCTTTTTTTTTGGAAAAAAAATAATATTTTATTTTTATTTTTAAAAATTTGAAATGCTAATCTCCTCACCATTTAACTCTAAACCCTAAATCAAGATTAGTTAACCCTAAGGATATAAATGTATATTTACTTTTTTAATAAAACATTTTAGTTATTTTTTTCCTCGTGATATTTTTGTGACAAAAACTTTTTTAGTATTATTATAGGGTATTTCTCTTATAAAATCTAGTTCAGAAATAAAAAAGTAATTGTAGATTTCGTTTTCTAACAATTGTATTAATTAAAGATTCATGATAAATACTTCAAAGAGTAAGGGTCTAAATAATAACATATGAAATTAAGGGAAATAATTAATTCTTACTCATTTTAAAAAAATATTTTTTTTTATGAAAAATATTTGTTGCTCTTAAGAAACTATAAAACAAAAACATTCTTTATCAAATAATATTTGTTACTTGGGTGATCTGGGTAAAGAGCACCATTTCTCTGATAACATTTGAGAAACATAAAAGATTATAGCTTTACTAAGCTTTATTGACACATGAAAGATAGCTTAAGAAAGCTTTATTGAAGTGCTAGAAACTAAAGAAAGAGATAAACTTTGTGTTGCCTTCAAGAACTAAAACAGATTGTTTGATTCATAAGATGAACAAGAGAAAGGCTGCTCTTTTACAGCAGCCAAAGTTACATGAGAAGTTCTCTAAAAGAGATATTTATACTACTATGAAACTTGCTACTAAATCTAGATAACATGGGCCATTCTTCATACACTAAACTTGTATTGGGCTTCAGTTTAATATTCCCCCGCAAACTTGGCGTCGGTGGAAGCAAGATGACAAGTTTGAAGATGCAAATGGTGGTGACTTGGAGAAATGCAGATGTAGACAGCTTTCCCATTTGATTTGGAGATAAAAACAGTAGACTGTAGAACAAATTGAGACCTTTGATCTACACTTGGAGATCTATCATTGCTCCCTCAGAGGTATCTTTGTACTTGGAGAGCTTTTGTATAGTCCCTCAGAAGTGTATTTTGATCATTACATCTCACTTGAGTTCCTGGATTTTTCTGTACCCATCTCTTAACAAACGAGAGTCATTATAACTTCCAACTCTAAACTCCTATTCATTGGCCATTTAACCACTGAAACTTTTCTCTCAGCCATTATATCGAACATGTTGTGTGCACTCCACTAAACCAGAAGATACCAGCCATTTTACTAAACCCAAGACAACCCTATTGTACCATTGCTTCACGCGTTCAATCCTATGACTAAACCAGCCAGCAGACATCATCAACTTCTTCTTAGTCTACCAAACAACCATTCACTTGTTCTGTCATAGAGAAAAAGGCAGCTACATACCATTGATAAACAGATTTCGTGTGATGTTCTGGAACTGGTCGTCTTTTGAAAAGCTGAGGACTTGAAAATGCAAGAAAGTCTCCTCCTTTCTTGTATCCGACGTCAGAAACAAAACCCAATAGTAAGACACTGAAGCTGAGTTGAGCGGAAGCTCTAGAAGAGGGAAGAACACCCATAAATCGACGGAAGCTCTGATACCATGATAACATTTGAGAAACATAAAAGATTATAGCTTTACTAAGCTTTATTGACACATGAAAGATAGCTTAAGAAAGCTTTATTGAAGTGCTAGAAACTAAAGAAAGAGATAAACTTTGTGTTGCCTTCAAGAACTAAAACAGATTGTTTGATTCATAAGATGAACAAGAGAAAGGCTGCTCTTTTACAGCAGCCAAAGTTACATGAGAAGTTCTCTAAAAGAGATATTTATACTACTATGAAACTTGCTACTAAACCTAGATAACATGAGCCATTCTTCATACACTAAACTTGTATTGGGCTTCAGTTTAATATTCTCTTCCACTTGAACTTGCTCCAGATTCTTAAACACGGAATGGAAAGAACAAAAGTTTCAAGAAATCCATACATCATGGACATCTGAGGACCTGATGCCAAGATGTGATCTCCCAAAGAAAATAAAAATCGGATTGAGATGAGAGAGCCTCTTTCAAGTATAACTTGAGAGCAGAAGAAAGCGTCTCTTCGCCGAAACACCAAGACAGAGGAGAGAAACCGACCATTACTACTACACATTCATACACCTACGTGTGTTTTCACATTCATTCTGCCCATATGTGTTGAATAGTGAGAACTAACTTTGACACAACATAACCAAACCAGCAAGAAATATCATTGTCATATGGTAGATCCATATTTTTTAGGCGTTTGAAATTCATGTCTTACGCTAAAACAAAAAGAAAGAAAAGAAAACCATAGCAACACACAACAAATCATGAAACAAGATCATCCAAAAGAGGGTAACAACCAAGTACTGATGCTTTTTAAACTCTTGTCATGGAAACTGATCTAGTGACTCTTGACAGGTGCAGATTTTGGTGGAGGAGGAAGGTTCTCGACAGTAACAGTGAGCTTCATCCCGAGACGACAACCGCCCCTTCCGTCAAGTAGATAGTACTGTTTGGTTACATTGAGAGGAACAATGTCTCTCCCAGCTCCACGTGTATAGTTTCGGATAGGATGCGTGGAGATACAGCTTTCGTAGTCGGTCTTGTTTACTTCAAGAATGTTGTGTAGTTCTCTGTAGTACACGAAATCTGACAAGAGACCATATAAACATATTCTTGATTAGTTACATTGACCCATGACTTGAATTTGAGCTATAGTGGTAATGACTGATCCTAGATTTCAACTCGAAAAGAAAGATTTACTTTGTTTTCAGCAAGATTGGTCTAGGCGGCGCCTAGCCGTCCGCCTAGACGGCAACTCGGTCTTATCCGAAACGATTTTCTTAAAATCCGATTTATACTGATTTATACAATTTAAATAGGTTTAAACTGTTTTAAATCGGTTTAAATTGATATAAATTAGTCTAAATATGTTAAATTAAGTAATAATATTAGTATAAATCCACAACTTTGTTTAATTTCTTTAGTTTTGTAAATGTAATTTTGATAATAATTTTATAATTAAACTCAAAAACTAAAATATCTCATATAAATGTAAAATATATAAAAAAATAAGTCAATAATCCGCTAGTTGCTAATCTCGTATAAAGCGCCTAGTTACCGCCTAACGATTTCTTGAACATTGGTTTTCAGACAAGCTTAATAGTGTGTTCTTACCAGATCTGAATAAATAAGGAAACATTTATGAAAAGAAGTAACTAAAACTAGTATAATCTCGGAAACTTTTGAAAATATAACTAGATTTAAAGAGAAACCCATTACAAAATCAGATCCAAGAGTATAAAAAATGCAGAGAAGAAGAGAAGGTGAGAGAGCATACAGAGCCAATCTCCAAGGTAGAAATGCTTTCCCTGAGCCCAGGCGGTATAGCTGACGTTTGGATTCCAAAACTTTTTGTCGCCAACTAAATACTTCTTCGCCGTCACTTCCGGCACCGGAGCTGCCACTAGAACAGCAAGTACTGCTGCTGCAATTAACACCGTGAATCTAGCCATTTTTTCTCTCTCTCTCTCTCTCCCTCTCCTCTAGTGGACTTGTGATTTAAAGGTGACTAGTGGAGTTTCTTAAGTGAGGAAAAATAATCTCGACATTTCTTCCTTTAACTGAGATACGTACACCGACACCCATTTTTTAAGTTTATTTACATTTGGAAACACTTCTACGTGTTAGCACAGTTCCAGCATGTATTAAATTTTTGTTTACCCTTCAAAATTTACAGCAACATCTGAAACTGGGATTTACTATCTGGAATCCAGATCCGATCCAAGATCTGTTCTAAATCTGCTGCGGAAATAGACTATCCGAGATGCCTGAATCTGAATAGTAAAATTTCAAATCCGTTAAAACTAAATTCGTATTTGAATATCTTAATTTTTATTAATTCTTTTAGTTGGTAATAACTTGGATGGTTAACAAATTCATATTGATGAACTTATAGACGTACTTAGGATTAGTTCCTCCACTGCATTTCTAGTCCCATGGTCGATCGTATGATCATATCTCGAGACGGGGTCTATAGGAGTTTAATGGTTACCAGAGAGACACCCCTTAGTGGAAGCAGGTCAAGCACATGCGTCCAGCCGATAAACATTAAATATTAATTCGGTCACTTTTTGCCTAAATTCTTTTTAGCCAACTTGATTATTGTACACATGATGATTGTTAGTAGAAACCATGAGCTCGAATCTTTCCTTCTTCTCTTTTTACAATTATTTTATTTTTAATAATTAATAGGTTCATTAATTTTTTTGTTTGCTTCCAACCCCCAAATACAACCGGCTCTGATGGTTACCTCCGCAGAGTCTGTGCAGAGCAACATGTGGGCATAAACAGTGACCTATCATACAAAACGGCAATGTGACCTTACCCTCGGTACCCTAAAAAACATGACGAAGACGGTATGACAGCTATTGCCGTGATCAACATTAGCATGGAGATACTCACACCTTCACCTACGAGCTCAATAAATGAGTATTCTCATTTGCGAAATATCAAATTTCCATCGAGACCATATAATTATGCTTTTCTCCATAAATCAATAATTATATTTTCCATAAAAATGTTTTTTTTTTTGACAAAACTGCAAAATTAACTGCTTACATAACTAAAAAATTGTACATTTTTCATCAAAACTGGGAAATTACTTTTTAACAAAACTGTAAAATTATATTTCATTAAATCATAAATTTTAATTTTTAATAGTTATCTTGTTGAAATATAGTTTATAAAATAAGATAATATAACATAAAATGTATTGTTTTAGTTATTTGTTATGAGATACATTTTGATATTGATATAAATTTATAAATTAAAAACTGCATTTAGATATAATATTTAAATTTAAAAGGACAAAATTAAAAATGAAGAATATTTGGATGACGCATTAAGATATCGTTTTTGAGTATACAATATCAAGATAACACAAAAAGAAGAGCTCAAATTTGACTCCTCAACTGAACATAAAAACAAAAGTTGGTTTCGAAGATTTTGTATATTCTCTTGCTGCTGATATTAATTTGAAAAAACTTAAAATATGAAATTCATATCTAGAATGGAATTTGATAATAGATCATTCTAGTTCAAGTGAGATGGAAAGATATGAACCTTAGAAAATATATGATTGACTAAAACTTACTTATTGTGGCTGAAAAACGATTGTTGTTGTATGACTGACAAAAAGGGTCTTTGTCAAAAATGACTGACAAAAAAGAGTCGTTCACCCATTGTATAAAAATCGGATGTTTTTTTCTTCTAAATAACAAGTTTTGGAACCAGAAATAATATAAGAAACCAATCTAGAGAAGAAAAAAAAAGAATCAGCATAGGACGTACACGTGGCTATCATCGAGCAAGGAAATGAGCTCTTATATATCGACCTTCGTCATGTGTCTGAAATCGAAGCATTTCACACCACAAAGATCAGTAATGGCTCTCGAGGTTAGCTAATTCTTCTTCACTACACCAAAACTTGTTTTCTATGTTTTGATTGTTAGGTTTTACAGTAACAGACTTCGACACGTCTACTACTTCGTCGTTAAAATCGGCTAAGTATTGATGCAGGCATGGTTTATGGATGATAGCAATGAAGACCAGAGACTTCCTCATCATCGCAACCCGAAAGAGTTCGTCACTGTGGATTACTTGGCAGGTTTTTTCCAAATCTCTCGCTTAGAACGTAATCTTCCTTTGCAAATGTTCCATGAAATAACGACTTCTTATATGATTGGCGTGATATGTTGTAGTTTAGGTCTGCTTTGGATAACTTCTTGTGTGTTATTTCTAGCTTTACAATATAAAGCATATGACCTAATTTATAGCTAACACCAATGAAACCTAGACTAGGAAATGATCAAATATACTCAAGAGCAGATATGAGAGAATCATAAAGCTATCAGAACAATACTTATGCTCTGTTTGGCAGATCTTGGAGTGATGTACTGGAAATTGAAACCTGAAAACTACGAGAATGATTCCGAGCTTAGCAAGATTAGAGAAGAACGGGGTTACGATTACATGGTACGTGCTCATTCTCGCTCACCATAAATAGCTGTAAGACCATGATTATCCATAAAATTCCATAGAGGATTTCTTAATTATTTTTTTTTTTTTTTGGTCTGAATTAAAAAAAAAAGAAAATTTAAATTTAAAAAATGCACTATTCGCGGATCGCCATGTGTTAGTGGAACCCGCGAACAGTGTAAGAAACCCTTCAAAATCGTTTTTTATTTCATAATTTCTTACACGGGTTTCTTGCATTGTTCGCGGGTCCCGCAAACAGTGCAACAAACCCGTGTAAGAAACATGGATAAACATGCTCTAAACTAATCTCATGAGAAAAATGAATGAACGTGATTGATATCAAGACAGTGAGGCTATATAATCTTGCACAATGATAAGGGTAATACTCAAATATTATCCAACAGCTTATGAATAACGAAGGCTTGTGAGTAATTGTGTATAGGGCTCTAAGATAGGAACTAATATAATCATATAGTTGGTCGATGTACATCATGTACCTATGGTGTTTTGGCATTGGAATGATGAGCACAAGTTTTATTTCTAGTCAAATCTTTATATTAGGATTTGCTGGATCTGTGTCCTGAGAAAGTCAGCAACTACGAGGAGAAGTTGAAGAACTTTTTCACAGAACACATTCACAAGGACGAAGAGATTCGTTACTGCCTAGCAGGAAGTGGCTACTTTGATGTTAGGGACAAGGATGACCGTTGGATCCGAATCTGGATGAAACCGGGTGATCTCATTGTCCTTCCTGCCGGAATCTACCACCGGTTCACACTCGACACCAACAACTACATCAAGGTTTTATAGAGCCAACTTCAATCTCTGTAACTAAAACGTTTATGTAAAACGATTGTGATGAATTGGTGGTTTGATTTTGTAGCTAATGAGGCTGTTCGTGGGAGAACCGGTTTGGACACCATATAACCGGCCACAGGAAGAACATCCGGTTAGGAAGGAGTATATAAAGAGCTTGACCCTGAAGCTTGGAGAAACCATCCAAGCTTATTAAGAAGTTTACTATATGTTTTTACCAAAAAAGAAACTTTACTATATGCTTGTGGTGTATTTGTATGTATTCTTTACTTTTTACCAGAAAAAAAAAACAGAGACTCCTTCCCAGTGCTTGTCACCAGAACCGGCCCTGGGCCATATTAATTGAAATATTTGTAATAACCTCAAATTTTTTTGAAGAAAACCATATATACATAAGTTCTTAAAAGATTTTTTTGAGTCCTCAAATTTATAAAAAAAAAATTAGTATAATTTTTAACGATGCAAAGAATTTGGCAGCTTATTGTAAATGAAACACAGTTTTTTTGTCTAAAGTGACAAAAGTTACAAAGTCCCACAATGGGAAAATATTGCATCAAAAAGGAGTATAAATATACTCACGTATATTTATAATGTCATCCCGGGACTTTTGTCCACTGCAGCAGCTGTTGCGGAAAGTAGTTATCCTTTTTCACTTTAAATAAGTCTGACTCTCTTCTTTCATTTCATACTTTTATATTGAAAAAACTAAAAAAGAAAAATAAATTACTGTAAATTTTAGTCGAAAGTGTTTCATAATTGTGTAATTTGTAGAGACAGTTCACGAATACCACATAACTGTCTATCATGATTTATCTTGGAACTCTAATTAGTGTAAGATCTGTCATACTTACAAAACGGATATAAAGAGTTAAAGATTTGTCTCAATTCCATAGTCCAGTTTTTGAAAATGCTTTCAAATAGTTTTTCAATATTTTTTAATATTTTTTTATTTATTGTTTATATCAATTCGATTTTCTAGTTTCCTATAATTCTTACTAGGATTACAAACTTTTGTGATGAAATTGCTCCTTTTCAAAAGTGAAGGAAACTAATCGGATCCTGAATAGAAATGGAAAGAAGCAAACACATGAACACTACAGCGGGATCCAACGTCGGACCGGCCTGCTTCACAGTATTATTGGTGTAGCTGGGTCCGGTTTTATCTCAACCCTAATTAATGGAATCAAGAGTATCTTAAGTGAAAAACATTTATTTTCTTGCACTAATCTTCTAAAGGGTTCCACCAAAAATCCCATCGTTCTGACTTTGGAATAAACAAACAAAACCACGAAACGTAATCTTATGCACTCGCAAAAACGTGTCAGGAGAGGTTCAATGCGATTGCGATGCCTATAAACGTTGGAGCATAGTCACTACTATTTAACTAATAATTCATTTACAACTCACTGAGCTTTTCACTTTGTAATGACGATTCGAAATTCAATGATAACTTATTTGGAGACAATACAAAAACACAAAGTAACATCCTCCAATGAATATATGCCACTTAAATTTCTCATTTCCATTTCTGGCAAATCCTTTTTGTCCACATCAAAGTAAACTAATCAATAGACTTTATCCAAAGAACTAAAAAGCAAAACATTTTTAATTTATAAAAACACAAAACCCCAAAATAGTAGACAGCATAAAAGCACCCTCAAGCTTCAGCTATGATTCATCACAACTGTTCTCTTCTTTCCTTTGCTTCTTCAACTGTGAGACCTAGTTTCCATATTAAGAAACTTTTGACAAAACCCATCTCCACTCTCCTTTTGTTTACTACCCAAATCTCTATTTACAAAACAGAATCTCAGTTTCTTCACTCTCTCGTTACACTCTCCTTACTTTTTTTGTGTTCATATAATGGATTATGACCTTCCCACTCCGTTGGAGGTTCTTAGAGAAACAGGACCAACGCCTTTCATTACAAAAGCCTACAACATAGTGGAGGATTCAAGTACAAACAACATAGTTTCATGGAGCAGAGACAACAACAGTTTTATTGTCTGGGAACCAGAGACGTTTGCCCTAATATGCCTCCCCATATACTTCAAGCACAACAATTTCTCCAGCTTTGTTAGACAACTCAATACCTATGTATGTAAAAATCATTCATTCTTATGTATGCAAAGCTCAGATACTCATGAGTTGTGAATCTGCTATATATCCACTTGGTTCTTTGATTTCTCATTTCATATTGTAATGATTTGTAGGGGTTTAAGAAGATTGATACAGAGAGATGGGAGTTTGCAAATGAGTATTTTCTGAGGGGACAGAGACATCTCCTTAAGAACATTAGGAGAAGAAAGACACCATCTCAAACGCAGACGCAAATACTAGAAAAGTTTGAACTGGAACGAGAGGTCCAGGGGATGAGAAGAGACAAGGCTGCTCTAGTAATAGAACTGGTGAGATTGAGACAAAAGCAGGAAACCGTCAAGACATATCTT
The DNA here is from genome assembly GCA_012274485.2 of Sinapis alba. NCBI lineage: Eukaryota > Viridiplantae > Streptophyta > Magnoliopsida > Brassicales > Brassicaceae > Sinapis > Sinapis alba. The sequence goes on along the minus strand of MU105940.1, from coordinate 113,498 downwards.
CGTTTTATGGAAGAGAAACTGAAAATCACAGAGAGAAAGCAACAAACGATGATGGACTTCTTGCTGAATAAAGTGAAGGAGTCGAGTTTTTTGGAGAATATAAAGAAGCGTAAGAAGCAAGGAATCGAGAATCTAGATCAAAGTCAAGAGATCATCTCAAGCCATGGGGTTGAGGATTATGAAACGTTTGTTAAAGCTGAGCCCGAAGAGTATGGTGATCAATTTGGAGGTGTGTTTGGTTATGGCGATGAGCTTCACATAGCTTCAATGGAGGGTCAAAGAGAAGACGATGGGGTTCAAAGGGAGATGGATAGTGAAGGAATTTGGAAAGCTTATGTGTTGAGTGATGAGATGTGTATTTTAGGAGAACACTTGCTGTAGTTAAATTAAATTATAGTCTATGAGAGTTTTTATATCTTTTTTTCTACAACTACCAATATGATAAAAAGAAAATCTAAGGCAAACTATTAGAATAGATGCCTTACCCTTTAAAAAAAAAATCATTTAAAAGTCCAACTTACTACAGAACTATATCGTTCAAATTCCAATCGTAATAACGATGTTAGTGTACACTATTAGTCTACATATGTGTCGATTTTATTATGAGTTCATCTGAGATGTTACAAATCATAGTAGAATTTTTTTTTTTTTTACTTGAGTTGATCATAATTAACTTGATTATATCTAGTTATATTTTTAACCATATGTATATATTTGGATACAATCTATGAATTTCGTGTAATAAAAGATGCAAAATGCCAACATGTATCAAGTATGGGATTGCGTTTTGGACAGTCGTTTTTCTTGTAGTTAATTAAAGTATTTTGTTTGGGCTGAAGTAAGAGACCAACAAACAAAAAGGCCAGTGGCGGCCACGGAATCTCTGGCTGGACGACATATCGTGGACTAAAGTCATCATTATCTTCGGTTTCTTAACCGGGGTTATTAACTTCGGAGAAGAGATATAAAAGCCGTTTTTAACCGAAAAATGTTATAAAAAATAAAAATAAAAAAATATCAAATCATGAGTTAAAAATTTCGGTTAAGAGACAATGTATAATGTTGCCTTAAAGGCGGTTTTCAATTTGGAGGCACTACATCAAGAGATGTTTCCGGCGTTACGTTATCATAATGCACATGACTAATCGCGAACTCACGTATGGATAAAAATGCAATCAGATATGTAATAGATAAGTCACATAAGTACATTAAAAGACAACCATAACAAATATTTCTCCAAAGAATGAATATAAAAGCACTACGAGGACGTAACAGGAGTGATCCTAGGGACTGGAACAGGAAACTCATGAATCTCATCACTCCATGGGTTAGACTTTTCAACCGGATCAATTGTTCTCAAAGCTTTCCAAACTGCACTATTACACTTGAAACCAGACCCAAAAGCAATCTGCCAAGTCCTGTCTCCTCTCTTAATCCTTCCTTTAGCTTCACTATACGCAAGCTCATACCAAAGCGAGCTACTCGAGGTATTACCAAACCGGTTCAACGTCATCCTCGATGGCTCCATATGCCATTCCGACAAATCAAGATTCTTCTCTATCTCGTCAAGCACGGCTCTACCTCCAGCATGAATGCAGAAATGCTCGAACGCTAGCTTGAAATCGGGTATGTAAGGCTTTATCTTCTTGACTTTGAAGACTTTGCGTGCCACGAGGGTTGCGAAAAAGAGAAGCTGTTCGGACATTGGTAGGACGAGTGGTCCGAGAGTTGTGATGTTTGTCTTGAGGGCTTCTCCGGCTATTGCCATTAGGTTTTTGGAGAGGGAGACTCCGACCTTGCCGGTTTCTTCTGCGTTGTTGTCTTCTCGTTGGTAAACGCAGCCAAATGCATTGTCGTCAGCTCCTTTGTGGGTACGGACGGTGTGGATGAGCTGATATTTTGAACGGCTGCGATCGGAAGAGCGGTTCGAGAGAAGTACGGCGGCTCCACCCATACGGAAGATGCAGTTAGATAGAAGCATTGATCGGTCGTTGCCTAAGTACCAGTTTTGGGTTATGTTCTCTGTGCTCACCACTAGTGCGTATGAGTTTGGCTGGACCTGCATTATTAGCATGATTCGATAAGAACACGATTCTTCAATCTAAAAATAGACAAACTATGAACATGGCTTTTGTAAGTTATGTTATGATATTACTACATGGAAGGTGTTAGTGTTCTAGTGTGTATAATATTGTTATAACTATTTGAGAACTTTGATTCAATTTGCCAATTAGCTTAGAGATTTAAGAAAACTTGCCAGCATGTGCTACCACGTTGGTTTCTCAACTGTCATAGACTCATATATATATATAGATTAAATATTTAGTATACTTCTACATTTTAATCTTCGATATAGCATTTCAGAGTACATGTTTGTTACAGGGGATTGTAAATAGTTAGGCATATTGTACATGCACTGTTCTTTTTTTTTGGTTCAATAGTGGATGCTCCTTTGAAATGAAAAAATGTTATAAACTTTTATATTATGATCCCTCCATTTCAATATAGATAATGTTTTAGAGAATTGAAATGAAGTTTTAAGATTTTAATGTTTAACTTTATTGAAAATTGTTTAACCAATTAAATTTACAGTTTTTAATAATTAGTTAACTGATTTTAAAATTATATCTTTAAAATATTTTTTTAGAAAATATAAACTTTTTAATTTTTGTGCACAAAACATCAAATATTATGAAACGAATAGAGTATTATATTATATTATATATGTAATATTATATAAATAAATACAATAAAACTTGGTCATTAACTCAGACATTATGATTTTTCCAATTTCACAACCACCACCTACCCAAATACTAAAAGACCTGTCACTGTCAGAATTTTCATAGACACGTGACTTGTTTGATCTTTATGCTTTCATACAACTCATATTATAAAAGTTCCACCAATATAAATAAAATAGTATCTCAATAATTCGATTTAAAAATATTTTAGTCATAATAACATGTTTATAGCACGTAATAGTGACAAGAAAGCAAGTTATTCCAAAACAAAAACATATTAAGTGAGACATAGCAGGAAATAATTAAAACTTTTATTCTTCTTAATAACTTTTAAAATTCATTAGCTGTCGTCAGCCTTTTCAACAAGGCTAAATAAGAAAAGTCACAACGACTCTTAACAAAAAGACTGAAAAATCAAACAGGATTAAACCAAACCGAATAATTAATTAACACAAATTAAAGAATATAATATTTACCTGAAGAAGCTGTTTAGCGAGATCAATGGAGATAAGGCCAGCACTACAACCCATTCCACCGAGATTATAGCTCAGAATATTCCCTCTAAGCTTATACTTATTCACAATCATCGCAGAAAGTGACGGGGTTGGATTGAACAAGCTACAGTTAACCACAAGAATCCCAATATCTTTCGGTTTAATACCGGTTTTCTCAAGAACAGCGTCGATAGCTCCGAACATAACCGTCTCAGCTTCTTTCCTCGCTTCCTCCATGCAAGGGTTGGGAGGAACACGAAGAAGAGCTTCAGGGAAGTAAGTCTTCTGACCAAGACCGGACCTCTCGAGGATCTTTCGTTGGAACGCGAGATTATCTTCAGTGAAGATACCTACACGTTGAGAACGGTCCATGAACGTTTCTCGTGTGCAGATCAAAGAAGGGTCTGGTTTGTAACATGAGAAGTCGAGGAGGAAGACACGGCGAGGACGGGTGGTGAAGTAAGCGGTGGAGAGAGAGATCAAGAGAGCGGTGGCGAGAGTGGCGGAGAGGAAATGGAAACGGAGGTGGTTGTAGAGAAGAGTGAGGTCGCTGAGGGAGAAAGAGGAGAGGTTTGCGAGTGTGGCGGCGAGGAGAGGGAGGAGGAGGATGTAGAGAGCGTTGGAGATTAGGTAATGGTAACCGAGTTTGACGTATTTGAGACGAACGGACAAGAGGAAGTTTGGGAGGTTGTTTGGGTTTGGGTTTTGGTCGGAGTTTGTAACATGGACGGGGACAGGATGGTGAGGTTGGTCTTGATTCTGGGTCATGGTGAGAACGATGAAAGATTCTTAAGCTTTGTTTTTGATGTAGTGTGGATGAATGAGAAGAGAAAGGAGGAAATATGTAGAGAAGAGAACTAGAGAAGTGTCAAGTTCAAGTTGAGAGCCTGAAAAGTTGGAGGAAGTTTGAGAATTTAATGACAAGTTGTTTTTTTACAAGAGAGAGAAGCTTTGGTTATAGTAAATGTAGTTAAGGAAAATGGGAAATAATTAAGGAAAAATAATGTTCTTTTTATAGAATTTACAAGAAGAATAATTCTTGCAAATTTAAAATAGTGCAGTTTTTCAATATAATAAAATGATACTCCCTCTGTACCATTTTAAGTGGTGTTTTAAAGTTTTTATTTTGTTTCATTTTAAGTGGTGTTTTCTTTATCCTAGATAAAATTTAATATCAATTGATCAATTATAAAATACTCTTTTTTTTCTTATTGGTTGAATTATTACCATTTAATGATATTTGTATGTAAGTAAGTGAAATTTTATAAAAGTTTGTATTTCCTTAATCCATGTGCAAAAACCTCAAACACCACTTATATTGAAATAGAGGGAGTAGCATATACAGTAACCATTACTTATAAATATTACTCCCTCCGTTCCACTAAGATGGATGTTTTGGTGTTTTCACACATATTAAGAAAACACATTAATCATATATCGTTTTTTAGAAATTATCAAATTCCAATGCATTTTAACCAATAGTCTTTCAATAAGTTCAATTAATTTTATTGAAATTTGCAATTTTTGTATAGAAAACATAAAAAATACATCTTTGTGAAATAATTTATTTTTATAAAACATTTATCTTAGTGGAACGGAGGGAGTATATTTTTAAAAAAAATATCTGAAAATAATAATTTGATTTGAGTAGTAAATTATTTATATTAAAAATGTTGTAAATATATATAAATGGTTTCAGCATAAAATGTATACATGTGTTTCAACTTGTAAGTTATGTAGGGAGGGAAGATGCAACTACCCCAACGAAGCTTTTAATGGTATTTATTCATAGTCGAGATTGACACCATAAGAGACGGCGATGACTTTTATCCAATTGGTGGCTAAAACTGGCCGCGTACGCTCAAATTACCCTTATGCCCTTCCTTTGACCCGTTATTTCCGAGATTACCTTCTTTTACGAACAACTTGCATACAGTGAATATGTGGGGCCTACTTTGTTTACGTGTCATGTTACGTTCTGTAGTGTAGTGCCCGTGTGAACTGCGTAGGAAGATATGTATTTTACATTTTTACTGCTTTACTAAATATTTACTAAATTTGTTCCTAAATATATTGATGTGTTTATATTAGATAGAGAAAACAGTAAAAAATATGAATTATACAGTTTTGCCAAAACCACGAAACACTTCACAATCTGAAATTTTTATAAGTTGTGTTGATAGAGCCAAAATAGATATACTTTAGCTAATATAAATTTCCACTTAATGTTAATATTTAGCAAAATATAAACGACATCGTTTTAATACAAAAAATACTAACATAATTTACAGTAAAATAGTACATTTAAATGCAAAATTTCTTAAGTTTATTTATTATATAGCTTTATATTTTTAGTTTATTTTTTGTTGGTGGACGCTGAAACTGCGACTTCATGCTGAACAGGGGTATGGTCAATTTACCAAGAGGGACCAACACACACTCTATCTCTCCAATTTATTTCTCTTTGACTTTTCATTAACGTCAATCGCCTACCTCTTTTATAAAAGGTTTTTGTGTGTTTTTGTTTAGGGCAATTAGCCTCTTCTAAGTTTTTGTCACAAAAATAGCCCTCAAAAAATAAAATGACCAAAATAGACTTTTTTTTTTTTGAAATTTTGATTTTTTTAAATTTTTTTTTTGAAATTTGAAACCCTAACCCCAAACCCACCCCTTAACTCTAAACCCTAAAATCCAAATTAGTTAACCCTAGAGGTATAAATGCATATAAATAAATTTTTTAGCTTCTAAAAAAAACATTTTGGTCATTTTCTTCTTTAAAAACTATTTTTGTGATAAACAAACTAAAATGGGCTATCTAAGGGAATTTCTCTTTTGTTTATTATCATTCTACATTTTCTCAATCAATTTTAAACTGAAAAAATCAAATATATCAAAGGTTGTCGAATAATCAGTAGGGATCAACGAGTCAACCATTTTGATTTTTAATATGTACATTTCAAACATATATTATACTCTGTTTATTATGAATTCTGTAGATATTATGAATTGATATTTTTTTAAAATAGTGAATCTTATCAGAAACAAATCCATACTTGATTTTCTTGAACGAACGAATCAAGTCAAACTAAAAAATCCTGTTGAACGTCATAAGAAAACTAATGAAACTTGATTTTCTTAACCGAGAACGAATTTCTTAAATATTTTTCATAAAAATCTACTGTTTACGAGTGACTTAGATAGTTTCCCTAGTATGATCTTATAAAAGAAAATTGATTGACTTTGTGAATACTACTCATAGATCATTTTAAAAAAAATAGTTAATAGATCGTTCATTACTTCATTGCGTCCTGATCAAAAAAGAAGATTACTGTAACAAAGTAATGACTACGCAATATAGAACGCATTAGCTTAACTGCAACACACTTATCGCTTCATGTGTACTTAGGATCTTAGACCATGATTAACCCTAAGAACCCCAATTGGGGTTCTTAGGTTTTTTTTTTCTTCTTCTTTTCTGTTTTTTCAAAAAAAAAAAAAAAAAAAAAAATTAGCTAATCGTGGGTCGCCACGTGTCCGTGGGACCCGTGAACAGTGCAAGAAACTCTTAAGAACCGGTTCTTATTTAAGAATTTTAAGAATCGGTTCTTACACTATTCATGGGACCCATCCCCTTAAGAACCCCTCTAAGAATCTCCTTTAATCATGCTCTTAGTTATTATAAACCGATATAGAGTCCCATCGATTCACGTATAAAATATACACATGCGTGTGAACGTAAGAAGTTTTGAATTGATCATTAATCGGTTTGGCGTGTGTCAACGCACAATTTTGGGGGAGGGTTGTGTCATCTGTGGTGGGTAAGTCATCTAAAATATAAGTACGTATTAATTCTGATTGCCTACGAAAATTCCTACCAAACGAAGCAATTCTGGTGAGAAATTATTCTCGGAAGAAACCATATATTCTATACCACTCTCAAGCTCTCTTCTTCATAAATCAGTTTTACAAACAACACTTGTTCAAGTCATTCCTAATTTATACAGCAACTGTTATATACATGATAGTTGAATGGAGCGGTTGCGGGAGCTTAGAGATGTAGGTGACTGTGGTTTTTAGTATTGTTAAGTGATTTATAAGACTAGTACATCAATTAATAATTAGTGTGTAGACGATATATTTGTGATTGATTGATGTGACATACTGCATCGTTTTGATAATATAATAAATTATTAATATTAACACATTATAATTAAATATATCAAAACATACTATTATGATAAAATATAATAATTATTAATATAATTAAATTAATAATAATAATATGTCTATTTATTTAATTTTTAATTTAGATAAAAGTTATAATTTCAACAAAATTTGTTTTTAACATTTATATTAGAACTTTTAAAAGAATATTTAGTTTTGTATATATATATATATCTCTTTATATATGTATATATATTAATTTTAAAAAATTATAGTGAATATTCTTAGTTTAAAGTTTATATAAAATAAATTATGATATTGTTACTGATTTTAAATTAAAGTATAAAATGTATATATATATTTATTTATAATATTTTTATTTAACGTTTCAATTTAAAATTTTAAAATATTTTTATATTTATTTATCTATCTGCAACCGCAAACACAAGTAGGAATCATTTTGTGATTTTAAGGTATGAAATGATTTAAAGCAATTTATAATATTTTTATGTTTATTACAAAACGTCAACAATCATTATCAACCGCAAAAATTGTTTTACGGATGGTAGCGGAAAAACCATTCATCCTATATAGGTATAAAATGATGTTTTGAAAATGAGTTGATTTTCTGCAACTTATAAAAACCTAACTCTATGGTTGAAAATTTCTTAGAAATAATATTGTCAACTTTAAATTTCAACAATCAAAATTATATATATATATATATATATATATATACACTATTTTGGACGTGTATTATGATGATTTATATATGTGTAGACATATTTTGGTTTATTTCCAAATGAAAGCCATTAAAAACAATCGTAACAAAATATTTATTGTCATGCTAATGGAAATAGCTTCAAACGTGCAGATTGGAAGAAATTTAATTTAAGACACTATGGGCCTTAAACTTAAAGTATATGATCAGTGTAACGTTTCTTGTATATAAGAAATCGAATTCTAACTTTCATTGCGGATATTTATCTTAGCTAGACGCCTACGACAAATATTTGAGTATTATCTTACTTTGAAATTACGGTTGTTTTTATTTTATTGTAATTTCTATAACTAAAATGTTGGTGGCAAAAAACCCAAATCTTAGTAAATACGTTTTGTAATTAATTTTAGTAAGATTTGATCCCAAAGTCGTTGATAAAATGCTATGCTAGTCATTAAGTTGGCTTATTGTAACATACAACATGATTTGGTAGCCATCGATCCAAGAAAGAGCCACATTTAATTTAAGGTACTGGCCAACTACTTTCTGCCTTAGTTAATGACAGTTGGTATCATTTGTTAATGACTAATAAAATTGTCCCTTAAACTAATGAGGTGTCTTGACCTTGCAAATCTAACTTGCAAAGCTACCCCAACTAGTTATCTTTTGACTTACATTCATTCTTTGGATCTAAATTCAGTCTGCTTTTCCTTGAATTCATTCTTCAACACTATTTTTAGTTGTTATAACTAATATTCCCTCAATTTCAAAAAGAATAATTTTTATTTGTTCATATATATTTCTTCCACTCAAAATTATGTATGTTTTGAAGTTATCACACATGTTAAAATAATATGTCAAATTTTAACCATAAATATATTATTTTGTGTAATTAACTATTTTATTATACATTTCTGAATAAAGTGTATGATGTTTTCCAGTTAGTATCAATAAAATTTTGAAGGCTTTTGAAATGATATATACCGATCTATGGGGTCTTTATAGGACGAAATCATTTACTGTCGCTAGATATTTTCTACCTCTTGTAGATGACTATTTACATGAAGTTTTGATTTATCTTCTCAAAGACAAAACATAAGCTCTTACTCACTTGCAGAATTTTCTATCATGGTTCAAATTCAGTTTTAGGCTACAGTTTGTACTATACACAGTAACAACGGGTCAGAGTTCTTCTGCTTAAAATAGCACTTCTTGAAGCTTGCCATCGTACGAAACTTCGTGCGTAGGAACCCTACAACAAAATGGTAGAGTAAAAAGGAAACATCACATACTTAATGTTGCACGAGCACTCCGTTTTAAAGCTCATCTTCCTATTGATTTATGGGGTGAATTCATACTAGCAGCTAACTGTTTGATAAATTGAACTTCAAGCTTTGCTATTAGAGCACCTTTAATGAAAAACTCCATTTTCTTTTAAAATGAAGTAAAATGGAATATAAAGTAAAAATGCTCTAATCCTATTCTACTTTTTATTTCATAATAGAGTAATGAACAAAAAATAAATAAATAACTCTATTTATGGAGTAAATCTCATTATGGAGTGAGAAATTGAATATGATTGGAGTTGACTTTATACTCTATTTTACTCCGTTTTGGAAGAAAAAATGGGATGGATTGGAGAGGTCCTTAGTAATGTTACTCCATATTGGAAAATTCATAAGAAAGCTCATAATTATGACCATCTCAGAATATTCAGAAGCCTTTGTCATGAAGAGTTGGAGGTTGATAAGTTGCACATAGAGTACCATATGTGTGCTTATGGATTTTTCATATGGTATGAAGAGTTGGAGGTTGTTTGACTTTAAAAAAACAAAGCATTTTTCATCTCAAGAGATGTAGTTTTCTGTGAGAACGAGTTTTTTCACAAGAAAGAGATATCTACTCTCTGAATTTGCAGTTGTGGGAACTGATCTCAGGGATCGCTGTCTTTGAGGAAGAATACACGCATAATTTTTTAGAAGAAGAGTTAAGTAAAAATATGAATTAATTTTGTTGTTTAATTTTGAAAACAAAAAAGATATTTTTCAAAGTAGAAAATGTTTTCCTTCTAGACCCACTGATTTGTTTTAGTATTCTTTCTTTTAAACCAAACTCATTTCATCATCGTTAGGTCAAAATGTCAAAGGATATATATATTCTTTTTTGAGAAAAAATTGCCGAAGGATATTCTAACCCTATTTTATTTCTCACTTCATAATGAAGTACTGAGCAAATAAAAAATAGATTACTGCATTTATAGATTAAATTCTATTACTCCCTCCGTTTCAATTTAATTGTCGTTGTAGGGAAAAATTTTTGTTTCAAAATAAGTGTCGTTTTAGGATTTCAATGCAAAATTTATTAAAAAGATTTTCCAGTTTAATTTTCTATTGGTCGAAATATGGTTAGGTGTATAGGTAATTGTGTTTTTATTTTGGAAATAACAAAATTATATGTTTTATTAATATGTGTGCATAAACCTAGAACGACAATTAAAACGAAACGGAGGAAGTATGAATTATATATGAAGTTGAGTTGAAATATATTTTACTTTATATTCTATTTTATTTCATTTTAGAGAAAAAAAATAGAGTAGAATTGGAGATATCCTTTGGTTTTAGATTGGCTATGGAGATTATTACTCTACAATATAAATTATCCTTCTAAAATTTTTGTTTAAAATAAATGTTTTTAAAAATACACTATCCTTTAACCAATTCATAAAAAGTATTTTCACCAATTCTTCCTCAAATATGTCGAGAAGTTCTCGTAATCTTTGTTAAATTAAGATTCCAAAAACTTGTATTTTCCCTCAATTCTAGATTTATAATACTAGATGGTTTAAACTGTAAATTTATATAGTTCAGTTATATGTACAATTTTCCTTTCACCCGGTCCCGTGTGAATTAGATCTTACTGAAGATAGTAGAAATTTTTTATATTACTGAGATATCAACCAAAGGTAATAGAAATACATTAACAGAAAAATAAAATTAAGGGGAAAAGAGAAACAGTCTTTGTTTTTTTTGTGTTGCACTAAAAATTAAAAATTAAAAATTAGGATTTATGTTGTTTAATGCGTAAGCCGGTAACATCCTGTAGCGAGAGTACACCGTCGCCGGTAAGGATTATCCGGTCGGTCTTGTTGACCATGTTGTTTAGCTGGTACGTTGTGCTTCAATGCATCGTAGTCTATATAACGTTTAGCTTTCAAAACCCTACGGCTCACATCCATAACTGAACTCATCTTCATGGTCTCTTTGTCTCCACCCTTGATGCAATTCCCACCCAACCAGTCACATTTTGTCTTTCGAGATTGGACCAATGTTGGACATATAGCCACCAAGATGATCACAGTGATGATCAAGAACTTCACAAGATTCATCATTGATGTCAAGAGGGTTTGAAAGGGAGAGTGATTGATTTTGATACTGATTAGAGTTTTCTTAGAGGTTTGTTATTAAATACTCGATTTAGTCTACATTTATATAAATGTTGATTTTGTAGGTTCATCTTTTATGGCAACATATTCATTTGTATTACATGGTTCCAAGAATATTTGACTTAGTAATTTGATTTTTTTTTTCATTCTGAGTAAAAAATCTGGTCTTCGTACACAAATTATAGCAATATAATCTTTGATTCATTGTACTTGCTTTCATCCAAAGATGACTTGTTGAAATTAAGCGAGTCAATTCGCATAATGTAAACCGGTCAAACTTATTATTGATTGCCATGCTCGAATTAAGATTTAAGGCTCAACAAAAACTAAGGAGGTGTATTAAAAATAACTGATGAGATGCATTAGATTTAGAACATGAATTTGTATTTCAATAAATAAAAAACATCATTTGATTGCTGAACACTGCTAATGTAGTTCCACCCAGAACATTAGAGATTTCATCTATTAACCGATAAGATTTTCTTGAGGGAAACCATGTATATATTTCAAATCATTGTTTATATATCAATTTTAGATATGTGTAATGATTTATTTCCATTTGTTGTAAATTTTTTTTTTTAAATAATTTTTTATTTGCCAGAAAAAAAAAAAATCTCTAATATGCGATTGATGTCTATCGAATTTGGACCGACAACCCAGGATTAGACCCAATAGTGTTAACTTCAGTTACCATAAAGCCAGTCCGTTACATAATAGGCTGCAGCCTTCACACGAAACAGCTACTTCCTACGTGGCGTTTCTGGATTTGTTGGTCACTTTCAATAATATAACAGACAGTAACCATTAATATCTTTTGCTTACAAACACACACAAAAAAAAGCGGGGATTTTTCTTAAAAAACTGAGAGACACACACAGAAAAGAGAAACAGAGAGAAGAAGATAAAGCAAAACACAATGGCAACCATTAGTTCAACGGTCACGATTCTCTCTCCCAAGTCGATCCCAAAGATCATCACTTCGAAACTCGGAGTTAGTGTTTCTGATCAGACCAACGTCGTGAAATGTGTCAGTTCCTCCTCTTGCCGGAGACTGAAGTTAGCCAAGCTGGTCTCTGCGGCTGGACTGTCTCAGATCGAACCAGATATCAACGAAGACCCCATTGGTCAGTTCGAGCTTAACAGTATTGAAATGGTAAAGCTTTGAATCAGAGTTCGATTGGTGGAGAGAGTGTGTTTGTGTTCTAAAGGGTGGTGTTTCTGATTTGGTTACAGGAGGATTTCAAGTATGGGTATTACGATGGTGCTCATACTTACTACGAAGGAGAAGTTGAGAAGGGTTGCTTTTCTTTTTTGTTCTACTCTTCAATTCTTCCTTTCTTCTTCTTGTTTCGGTTTCTTGAATGTTTTTTGTTCTTCTTTAGGAACGTTTTGGGGAGCAATTGCAGATGATATTGCAGCTGTGGATCCTCCATCTGGGTTTCAAGGTTTAATCTCGTGGTTATTTCTTCCTGCTATTGCTGCTGGGATGTATTTTGATGCTCCGGTAACTTCAACACCTTTTTGCTTTCTTCCATAAATTTTCACTACTGCATCATGTCTTTAGCTGTTCCGACCAAACCCCATATAAGTCTATAACCAGACACAGTGGGTCCACTTGAACAGCTTTTTAGCTTCTTAGGTATGTAAGTCTATAACCATAACTAACATCGGGTCTCTGAAACTAGACTATAGATTTTGGAAGTTGGTTAAAGATAAGGATGTCTCAAACAGACTTAAGAGACTCTCATTAATCAAGTTTCTATTACAGTTTCTGTCTGAGAAGAAGAGGATGTGTTTGTGTGTTGCAGGGTGAATACTTGTTCATAGGTGCGGGTTTGTTTACCATAGTGTTCTGTATAATAGAGATGGATAAACCAGACATGCCCCACAACTTCGAACCTCAGATTTACAAAATGGAGAGAGGAGCTCGTGACAAGCTCATTAATGACTACAACACAATGAGCATTTGGGACTTCAATGACAAGTATGGTGATGTCTGGGATTTCACCGTTGAGAAGAATGATATCGCTACAAGATAAGATGTTGATTCCCCATTAGATGATGACATTTGATGAAAACTGTTTATAAATGATGAATGAAACGTGTTACCATGTGTATAATGTATTCTTCATGTGCTTCGCTTAAGTTGTCTAGGGGTGTTGAAATCCTCCTCAGTAATCGCCCTACTTAAATCCTTGTTCATTACAGTTGTTACTCACTGATGAAATCCTTGGAAGACATCGTTTTACAAACCTGGATCAGTTGTTTCAGATGTATACAAGTTCTGAAAATAATGTACTGAGCACTTTCCTTTTATCTATGTATGAATCATCGCTGAATCTTACCTTTCCTGTGATCCTTTCGTCGAGTTAGAGAAGTAGTCACGGTGTCGGTTACTAGCCTCATTGTCTAAATACCACACATTATCCACTTCACTATATGTTTCAAAGTTTTTTGGGGTTATGTTTCTTTCCTTGAAATACCTAGTGCATCATCAATTCATCAGCTTCTTGTGTATTCTCATCTTCATTCTCATGGGTTTCTTGAAGCTTAAGTAGCCTATTGGGACAGTTGAACGCGTAGTGGCAAGTTTTGTCACAATGATAACATATCATTCAATTTATCCTTTCCTTGTCTAAAGCCTTTGTTATGTTGATTATCGTAGCATCCGCGTCCTCTTCCGGTCCAATAAAACGTTCACCTTAGCCTTTGCTTCTATCGTAACTTTCTTGACAGGCTTGTGAGTCCATGTTAGCATACATGAGTTTTCCTTGATATATTATTGATCTTCATCGTAGATTCTTTCTTCATATAAGCTTTCAGCCTTCTGACAATATATTTGAAACTCGTTGTGTTGATATTAAGAACTTGTTCAAGGTCAGCAATGATATGTATGTATTTCTTTTGTGGTAAGCTGTTAGAGAAATTTCTTAACAAGTTTAGATTTCTCAATATTTTCTTTCAAGGCTGCTGACTTTGTGGATAACTCTGAAAGTTCACGTGAGAAGTCGTCAATTATATCGGTTTCTTTCATCTTCATTCGACTAAAGTCATCCATTAATATATTTAGCCTAGCTTCTTTTACCCTATCAACTCCCACAAGTCTTGCCTTTATTGCTTTCCAAACCGCTTTCAAAGTATCAAAGATTTTTGACGTGTAGAATTAATGACTCTGGTAGGATTGTAATTGAAGTACTGCCATATCGTTTTTGTCTCCATTGTCCATTCATGGTTCTTTAGTATCCCATACATTTTACATTTTGAATGCTACCTTCATTTGCATGCTCCACACCGTGTAGTTGGTAGTATTGAGCATTGGACATTAAATCGTCGAGGGACTATTCTCGTTCGCTTTGTTCGTTGTAAGAGTTAGATCACCCATGTTTGTCTTCACACAAAACAACAATCTCTCTCAAATGCTCTGTTTATTTCAATAAAGCTCTGATCCCAATTACTGAATTAAACACTTTGATTCAAGAGTAAAACACACTTTCTTATTGCCTTAGAAACTAACTCAAAACTAACCTTTCTCAATCTCTCAAATCTCTTTAATTATGTCACAACTTGACATTTCCTTATATAGTTGAGAAAATCATAATCTCATTATCTAACATATATTTAGATAAATTCTATCTTATCCTAATCCTTTCACAAACCATAGATTAGTATGATTAAGATAGCTTGCGACTCAAGTTATCTTTAAGCTTAAGTCAACAAGTTCTCTTTCTCATAATTTGACTCACTCACAATTTGACTCACTCACATCACTCTTTCACCGAACTTGGAAGTTATTGTTGGTGGTGAGCTTGCCATCCCCACATAACTCCACCTAAAGTAGTATTGGCATATTATGCAAATAGAGAAAGTCTAGCCAAAAATGAATAGTATCACCATTTTCTCTACAAATAGACGGTCACCCGTTGAAGAAAGACATCTTTTGGGAGAGGAGAGAGAAATATAAAGTAAGTGTAAAGAGATCTTATTAGAATATCTACAAGGTCACATGCCTAGCAGCCATCATGCCAACGTTGTCACTCTGGCGGCATTATTCTGGTGTTGTCTTCGACAGTATCTTTCTGTGGGCGTCACTCCGACATTTTCATATGGCATTATCGCTCCATAATGTTTTTTTCTGGTGATATCATTCTGACGGGGTCACTCCGACATCATCTGAAATTATCATTCCACATCATTCTCTTGACACTGTCATTTGGGATTATCTTTTTCGCATCGTCACTCTGAAATCTCCATGTCATGTCGTCCAACTATCTCGTCATTCAAATAGGGTACCAATCAGAGTTTTTGCCTCATCACATAAATGTACAACTTCGTTAATAACAAGATTTTCTGAGTTTCACATCTTACATTGATTGTTCAATTTTTGTTCGAATATAAACTATAATATCATGTTTGTTGACCTTACTCATTTCTCTCTTCAACATTAAGCCAAACGAACAAGCTTTGTCTCGTGAGCCTTGTCTCATTCAACTCTATGTGTCCCCTTATTGGTGAATTAATGCTTTCTCTATGGAGTTTATATTTTCCTGAAATGTAGATAGCAAAAAGGAAAATATCATGCATGGTAAACAAAATGATATTATATTTGAGTATTTTATGTTAGATTTATAATATAATTTTGATCTGTATTTTGTATATATTATGAATTTTGATTAATATATAAATTCCGTACCGTTTCTATAATTCTCTGGTTTTGCCGTTTTCTATCCTTGTTTTGTCCCGTATCCGTAATTATGCAAACCTTAAAAGTCTTTATACTCAGAGTAGTGGAACGTTTAGTAAAAAGAAAAGTTATTTTCTTCTTTTCTGTTTAGAAGCATGGAGAGAATTTTGGGAGCCAATAACGTCCAAGATTTCATATTTTGGATGAGATAGAAACGAAAACGAAAACGAAATAAGTTTTTTTTTTTGTTGGTACATGGTCGTTATAAACTTATACGTATACATTACGCGTATTTAAAGACGAGAAAGTTAGTGGAAGTAAAATACAAAAAAAGTAAGTACGATAGTGATGAAACCGAAATTGTAAGCGTGACAGAATTGGCAATTATAACCAAACAAATGAGGTTTTCATTGAGATTCACATTCGGTGCAAGTGCAACCACGTGCGCTTTCTCCACTAATTTCTCTACGTTCCCATCTACATACCTATTTAAACAAGACTAAATCTGTATTTTAATTTTTATATTCCTTATACTAGTGTACATTCTTGTTCGCTAACGTGTTCGTTGCAATTTTATTGGGTACGTTTTCTTCTTTTTCCAAGGAAATTAGTTGGACTGATTTTATTAAACTGCTTAGGCATAGGAAAATATCCAAATCCAAAAAATTGATCCAAAATCGACTCAAAAATCAGAGTTCTGAATCCGATCGAACTCGTGATAAATATCTGAATAGATCCTGAATTACTATATCCGAAGAACCGTTCATGAATTTGATTCGAACCGAAATGAATGAGTATTCTAAGATAATAAATATATACATCTAAAATATTAGTTATACTTATACTTATAATTATTTTAAATTAAATACATTAGTTATTTTTGGTAGTTTTGAGTATTTTCAGAAAAAAATATAATATTTTGAATAAAAAATATCCAAAAACTATGTTTTATGGGTATTTTTGTTATTTTGGATAAATTTGGATAATTTAGATATAAAAATTAGAACTAAACTGGATATTATGGTTACTTTGAATACAAATATCCGAACTTATTTTAGATATTTTGGTTATTTAGTTATTTTTCAGGTTATTATACATCATTACCGAACCTAATCGGATCCGGGAGGATCCGACTTAAATCCGATCTGAAAAATACCCAAACGAAACCTAAATTTAAAACCCAAAAATTCTGATAATGTAAAACCCACGATCTGTAACTGAACGGATATCTAAACGCTCATATCTAAAACTGCTAACATGAGAAAAGGCAAGAATGGTATTTAGAATATACAAGTGTATGGCCGACCAAATAAGAGCTCTATCCGAATTCAACTGCAGGAAGTATCCCACTTATTGATCGAGTGCTCTTATCTAAAAAGAAAAGGTGACAAGCGGGAGAAAGATGAGAAAGTCTCTACCTATTATAGAAACTTTATACACGAGCTAATAATTTCGTCCCTTACATAGACGTTCAAGATTTGTATATATCTGAGTTGTAAATAAGATACTGATTTACCACATTACATGTTAAAAGGGAAACATATAATACGAGTGTTTGTATCAATATTAAAGACACTCCAAAGTCAATCTTTATTGAACAAAACTAATAATAGTAATAAAATCTGTATTGATTCAAATGAGGACAAAATGTAACAATTAAAAAAGCATAATATAAAGTAGTTGACTTAGGAAAACGAATAATTAGAAAGTGCTACTGCTTTTATTTCTGTCCACTATGATTTTGAGGAAGAAGCATTTATGCGTATTCCTTCATCTGAACTGATAACAAAACCAAGTATTGAAGTATTTGTAAGTTTGAAGTAACAGATTTTGATCCACGCTCTGAAATAATATATATGTTTATATAAATTTTTATTTTTGGAATTAGATAAGTTTATATTAAATTTTATATTAAATAATGTACATGTTTGAATACATTTATTTGAAACTGAAGAACATAATCGTATCAAGCCAAAAAACAAAACCACAAAGAAGTTATGTTCCTAAAGTAACAGAATATATACTCTGTTTTGGTTTGATAACTGAATATGAGTAAATTAATTGACATTGCAGGTGACTCGAATACTATGATATTTGGTATTCGTAGATGTGCCACAATCGCCGAAGCAGCTTCGTCTAGGCAATGTACATAAGGAGATATTGTAATTGTCACCTATGGGCGATGATAACTACAATCAACTCTGTTTCACCCCGATAAAAAGGATGCACAAGATGACCGTGTGCTATGGAAACATGGAGATGATAACTACAAACCTTGGTTTTCTTCATCCAAAACATGTGACCAACTTAGAGATCACATCAATGTTGCGGAGTGGAGTAAAATAATATGGTTCTCGGAAACAATACCAGTTTATCGCGTGGCTGGCCGTGCAAAACAGCTTTTCAACAGGAAATTGGACTCGAGCGTGGGGAGAGGTTCAGGTTTGCAGGCTCTGTGGTGAACCGAGCGAAACCCGTGACCACTTATTCTTTGCATGCTCGTACTCTTATACTTTCTAGATTTGCCTGACTGGATGTCTTCTTCCTCAGCCAAGAGCTGACTGGAATATTACCATGAACACCCTGCTATCTCATCATCGTAATAAGGATGACTCCTGCCTGCTTTGGCTGGCTTTTCAAATATCAATCTATTCACTATGGAGAGAACACAATGGTCGAAAGCATAAAAATCCTTGGAACTCACCGGCTCAGCTTGTTAGCTCGCTAGACAGAACCATCCGAAACAGAATATCATCCATCCGGCTTAGGAATCATGGGTTCAATAACTTACTGATGCAAAAATAACAAGGAAGGAATTAAAATGTTGAATTGTAGTAGCACTTTAAAATTCTCAGTATTGTAAATATTTTTTCGGTTGATATATAATTTAATATTTCACCAAAAATAAAACCAAAACTAAATCGAATTTCATAAATAACTGAGCGGATCATGTATTTTTAGAACAAAAAAAGAAACTGAATTAAAAACTGAATGAATGTCTGAATTTTTAAAATACAAATTATATACCTGCAAATATTAATTGTTTATAATAAGATATCCTAAAAAATACTTATACAAAATTAAAAATGTATATATTCTAAGGGTTTAAATTTGTTGACTTAAAAGTTGATAAATATATTGAGGCATGAGTATATAATGGGACTTCTTAAGTAACTAATTGGTTAAACGAAGAGATGGATGGCCCCATCAAAAACACAAACATCGATAATAACAAATAAATGCAAATTATAAGAACCATGTTTCTGTTGTCACATGACTATACTGACATAAAAGGCGGAGAAACAATAAGAGCGAAAGAGAAGAAGAAGAAGAATGGTGGTTGTTCAGTTGTTAAGCTGGAAGCCATTGATTCTACCTTCGAGACGGAATCGGTTCCCTTCTCTTAACAGGTCTCTCTCTCTCTGTCTTTCGAATTTTCTGAAACACACAGTTGCTTCCATGGCCGTAATCTGGGTTTAGGTTTTAGTTCGAACTGAAATCTGGGTTTATAATCTTTAATCTATTTCGTAAATGATTCAGCACTGAAAGAGTGTTGTTCAATCAAATCTCATTCTGAAAATGTTTATTTTCATTTTTTGCAGGAGATTGAGTTTACACTCTCTACATTCAGGTGGGATTGAGCCTGTCAGACTCCGAGGTGAAATTCTTGAATTAGTCTATGTAAATTGGGAGATCTTTCATTTTCAATAGTTGACTTTATTGTCTACAGGGACCTTCAAAGTCAACTCTCAAAGAACAGGAGACAGACACCCTTCTTCTGATGTCAATCTGAGTTTCTTGAGTGATTTCGGTTCCAACTTCCATAAGGTGTGAACCTAAACCTTATCAAAATCTCTTTGGTGTTTTTCTTGTTTTGATATAGAGGTGAAAGTCTCCCCATATGCTTATATTGTAATCTTGCAGACTCTTCCGTATGAAGTTGTGATAGGATGCGTCCCACTTTATGCGTTGTTCAGAATTATGCAAAAGATGCTTCAGAACTCGGTGGGGGCTACCTTGCCTTTTGCTTGTGCATCGAACTCTCTAAATAAGCCGACACCTCTCAATCTGGACCTGTCAATTCCTTCTTTACATGATATCAAATGGAGTACTTCAAGGTTTCTTTACCTGTTCAATATTCAGCTTGAGAAGAACATTGGAACGTATGTCCTAAACCTTATATTCTCTATCAATTTCTCTGAAATTATTCAAAAATCATGCTTGGTATTTGTGTGTATAAATATTACTATCTACAGAAGCAACTACAGGTTTTTTGATGGTTGATTCTGAAAGTGGCAGAATAGCTCGGATAGTTTTCTAAAATTTAAGTGATAAAACATGCGAATAATGTAGATTCGTGACTACTCTTTCGTCTTCAAGTATTGCTGTCATCCTTTCTGATCAGATTCCTGCTGACTATTATTGCTAGTGTCACTGTGTTTGAGATGTAATATCAAATTATATTTTTCGTTGTAACTATGACATCCTTTCTGATCAATTTTTGTGGCTATTCTAGGTTCCTTGTGGTGCTCCTGTTAGCATGCATATCGTTTGTTATAATCGGCGGATTCCTATTCTCCCAGTTTAGGTAACCTGGCTCTATTTAACTTACATATCCATATAACGCATCATCACCACGTCCTTAGTGTGGTTATATGATCTTTTCTGAACCTATAAATGGAAGATAAAACTCAATTACTACTACTGTTTTCTTGCTGTGAAGGAAAGACAATCAACCCTTAGAAGAATGTTTTTGGGAGGCCTGGGCATGCCTCATTTCCTCTTCTACTCATCTCAAGGTCATAATTTGCTTCTTCACCGATTCTATTAAAACTTTCAAGCTCTTGATAAATTCTATGGAGCTCTTGCAACTAAAATTTTTCTCCTTTTTTTTGTGGTGGCTAAAAACTGCAGCAAAAGACACGCATTGAAAGAGTCATTGGATTTGTCCTAGCCATATGGGGAATATTGTTTTATTCTCGTCTTTTAAGCACAATGACAGAACAATTTCGTGTAAGTTCTTGATATAAACACTACTTGTGAGGAATGAATGTTAAATCGTACAAGTTCCTGATCACTTTGTCTCTGCAGAGTAATATGCAAAAACTGAGAGAAGGGGCTCAGATGCAAGTCCTAGAAGCTGATCATATCATAATTTGTGGAATAAACAGTCATCTTCCTTTCATACTAAAGCAACTGAACAGTTATCATGAACATGCTGTTCGCTTAGGTACCGCCTCAGCAAGGTAATTTGACCTCTCTCTCTATATATATTTTACAGTTAATCTCCCCGCTTTTGTTGACTTGGCTGATAACTTTTATTGTTACATGCTTTCAGGAGGCAGAGACTTTTGCTTATGTCTGATGCTCCAAGGAAGCAGATGGACAAGATAGCTGAGGCGTACTCTAGAGATTTTAATCACATTGACATCCTTACAAAGAGGTAAGGTGGTTGACACGCTTCTGATAAGGCGGACACAAGCCCAAAAAGCTGCTACAGCGCTGATTTCGTGCTTCTACCAGTGCAGTTGTAGTCTTAACATGACGAAATCATTTGAGAGGGCTGCCGCAAGTATGGCGCGTGCCATTATCATACTACCGACCAAAGGTGATCGGTAAGCAAACTTTTAAGTTTCTCAAAGTATTTGTGAAGTGGAAACTGAGATTGCAATCAGAGGTATGGAAACTGAGAAGTTCGGAATAGATATCTGAGTAAGTAAAAGTGTGAAGTGTGGTAGCTCGTTCGTGTTAGTTAGTTTGCCATTATAAATCCATATGGATATGGATATGATGCCAGCTCAGTAGTTGGTATATATTATAGGATGCAGTTAGGAGAGTCAGTGAGAACAAAGAGGACGCCTGTTCACCTGTCAGGAAACTGGAATGTTAGTGGTGAAAAAAATATATGGAATCTCAGTACTTTGTGAAAGAGGAACCAATTAAGTTAAAATTTGTTTCAGATATGAAGTTGATACAGACGCGTTTCTCTCTGTATTAGCCCTTCAACCCATACCAAAGATGGAATCCATCCCAACCATTGTAGAGGTAAATTAGGTAACTAAGATTATGTGCAGTAATGGTTTTTTTTTCTGTTTGTACTTTACAGAGCTGATCTCTCGCTTTTCTTTGCTTCTGGAACATGAATGCAGGTATCAAGCCCAAGTACGTATGATCTTCTCAAGTCCATCTCGGGACTGAAAGTGGAGCCGGTTGAAAATGTTACTTCCAAATTGTTTGTCCAATGCTCACGTCAGAAGAACCTTATAAAGATCTACAGGCACCTTCTAAATTACTCAAGTACGGTCTGCTTTCATCTTACATCACTGTTATCTGTGAAAAAATATTGTTTCATGTTTTTTTGTACTCAAGACTAATAATACCAAGTCTTCTCGTTGCAGAAAATGTATTTAATCTTAGCAGCTTCCCCAATCTAGTTGGAATGAGGTATAGACAGTTAAGACTGGGGTTCCAAGAGGTAAGGATTGACTCTCTTGTCAGCATCTGTTTTCGTATTATTACCTTTTAGTCTTTCTAACTAGTTTCATTCTCTACATGTATTCGTTTCAGGTTGTTGTATGTGGCCTGTTACGAGATGGGAAAGTAAACTTCCACCCTAATGATGACGAAAAGCTCATGAAAACCGACAAAGTATTGTTCATTGCACCTCTCAATTGGGAAAAGAAGCAACTTACGGACATAAAAACTGAGGACATTACAGTGGGTGAGCCTGTTACTCGGAAGCAGGTGTTTGAGAAAAAACGATCACGTCTAGCGAAGATTATAATGCGGCCTCGTAAGTCCTTATCAAAGGTATGGCTCCCAACTTCCCCTCACGGCCCTCCGCTTTCAAAAGGTTTGAGACCTCTCTGATTTTCATTTCTATGGCTTACACAGGGATCAGATTCAGTCAAAGGTCCCAAGGAATCTATACTTTTACTTGGTTGGCGCGGAGATGTTGTACATATGGTTGAGGAGTTTGATAATTATCTTGGTCCAGGCAGTTCATTGGTATGCCTCATATACCATTATCTCTGTTCGGTTGGTTCTCACGAGAATTAGTTACTGATAACTAATACACAGGAGATATTGTCGGATGTACCATTAGAGGAAAGAAGTAGGGTGGGTGATGGTATTAGTTCAAGGAAAATCAAGAACATCAAAGTTTCACATAGGGTAAATTTCTTGGGATGAACAAGGCTAGCTTTAAATCTATTAGATTGTTGATGTTTTTTTTTTTAATCTTCTACAGGTTGGGAATCCTATGAACTATGAGACATTAAAAGAAACTATAATGCATATGCAAAGTAAATACAGGAAAGGCAAAGCTGTTCCTCTGACCATCCTTGTAATATCGGATCGAGACTGGCTTCTCGGAGGTAGTAAGCATTCCTTCACCATTGGTGGTTCTTCGTCTTTGGCAATAATGATAAATGATTTGATCTCCTGTAGATCCATCTAGAGCAGACAAACAATCCGCTTACTCTCTTCTACTCGCTGAAAGCATCTGTAACAAGCTTGGAGTTAAGGTACTGTACTGACTTCTCTTCGTAGCCTGAGTAACTGAAATTCCATCTTAAATATATTGTTGTGTCTCTCTCTAGGTACAAAATCTAGCTGCTGAGATCGTTGATTCAAAACTCGGCAAGCAGGTATTGGAAGTCTTCTGATCTCTCTTATCTACAGGTTAAGTTACTGAAACGTAATGCAAAACCATGTAGATAACTGGAATCAAGCCGTCCCTAACATTTATAGCAGCAGAGGAAGTGATGAGCCTTGTAACAGCACAAGGTTACACTTCTATCTCTTTTTTTTTCTTCTTCTCTTTTGACAACTGTATTAACTAGTACTCGTTTCTTTACAACCAGTTGCTGAAAACAGCGAACTAAACGAGGTGTGGAAGGACATTCTAAACGCAGAGGGTGATGAGATATACGTAAAGGTCAAACAAAAACACTCTCTTCTCTCAAATCTTTTGCATTTGTGGTCTGAAAATCTTGAGTTTGCTTGAGACGCGCAGGACATTGAACTGTACATAAAAAAGGGCGAGAACCCTTCATTCACCGAGCTCTCAGAGCGAGCTTGGCTAAGGCGAGAAGTCGCTATAGGCTACATAAAAGGCGGTAAAAAGGTGACTGTTAACTGTTTTGTTAACTCTCCAACATGCCAACATACATTATTATATTAAACCTCTTTCTCTCAAGTTTTTTATAACTAACATACATAATCGTTTTTGTTGCAGGTAATCAATCCGGTTCCAAAAGCAGAAGCTCTCTCCCTCGAAATGACAGACTCATTAATTGTTATATCAGAGCTTGAAGGAGACCAACCCATCACATTATGAAACTATATAATAGATTTTTATATTCCATATGTTATAGTTTCTTACACAACAAGCGACACTGTAAGAGGAGGAGACTCTTGACTTACAAATGCAAGCATCAAATAAGCCGTTGATTTATACAAAAATAAATAAATAAAACAAATGCTTTTACACGGAAAGCCTCTTTGTTTCCTTTGGTCTTTAATTCTTAACTCTCAATAAAACTAGCATTTGTAATGATCTATGAACAATTTTCTCAAATAGTTTTTTAAAATTTTTATTACCAAAATAGTTTTTTTTTAATTAATCAAATTAGTTCATTTTTATTTTTAAAATTTGAAATTCTAAATCCAAAACCATACCTTTTAACTTTAAACCATAAGTCTAGATTAATTAACTATATGGCTAAAAAAATTTATTTATGTCTTTAATAAAACATTTTGGTCATTTTTTTTTCTTATGTGCTATTTTTATGAAAATAAATTACAAGAGACTATCCTAAAATATTTTTTCATGATTTATTTATATTTTCCTTGCTAAAGCCTATATATGCCTCCAACTCAAAATGTTAAAATATTATGTCAATAAGAAAAAAGAGTAAAGTTTTTTAATACTGAATAATTATACTATTACAAATTGTTAGAAATATTGCAAATGATCTTCTTGCCCGACAATTCTATCTATTTTATAAAGATTTATGTTTGATTGCATTATTTGATCTGTTCCATCAAATTTACATTTGACGGTACTCCTTGCACCCATGATGTAGATCTCTTATAAGATTTTTTCGATTAATTTTCATAATTTTACTTTTTCTATGACTCAAAATTCATATATCCTAATATAAAAGTATTAATAAATCCTATAAAAACATTAATAAATTATTAGTTTTTATAAGATTTACGGGTCAAGCTTTATTTCGCCGAAAACGCAATGTTTAAAAGCTAAGGCTTCCACTTTAGAACACCGAACACCCCCTAAATATTTGTGTCTTGTCGTTGGTCGACTCAGCTTTCTCCTTCAAAGTGCATTCGTAAGTCCTTGGGGACATGGCGTACGGGAAAGGCTATGCCAAAAGAAGGGTTTCAGAACCCAATAACACGGCAGGAAGCAGCAGTAGGAGGTCGAAAGGATTACGCGTGGAGAAGAAACCAGAGATTGTCTCTCTCAAGAATCAGATGCGCTCTGTTGAACGCTTTCTTCGCAAAGTCAGCTCCTTTCCTCTCTCTCTCTTCTTAAAGCTTCAGACTTTCTACGTAATTTGGCTATTCAAGTAGAGGTGTAGAGCTAATGATGTGGTGGTGAATTAGGATTTGCCTTGTGAAGTTAAAGAGACTAAAACAAAAGTTGGAGTATCTGAAGAAGCAGCAAGATGACCACACTCGTCTTGCTGTTGAACGTAAAGTATTCCTCAGGAACAGAAAGATTAGGTTCTTTGGTAAGCGGCGTCGTTTTGACTTGTGTTTTTTTTTTGTCTTCCAAAATTTACAACTTTGTTTCTTGAATTAGAGCGGAGAAAGATTGAAAGGAGCATTAGACGTCTTGAGAAGCTACAACGTACTTCATCTGCTCATGTGGGAGATGCTGACCAACTCACTAAACTCAAAGAAGATCTTGAATACGTTAGGGCAAAATTATCTTCCTTCTTTACTCTTTGTCATGCTTCTTCTGCTTGTTACTTATTATCTGATTGCAAAAATGTATATTTTTGGGTAGTTCTTCCCAAAAAATGAGAAGTATGTCTCTCTATTTACTGGAGCTGAGGAGGATGAGCGGAGAAGTAAAATGCGGAAGCAGATCAAAGCCAATATTATTGTTGCTGCTGCTAGTGGGAAAAAGTTAGAAGGTATGCAGTGATGCATCCTTTCTCATGGAACTAATTTTATAAATGTTATGATTTTGTGATGTTATGGACAAACAAACAGAGACGGGGAGTGAAGATGATGGTCTTCTGGAACTTAGTGATGATGATTTCTTTGACAAAGGGAGCTCAAGCGATGAAGCTGACGCAGATGATGAATTGACTGATAAAAGCACAAAGTAAATCTGGAATACCTTCTTTTTTATTACTCTTTAATTTCTGACGATAAAATCTACAATTTCTCAGGGAGGCTGCTTCTAGTAGAGCAACATCTGGCGTGTCTAGTGATGAAAGGAACCAGGTATGATTAGCTTTCTTGATATAATCTAAGCTGTTTTTTTTACAAAAACTGAAACCTCATGGATGTTTGTTGTATAGTAGAAGAATGATTGAGACTCCTTAATGGTGATACTACTTTTTTTTATCAAAAACATGGTTTCTATAAAATTTTTGAATGTTTTCGAAATCTTGTAGAAGCAAAACTCTGCCAGGGCTCTAATGCCACCACCACAAGCAAGGTTTGGAACAAATTCTAGGAAGAATTCGTCTATTATGCAGAGGAATGAGATGCCATCATCCTCAAGAAACACTTCCAATAGAAGAAGTGAGTCTTCTTATAACGCCAGGGCTGCTGACGCAACTTCATATAGTAGTCAGAGTAGCAACTTGAGTTCCAATTCTGATGCTCATAAACCCAAAAGGAAGAGACGGCCAAAGAAGAAGAAGCAACAGGTCGGTCAGTTTACGAGTTAGATTGTAGCACAAAAGGTTCTTTGAATAACAAAACCAAAGATCTGTTGTTCTTTTTCTTTTACTTGTAAACATAAAGGTTGAGCCATCTGTTTGCTGTTTTTGCAGGTGTGATCGGGTTCTCAGCTTCTCAAACACACCACTCGCCTGATACTTACTTGCTGCAGCGGTCTCTTTGATTGGATCTAATGCATACATATATAGATTTTGGTGTGGTCATTGGAATGCAGAGAGACAGATGTTGGTTGCTTTTTTTTTTTTTTTGCTTTTGAAATGGAAAGTTGTAAACCCTTAAAACTTTTGGGTCTAATGTCTAAACTCCCTTTTGAACTTCTGTGAAAAAAAATCAGAGTTTCTGTGTTTCTATTTTGACACTTATGGATAAGCGTGTGGACCAAGACAAGGATCAAGCTAAGGGACTTCTTGTCATTGAGAGTCAACGCTGTTTTGGCCATTCTGTTTCCATTTCTTGAATGCACCCTTCCTTAACTCTGGGCAACTCTTGAATGCTCCCATCCACGATAAACTACCATTCTGGTCTCTCAAAAGACCACACTGATTTTCATAACCACCACCTATGACTATGCACTTGAGCCAGTTGGGATCCATTGTTAGACAAGCGAGGTGGGTGTGACTCCTTGAATTTTAACATTATGCTTTCAAATCCACTCACGTGTATTGTTTTGCCTAACTCACTTTAACATGTGCATCATACTCGGTCTCCTTGAAAATAAGATGACATATGTTAAAAATGTG
Source organism: Sinapis alba (assembly GCA_012274485.2). Taxonomy (NCBI): domain Eukaryota; kingdom Viridiplantae; phylum Streptophyta; class Magnoliopsida; order Brassicales; family Brassicaceae; genus Sinapis; species Sinapis alba. Next base: position 85,565 of record MU105940.1, on the reverse strand, counting down.
GACATATAGTATCTTGTTTATGAACTAAAATCCTTAACTTTAAGCAACACATATACAATTATCAGATTTTTTTAATTATATTTTCTATATTAAAATAGTTGCAATGTATATCTTTACGAATTTTTTTGGGGGGTGGGGTGGGGTGGGGTGAGACATTGTGAGAAAGCATTTAGTAAATTAGCATGTGCTGCTGCGGCAACTCATTAAATGAATTTATGTTATTATATCACACTGATCATAATCTAATTAAACAAGAAAATCAATTCGTTTTTCTTTGACTAATTAATTAATGGCTAAAAGGAAATAAATTTTTAAAAAAAAAAGAAAAAGAAAAAAAAGCAAAAGATTGAATGGTCTTGAATCTGGATTGAAGGGAGAGAAGCCACCGCATGACCGCAGTTGAATCCCCTCGGACAATAGATCCAGGGCTGTCTTAGATTCATTCGAGACACACAAGAATCTGATTTTATTATAATATTCCCAAAAAGAAGCGACTTTGATGGAATCAAACTTCTTCTTCAGGTGGCTTTGTTATGCCACCATCTTCATCTCTCTGTCGCTTTCAACCTTTGTTTGTGATCATGGAGTTTTCGCCGAAGGTGTTAAGCCTCATGAAGCTAAACTGCTTAGAGACGAGGTAAAGCCTTTCCCTCAACAGATCTGTTATTTCATTAGATAATGAGTTCCTCAATAGATCAATTTAGCTTTCTGTGGACTTGAAAAGTCTTCAACTTTGGACCTTGTAGTTACTCAACTGGTGTTGATTGTCTCTAAAGGTAGGTTCTTTAGAATGGAATTACAGTTCTGCATAAATGAACTAGCTGATATCTCTTAGTTCTTTGATATAGAGCTACTCCTTGTTGGGTTTATTTGATGGGTTTTGATCACTACGTTGAGTGTAGGTACGCGAGATGTTTTATCATGCTTTTGATGGATATATGAACAATGCGTTTCCACTCGATGAGTTGAAACCCTTGTCCTGCCAAGGAGAAGATACTCTTGGAGGCTATGCGTTGACTCTGGTATACTCTGTGATCTTTTTATCTTCTAGGCTTTGTGACTCTGGTACTGATGTTGGGGTTTGTTCCTTTAGATTGACTCGTTGGATACATTAGCTTTACTTGGTGACCGAGAGCGCTTCACTTCTTCTGTTCAATGGATTGGTAAAAATCTTCAGTTTAATATAGTGAGTAATGTTACGTTTTTGTTTTCTCCTAGCAAATAACAAAGTTTCCAATTGTTATTTCCTCAACTTTGAGTTTCAGCTTTCTATGACATGGATGCACTGATACAAGACTTTTTTTTTACCTTCAGAATAAAACTGTGTCTGTGTTCGAGACAACCATCCGAGTCCTTGGAGGTTTACTATCTGCTCATCTGATTGCAAGTGATTATGCAACGGTACTTTCTTCTTCTGCTTAGCTATTTATTTAGTCTTGATTTTATCTTATACCAGGATAGTTGTACAGTCTTCAGCTATATGTGAGCTCTTTGTGCAGCTAATCTTTAGCTACTTGTTTGTCTTAAACTCTTAATCCTCTTATTGGTCTTCCAATTTGTGAAAACCTCCTTGGTTTTGGTTGTTTGAGTCGAACCCTATCTGATGACAGGGCATGAGAATTCCATCTTACGACAATGAATTACTAGTCTTGGCTGAGGATTTGACACGGAGGATGCTTCCTGCATTTGATACACCTACTGGTATGCTTTTTTATTAGTTAATAAGCTGTTGTGCATATGAATATGACAAAGGTGGGACATTGCTTTGTCATCTCATTCTTCTCTTTATTTCTTTTCCCTCTGCAGGAATCCCATATGGATCTGTTAATTTGATGTATGGTGTTGACGAACATGAAAGCAAGGCAAAACATCTTCTTACTTCTGGCTCTCAACTATTTAAAGTGTTGAGACCGTGCTGCTCATTTTCAGCTTGCTGATCTTATCTTTGAACTCATATTTTTAAAAATTTATTTTCAGATAACGTCAACTGCAGGTGGTGGTACTTTGACTTTGGAGTTTGGCGTGCTCAGTCGTTTAACAAATGATCCTGGTCAGTGAAGCTCTTGAGCTTTGGTATTTCATGTCTTAACACAAATCAGTTTATCAAGGTGTAAAGATGTTTTTTTGTATAGTTTGTTCTGTGTGTTTTCGTGTTCTTACTTGGTGTTCAACTTTGTTATAATGAAGTTTTCGAACAAGTTGCAAAGAATGCGGTGAGGGGACTATGGGCACGTCGTTCAAGTCTCGACTTGGTTGGTGCTCACATCAATGTCTTTACAGGTGAATGGACACAAAAGGTAACACCTATATTCGTCCATGAACTGAATAAAAGGGGTCATTTATATGTTCAAGTACTACGGTTTTTGGCATACTGAAAACTAACAGCTTAAAGGATCTTCTTCATTCCATTGAGGAACTTTGCTTCCACAAAACAGTTGGTCTTTTCATTTCATCACCCATGTTCTGAATGGTAGTGTGTCTACATGGCAGGATGCTGGTATAGGAACAAGCATTGATTCCTTTTATGAGTACCTCCTTAAGGCTTATATACTATTTGGGGATGAGGAATATCTATACATTTTTCAAGAAGCTTACGGGTCTGCAATGCACTACCTTCACAAGGATCCTTGGTAAGTTTTCTTAAATCTTTTTTATATTTAAAAACATGAAAACCAATTCCTATGTTTGGACTATATTGTTTTTTTCTAGTTTTGTCCTAGGTATGTAGAGGTAAATATGGATTCCGGAGCTATTGTTTGGCCAGTTTTCAACAGCCTTCAAGCTTTCTGGCCAGGACTTCAGGTATAAGTGTTTCAAAAAAAACTGTTAAATATTCTCTCAAGTCAGAAAATTAAAACTATACTGTTTCTCTCTCAAAAGGTTTTAGCAGGAGATGTTGATCCGGCAATTAGAACTCACACTGCCTTCTTTAGCGTCTGGAAACGATATGGTTTCACTCCCGAGGGTTTCAATCTTGCTACGCTTAGTGTCCAGGTGCTCCATCTTGATTTTTAGTTGTCTCCATGATTGCTTTTTGTGATGTTACAACTTCATAACTACTCTTCATTTTTCCATAACAGTATGGTCAAAAGAGTTATCCACTGAGGCCTGAATTGATTGAGAGCACATATTGGCTATACAAAGCTACCAGAGATCCCAGGTTACCAATTAGTCAGCTTTTTCAATTCTTTATCCTTTATCCCAAGAAGCTCAAAAGACATCTTCTTCTTTTTACAACAGGTATCTTGATGCAGGACGTGACTTTGTGGCTAGTTTGCAATACGGGGCAAAATGTCCTTGCGGTTACTGTCACATCACAGACGTAGAACTTCATAAACAAGAAGATCACATGGAGAGCTTCTTCCTCGCAGAAACTGTAAAAAAAAAAAAAGAAAAAAAAAAAAGAACTCAGTTTGTCAATATGGATTTGCTTAGTTACCTTAAAGCCTTACCTGTTTTTGCATTTCACGAATATTTCAGGTAAAGTACTTATGGCTGCTGTTTGACTTAGCTGTTGACTCAGACAACCTCGTCGACAATGGCCCTTACAAGTAACAAAACCCCACAATAATCTCTCTTAAAAGTTCACAATTACTGCAGCATTGTACTAATCTTTGTTTACTTAAAAATCTTCAGGTACATCTTTAGCACTGAAGGTCATCTATTACCATTAACACCACAAATATCTCTAGCTCGAGAACATTGCTCATACTTTGGCGGATATTGTCCACGCAATGCCACAAAGTTAGAACAAGAAGAAGAGAATGGTAATGATGATCAAGTCCCTGGAATCGAGCTTGGTCACCACAGTAACATTTATCCTTACCACGAGTCTTTTCCTGTTACCGGTTTAATAAAGGTCTGTAAAAAGATCTCGATCCCTTTCTTTCGTTTGGATTATTTACCAACAAAGTCATGTTTCCTCTATTTTGGGTTTTGTAGGGTTTATGTCCCAAACTAGCTCATGCTCAGAAATACGGTTTGTCTTATGTTTTACCTGAGAAGACAGAACGTGAAGATGTTAAACGACCTAAACCGGTTATTACGAGCCGCTCAATTGTATTGTTCTCGGATCAAACCGTGGAAAAGAGACCACAAGAAGAAGGATTTACTTCTCAGTCTGAACCAATTATGAGTATCTCTGATGGTGGTAGTAGCAGCGACCAAACCGGTCAAGAGTTAACCTTGTTAGAGTCAGAAACTGATGATAAAAGAGTATACTCTTCTTAGTGTCCTCTAATACATTCAGATGTTCCAAAAGGAAAGATTACAGTTTAGCTTTTTCGGATATGTCTTTTAAGAGCTTAGGTGCATTCAGCTTTCTGATCTTTCTTGAGTTAATTTATAATCAACAAAAAACAGTGTGATAAAAGGTTTGTAGATCATATCAGTTGCATCAAAAAGATAAGGTTTGAATGTAAAAGTAATTAGGGCAGTTTCCTCAAGAAACCCAAGTTCAAAGAACCTATACCATCTTTTGAAGAAATGACTCAGTTTCCAAGTTTCTTATTTATTATTTTATTTTTTTTATTTTCATTAGTTTTGTGATTATTTTAAAGTGATAGTGGAGATAAATTAGCACAGTTTGGACAGATTCACTTGTTTAAGAGCATGATTAAAGGGGTTCTTAGAAGGGTTCTTAGGGGGATGGGTCCCATGAATAGTGTAAGAACCGGTTCTTAAAACTCTTAAATAAGAATCGGTTCTTAAGAGTTTCTTACACTGTTTACGGGTCCCACTGACACGTGGTGACCCGCGATTGGTTCGTTTTTTTTTTTAAAAAAAAATTAAAAATTAATTTTTTAAAAAAAAATTAAAAAAAAAAAAAAAAAACTAGAATCCCAAATGGGGTTCTAGGGTTAATCATGGTCTAAGTGTGGGAGACCGAAGTACCAGTATGAATATAAGTATAGAACTACATACAAAAGATAATATAAACATTTACAAAGTCTCCAAATTGTTCTCTTTCGTGATTAAATAATCATAACTAAGTTTTAAGAAACTAGAATCCCAAAGACAATTGCTTAAAAGCTGGCTTTCATTATGTTTGTTGTGTTCATCTGCAAGTGAAGGTTATAGTTTGATCCAATCGAAACTCATTAATGGACTGTGAATTCTCTTTATTATGGCCCAATCTTAATATATAATATCTTGGTTTGATGATTAGTGGCGTTTGCTATGATTAATCTTAGCATGGGATCTTGGTTTGTGATGCATTTTTCAAAAGTTGTTATACACAAATCTTTTGAAGAAAATAGAAGAGAAGCATTTTCTTATGATCAAATCTTAATGTTCAGATCAGATCTTTTCAATAGAACATAACATTGCCTTTTTCTTTTGAGAAAACAGAGTTACACAACTAAAGTTTTATTTTAGATTTTTTTCTTTCCTCACACTTATGCTTCCACAATTTGTTTTTTCTTATAAGTACGAGTAGTTTTAGGATGTCAACCCAATCCGCAAAAGATCTGAACTAAATCCAAACCCAAATTTATAAATATCCGAATGAAACTGAAATCTTTAAACCGAAAACCAAAAATCCGAATAGACCCGAACTGGAAAGATACCCGAGCACCCATTAATTACCAATTAATTAGTTGGACATTAGAAGAAATATATGAATATGTTGCAAAAATTATTGATTAATGACCAGTTAATTAGTTAGACAATTAGATAAGAAATATGGAACATGGGCCAAAAGTTTGTACTCTCCCATTAATCAACCAACAAAAAAAAAAGATACAACTGTCGACGTAAAACCTATGTATAAATAAATACACAAGTTACCCCAAAACAAGTATTATATGCTTTAAAAAGTATTATATGCTTAACAAATATCCTAAACGCCTAACATTTTTCTCTGTTGAATTTTCCGACTTAGTTCCTCCGCAGACGGGAAACTGTCATCGCCGCTTTTTTCTGCACTTTTACCGGTGCTCCGCCACCATGCCTTCAACTCCTCCTGCTCAGGTAAGCAAATACCAAACATTCAGAAAATGACAAAATAAATCATACAAAAACAAGTTAAAACTCTTCACAGCATATATATATATACTTCCAAAACTTTACCTCAACAAAGTCTTTGTTTGAAATAAACTGAGACTCAACATAGCAAGTCATCCCTCCAACCTTAACCGGAATTGAGCTGTTCACTGAATGTTTCCTTGAGCTTTGTCCTTCTGTGGATATGTAGTTAAAACCACCAACATTGCGTCACAAAGATTCAAGAAATATGCGAATTCGAGTAATGGTTTTGAAAATATACCTTCTATACGAGCTACGTGATACCCGGTTCCTCCAAGCCCTTCTTCCCATTTCCCGAGCCTTAACCGCAAGAAGAACCCTTCAAGACCCCATACGGACTTCTTGGTGTTTATCCATCTGAAATGGAAAAAAAATGTCAAAAAATGATATCACAATGTAACAAAGAGAAATTAAATATGAACTGGAATCTTACTTGAGAACGTCTGTGCGTGTTAAGCGAAGAATCTGAACAGCGTCAAAGACCGTCTTTGGTACGTCTATGAAAGGCAGTTTCGTGCCAGAGGTAGAAGCTAAAGCGTGCTTCATTGCTCTATCTTCAGCTCCTGTACTGTTGTATAATGGAGCATCCGGGCATGTTGCCGCCCAGTGACTTAGCTGAAAACATCTAATGCATAAACTTGAAGCTTCCTCTTTTCCGTTTCGAGCACTTATGTTCTGTACTAGATCTCTGAGCTCAATGTCGGTTACTTGCAAACAATCCTGTAAACGATGACCCTTTTTACCGCAGTAGAAACATATTACAGTTGTCTGTCCCTCCCCTGCTTTCTCACCTGAGGGCCCCATGATGTGTTTCATTGCTTCTAATCTTCTTGCAAACAAAGAAGCCATTGCTTCCGAAGACTCTATTCTCAGAGAAGAAACTATGGGAAGAATATGCGAATCATTGGCATCTTTAGCCACTTCTTTAGTGAGGCTCCCATCATAAAGATCCTTTTTCTGAGGGAAAGAACGTTTTGAAGAAAACCGGCTTATCCACAAACTTTCAAGACCAGAGTTTCTGTTGCCTAAACATGGAGTAGTAACCTTTTCATTAGTCTTTTGCTCTTCACTCGTCTTAGGCTTACTTTGAAGACCAGAGTTCTTGTTAGTAACCTTTTCAACAGCTTCATTACAGGTCTTTTGCTCTTCACTCGGCTTAGACTTACTATGAGAGATGTTAGGCTCTTTGTCCTCGAGTTTGTTCCCAGAAGAAATGTCGGGTTCAGCCTCATTGCCAGATGAAGACAAGTGATCTCGATATTGTTCAGGAATCCATGGAAGTTCCTGCAAAGAATCCATCTCCAGGGCATCTTGACCACTTTTCTTTTGACAATATATAGACTGGAAAAAAGACTGGAAACCGGTGTTTCTGCATCCACTATTTGCCTTTGGACTCAGTTCTTGTTGAGCATTAGCGTCTGAAGTAGTGGTAGTAAGAGCTACCAAGGGAGAGTTGTCTTCCTCACTACCTTTCCAAATTCCTTTTGTCATGTTTGAAATCCAGTTCATGAAGGAACTATCTTGCTTGTGTTTTGAAGTTGAACCCAAACATTCTTGACTTAGCGTTTTGAGCCGTTTGCTTCCAAGAATCAACTGCTGCTCAAAGCCTTGTGGTCTTTTCTTTCCCCTCAAGAGCAAACCACCACTGTTACAACTTTCTACACTCCCAAAACTCTCTTCATCATCAAAGTTTCCATCAGATAAAGCTTTCTCTTTCCCTTTTGCTTTTGCAAGACGCTCGTGGGAACCACTGGGTCCAGCCTTTTCGGACTCATCCGGTAAGCAATCCCCTCTGCTCTTACTAGCCGGACTTGCGAGGTTGTTCTCATCCGTTGCTTCTAAACGTTTAGCATCAAGGTTAGTTTCTTCTTCTTCTTGAGATCTCAAGTGTTCATTTGCCAACAAAGCTTCGGGTTCTCCAATACCTACACCATGTAGAAACAACCATAAGAGACAAAAGTAAACTTAATGCGAGCTGATAAAGAGCAAGTAACTTCATATAATAATCATTATCACCTAAAGATCTTTTGGAACTTCCTGCTCTTGTCTCGGAATCATCATTGGTTTCAACCTTATCATCATCATCATCCATCTCTTCTTCTCTTTCAGGTTTCATATCCTCAACAGAAACACCAACCCCTGCAAACACAACAAGAACTCTCATTATTAACTAACTCAAGTGTGTCAAAAGAAGAAAATTTCCACAAACTCAAGACAACCTGACAATGATGTATTGTTCATTATTTCATTACACGCTTGATTCCGTTCATCTTCTTCATCTTCTTGTTCTTGTTGGGTACTCATGCTTCTTTTATCCGTGTTCATGTTGTCGGTTTGTTGTCGTCCTATATGATCAAAGAAATTAGGAGAGAGTAATTGTGGCTTTCCGGTGAAAGAGAAATCTGCACATCTTAGGGTTAGACCGTTGCGAGGAGACCACACTAACTCTGATAAAGCATCCACCGACGACGCTATCTTCATTCTTCCTTCTTCTGCATTTTCGCTACAAGACGAACCTCTTACCTCTTTACTTTTCTCACCCATATCTCCTGCAACCAACCAACGACATATAAGTGAACCAGAAGAATCCATACAAAAACTGACCTCACTTAGCTTACATAACAAGTCAGAGATGTCAATCCAAATCCAGTCAAGGAATGTCTAATATATAAAGAAATGTTCAACTCGGAAAATATCGTATTAATCGGACAATAAATAGTTGGATATTGGCTCGCTAAATCCCAGCAACAAGAAACTCGATCAAAATTGCTTTCCTGAGATTCATAACACACTTAGAGAAGCTAAATAAAAAGCTCTTCTAAAAGTTCACAAAACACAAGGCAAATCAAGCAAATGATTACCTCTATCCCAAGCAATCTTTCAAAAAAAAATCAATTTATGAAACCCTAAACCCAGAAATCGAGAAAAAGAGACTTCTTCTTCTTAGAATCAAAACACAGAAGAAAAAATAAAAGATAATTTATACCAATGAGATCGAGCAATCAAGTTACCTCCATGGAGGAATCGATGTTATACTTCCAGCGAGTTCTCCACTAATAAAGGAGAAGAAAGTGAAAGAAAGAGAGAGAAGGAGGAGGAGGAAGACGAAGACGACAGTTGCCAAGCGGCTATGGCTAACGATGTGATTTGAAACTTTGCTTCTAAAAGCCTTTTTATTTATACTTATAAGGCCCCTAGATCGCCACGTGTTCACATTCTCCTCCATACATTTCACAAAAGAGTAGTAGTAGTAGTATCATTGTTCTACCAAACGATAGAAAACAATATTTAGAACTTAGCGAAATGCAGTAATCATTTCCAAAAGATTTGTAGTAACGCGAGATATTTTGTTATTTTTAATATTTATACAAACACAAACAAATTACAAATAACGATTAACCGTTTCCTTTTTGAAGATTTATGTTCACATACACTAAAAGTGAATAATATTGTATGACTTCATTAGTTCTTCTGCAACATTCCTTTTTAGTATTGCCTAATTTTTAAGAAGACGAGAAAATATTTGTTATGGTCTTTGATTGTATATTTAAGTGTTATCTTGTTTTTGTGTTTATCAGCTTTATTTACTTCGATTTTAAAAAGTCTATGTTCCATCCTGCAGAGACATTCCAGTGCAAAATAAATTTTAGACAAATTAAGTCACTCGATAATGTATACTTCTTCAATAATTCTACTTCTATATTGGGGATACTTAATCTAATAGCTAATTTTCTAGAAAAAACAATACGAAGATCTTTTATATACTCCCTCTCTTCCTAAATGTAAGATGTTTTAGGTAAAACACACATATTAAAAAAGTTACTTTTAATCTAAAAAGTATCAATAAAAATATAAATTAAAAGCTGTTTGACCAATTACAAAATATAACTATTAAATTTGATTGGTTACATAGTTTTTGATAAAGTTAAAGTTACCTAGAAAAATGAAAATTTCTTACATATTAAAACATAAAAACTCTTCTAAACATCTTATATTTAGGAACGGAGAGAGTATAACTTTCGTCTTCTAGGTCGCAATTTACACATGTCACATACCAAAAAAAAAAAAAAAACTTTTAGATAAGTGAAAGTATTTCCATAGATTAGGAAATGAAAGAACTTAACATAAAAGTCGACTACAGACACCTATAGAAATACTCCAAATTAAACTCTAAAAAGTGAAAATAGATTAAAAACCATTTTGACTAAGAGACATACAATTAAAACAAGGATTTACATACCACTACGTTGTACTTTCTCTTAAAATGAATAAAATATTATCTTTAATTTTTTCTTTTTTTTTACTTCTTGTTTTTATAGTATCACGAAAACACTGTGTTATTTTATCGTAACAATTCAACGGTAGAAAGAAAAAGATATTTAAAATTACATAAATAATGATCGAAAATAATCATAATCAATATATATATATGGCACAGTCTATACCAACTTGTGAGTCCAGCTCGTTTCCTTAGCAAGTTGCCGAGATAAATTCCACAAAGGGAAGCGACAATAAAAGAAGGCCATAGTCATTAGTCAATAGAGATATTCTAGAGAGAGAAATTGAGCGACCTGATACTCATTGTATAGTGAGCTATTCACTTTTCATTTGTAACCTCTTTCTCAATCCCGAAATATTTCTAATATAAACAAGATTTTCGACCTGCTTTGTCTGTAATCTATTCACTAATCATCTAATCAAACCTCACACTCAACAATACTCATCCTCCTAAAATTGATTTAATTTTCCTCTACACGATAGTTCACATAGGTGTGACGTTTTCTGCTGAAATGAAAACACTTGTCAATTAATAGTCTTGCATAAGTTTTACCCCATTCTTACAAAAAGTATTACCCTATTTCTAGATCAATAATCTCATAACTCTAATCTTAGGTTCTGAATTGTGATGTTTCAACTCGCACCATATTGTAGCAAATAATAACAAATAACTATATATATATATATATATATATATATTGTTATTATTATGATTGTACAACCGGTATTCTACATATTACTATTCAGAATCTAAATATATATTATTAGTTTTTTGGGGATCTAAAAATCCAAAAGAATAAAAAAAAAACAATGAAGCAGCTGGAGATGGATATTTCTTTCATCATAAAGACATTGTCTCAAATTTTGTCTCCATTTTTCTTAAAATCTATCTATAGAAGTCACGAGTCTTGCTTGTTGTCCATTCAATATCCACAGTAGAAAAAAAGAAAAAAAAAAGAAAAAAAAAGAGAGAGAGATTGGACTAATTTGGTGAAGTATCATGTAAACAATAAACTTATAGTTGAAAGCTGCTGGGTTGAAACAGCTAGTAATAGGGTCCCAAGTAGTTAATGTTTGGTTATGGGTGTTATACCGACCTTTTGTTTTATTATATCAACTACGTATACATACATATGTAGTCACATCTCTTGAAATTACTTATATTAATTGGACTAATGAATGATAATCGCTAAATATTTGTCATAGGAACCAAAACCATATTTTTGTCTAAACATTATTAATACTACACATATTTTTTAATCTAATTCTATACTCTCGTTTGTAATTTTATGGTTAAAGGAGTTTAAATTTACACCTCAGACAAATCCAAATTATTCTTTTCCGTCTTATTATAAATTTTGCAGATCTATTTAGTATAGCAAATTTTTGGAAAAGACTTTCACCGAAAAACTTCCAGATGGTTTTACAATTATGTTAAGAGTTTCTCTTGACAGAATTTTAATACACAAACCAATAGCAGCCTATAAATATATCCAAAATAAAGAAATATATGGTCAAAATGGAACAAATCTATTAGAACCCAAATAAATCTGTCAAATGTTTAAAAAAACATGTAGTTAAAAGAAAACAAATCTATGGAAAATTCGTTAAGGTTGACAAAATAAGTAAATGTGCATGGTTAAAATGAAACAAATATTAGACACCAAAAAAATCTGTGAATATAAATAAAACATGTGGTTAAAAGAACAAAATCTATGGAGAATTAGATAAAGTTGCCAAAATAAGTAATCTGTGGTCAAAATAAACATATAGATTTAAAAGTAAATAAATCTGTAAAAATAAGTAAATAATGGTCAAAATAAAACCAATATATCAGACACTAGATAAATCTGTTCAAAATATAGAGATATAAAAATAAATATGAGAAATGTTGCTTCATGTGATAAGACTTATTCATTAATAAATTCAGTCTGATTTATGACAAATCGTAATCTTTTATATTTATTGAGTTAGAAAGTATAGTGATCGTGTGTATATAAATAAAATTTTCTATGTTGACCAAAAGATTTTTATATATAACATTAAGAATAAGTTAATAATTAAAACAAAATAAGAAGAAATATATTAATAAAAATTGGATTGGTGCTACATAAATAATATTCCCATTAATTGATTTTAGATTCTTAGTATTGTTAATTTCCTTTTAGCAATAATGTTAAGGTTTTAGCTTTTGGATACCATATTTATACAGAGCTGACCAAAGCAAGTTTATAAATACCAAAGGTAAACCCTAACTTTCAGAACGTAGAAACTCCAAAAGAAGAGTCTGTTGATTGATTGAATTCACGCAGAGGGAAGCCATGAATAGAGATTGGATGAGAGAGATGATGACAAGGGGAACGATGTACGGTAACCTTTTGAATGGTATGTATGTGGATGAATCCTCGACTATACCTATGGACGTTGATGGTATGGACTCCTCCACGAACATGTTTGGCGATGTTTTCACCAAAGAGAAGGAGCCCCAAGATGCCAAATTCTTCAACCGCTTTGAGGATGATTTCGATGATTCAGATATCAACTGATAATCCCTAATTAGTTTTTTTTTTTTTTCCTTAAGATTTTTATATCAGGCATGTGAGCAGTTATATTGATCATACTTCTCATTCAGTTGCATCTTATCATTCTAATATTTTATATTAATGAAAATTTTACTTTTGATATATATGCTCTAAGTTAAATTTAAGATCCCACTGTTTTTCTCTATCTAAATCTCTGATTTTTGGGCATTGCTTATAAATTGGTTTGATTGCTTGGGATCGTTCAGATGTAATCTCTTAGCTGCCTTTTTAAATCTGAGATAGCTTCTGAATCATGCTTCTCAGTAACAAAACATAACAATATAAAACCGCTCAACATAACAAAAGATTTGTTGAAAAAACAGCTCCATATAGCAGCAGTTTTAGAGAATATATTAATCGTCATATTAATGATTGTGACAGCTTTTATATGATATAAGTAGCACCTTGGCTCCTATGGCTTTGATAGCTCAAGTCTCGCCCACTTGACTTTGAACTTCTTCACAATCATCTGATGCTTCTCAATCATCTATAATGTCTTTCTATCTTAATGGAAAAGTTCAAATACCCTTCTATCTTAATGGGAAGGATATATGAGATGATGGCTCTTGACAATGAATCTTCTGACGCATACCTGCCCTATGCGATGAATTTTCATGATAGCTTGCTTGTTCTTCCACAGCCACATTCTACCATCATGGATCCGATCCTAAGTGTTTCAAGAAACAGAGCAAAAGTTCCATCATAATCAAGAAAAAAAAAGAATTAGGCTTGAAAAGAAATATGGAACCATGAAGAAGAAGAAACGTCTGAAGCTGAGGTTAGATTCAGACATAAAGTTCTCCTGATACACCACAGAAGCATAATGATCTTTAAGCTCTATGCTCTATTCAAACAGAGTTGTTTGTTGACTTATGACCTAGCTCGATACGAGTTGGATTACGATCTTAACTACGATCTAGATTCGATCTGATTCAATCTATGTGAATTTGAGCTTGAAACGTAAAGAACACTGAGATTGTTTACCCAGACTTCGTTGGCTACTGTCTAGGGAGAAATCGAAACTCTCAAGCTTTCACTATAGCTTTCTCGATCAATACAAACTCCAAAATACACTACTGGTAATCGGAATCTCTATTGAAGCAACGTCGGATCTTCACCTCCTTTCTTGTGTTCTTCTATCTTTGAGATAAGACTCTCTCTCTCCTCTTTCTCTGTTTTCTCTGATCTTCGTTTCTCACTCATTCTCTGTTTTGCAGGTTGTTACGCGTGAGGAAGAAGAGGCTGAGACAGCATCGCCTATAACGGCCTAACTAACTCGTGAGCTGGCTGGAGATCGCTTGGGCTTACAGCGACACGGCCCATTCCTTAGGCGTCCAGCTTTCCTTCTGATCGAGTCCATCACCAAAGAAGATGAAGCCCATTTCGGTGGTTTGAAATCGAAGCCCAACCAACATTGTTTGTTAGAAACGATCCATTTACTTACTGTTTTGTATTTGGTTTCATTGACCTCTTTCAACGCCTCCCAGCTTTTCATCGAATCTAAGAAACTCTCCATAAGATTCGGTAACAAGACTACTGGCTAAAAACAATGCTCTTTTCGCCAATTATATAGAATAGAATATACAATCTCCATGAATATGCAATCTACATATTACTATGGGCAATTCTCTTAAATAGCCCTTTTTAGTTTTTGTCACAAAAATAGTCCTCAAAAAATAAAATGACCAAAATAGACTTTTTTTTTTTTTTTGAAATTTTGATTTTTTTTTTTTTTTTGAAATTTGAAACCCTAACCCCAAACTCACCCTTTACTCTAAACCCTAAAGTCCAAATTAGGTAACCCTAGGGGTATAAATGTATATAAATGAATTTTTTAGCTTCTAAAAAAACATTTTGATCATTTTCTTCCTTAAAAGCTATTTTTGTGACAAACAAACTAAAAGAGACTATCTAGGGGAATTTCTCTATTACTATTTGTCTTTTTCTTCAATCATACACTTGATTTTCATTCCTAAATTTACAGTATCAGAAACAAGAAAATCAACTACAAACCAATAATCTTTCTTACCATCTTCATTCCCACCAATTTCCACAAAATCTGCTCATTTTTGTTCTAACAACGTTCATTTTCATTTCACAAAATCCACGGAGAAGAATGAAGTTGCATAAGAGTAATTTGGTCTACTTTCTCACAAATATATTACCCCCTTAACTTTCTTATGGTAATGAGAACTCTATGGTAATCTGTTAAATATTTTTTTTTGGGTGTTATTAAAGCAATTTCTCAATGTAATAGATTAAAAATTTATTAAATAAGAAATTGGAGGGTCGGCCAAGCGGGCCAACCCTATAGATTTTCCAGAAATAATGTCGGCCATATGTCTTGATTGTGCCATACAGCACTCACCCTTTGAATCTCAGGCTGAGCGTGGCATAAATAGCCATCCGACCCTTTTTAATTATGTACGTCGAGGCCCAGCTCCTTTATATAGAAGCCCTTCTCTACCTCTACTCTCTTCTCTTCCCGATGTGGGACAAAAGAAACACAAACACAATCTCGACCGTAATCAACATTTTTTAACAAAAACATATAAATAAAACTCCCACTAGAAACTAACAAAATATCTTTGCTTTTTCTCCTCACTCTCTCGTGTATATAGAAAAGCAGGAGTCTTAACAACATAACACTAGGAGTTGATGAAACAAAATGCTTGTGCTTGAATGTAATAAGAGTCTCTGTACTTCTTCGCACTCCCTACTCGTATCCCATTCTCCATCCATTCGTTCCTATGTATCCATGCCTCCCTCCCAAAATCCAATATTCCCAAAATCTGTTCTTGTCACCGTTTCAGTATGGTTATATATGTACCTCACCATTCTCATAAACGAAGAATTGTAAAAAAAGAAAAAAAAAACAGATGCAAAAAGACGTACCGCTCCTCCTTTCCATGATACGAATGTTGGATCAATTCTTGACGGCAAAACCTCCACCGTGTCTATGGCTTCTGTTGGTGGTATCGCATGAAGAACTCTAGGGGAGAGAGAGAGAGAGGGACACAAACATTAACATAATCTCTTTGGATCTTAGAATACAAATATGTTTAAAAGGAAATGAACAAACCTTTCTTCCACGGCTGAGACCAGACCTTTAGTCAAACCAACACCACCAACCTGAGATGAAGCCAAAAAACAAAAAAACAAGAGTTTCAGGGGATTATATGGAGAGAACCGAGTCTTTTAAAGAAACAGACAGGTATTCAAGAATCTACCAATTGTATGCTGGAAAATAGTTTCCGCTGAAGGTCTATGCGTCCTGCAAGCCAAAAAATGATGGTCTTTTGTTAGGAGTCATCACCTTCCGATATCAAACAGGACAGTGAATCTGAATCACACACCGGCAGAGAGAATGCTGCTGGTAATGGCTTCAGCAAGACCAATCTTCTCTTCTTTCTTTTGGTTCAGAGGGGAAACTGCAAAACTGTCCCACACTGGTAATCCCATATTACCACCACCAACAAAGTCCATGTTCCATGTTTCCTCCAACATATTCTCATGGTCTTGGAACCTAAACAATATACAAAATGAGTATCTCTCAACCGAAGAAAGGGATAATAGGAACGGATTGACTCTAACCATGTACGTGGGGGCTGGGGAAACACTTCAGGAACAAGAAGGTTAGGATAAAACAAACCCATCGGTGGAACCTGAAATAACCAATGGAAATATATTTTCAAGACTAAAAACATAAGAGAGCATCTAACAGAATCATGACTTAGTCTTGTTTTTATGTTTACGTTAAGTGAGGTGAGATTAGTCTTGTGAGCCACAGCTGGCATGCCGTCCTCGTAAGAATAAGCTGTTGCAACTGTTTCAAGTTCTCCTTCCTGTTTATGTAAAAAAAATCATATTAGTTTCACTACTTTTTTTATCAAGAGAACAAAACAATAGAGATAATCCAACTTACTCTAATCTCACAATATGACTCCTTAAGTCCGTTAAGCATCAGCATATCGATTGGCTTTGCTAAAACGTCTGTTCGGAGCTGTGGCCAGTTCTGGTAATGCCTCTGAATCCATAGAAGGCATCTACATATATCCTGAAAATCATTTGTCGATGAAGAAAGTTCAGCATGCAGTGTAGCTCATCTAGAAACAGAAAAGAGAAACAATATATATATCCTTACATCTCCTCCAAAAGGTAGAATCTTTTCAGTATTTGGCAATGAGACTCCATCCTACAAAAAAACATATCAAAAGAGTAGTGGAAGAAATGCAGAAGATGTCAGCTAGACTTTTCACCGATTCTGCTAATACCTCGATACAAACAACTGTACTTGTCTGGGCTCCCACATTCACAATACAAGCTGTTGACAAACCATTCCCAAAAATGGTGGATAAACCTTCTTGGTGGACCACTGCTGAGCTAAAGCATAGGTCTCGCAACACAATAGTTAGCAGTTCCTTTATTTCTGATATAAGTAACATGAAGCCAAATCAGAACACTATTGTCACATCAAACAAAACATGTCTTTATGGAACTGAACATTAAGGCAGCTTAAACGAGTTTTACCGCGGCTGTCAAATGTTCCGGGGACAACAAGAACAGCAGAATACTTGTTTCTCTCACTATGAGCTATCTCAAGTTTATCTAGCAAAACCCAGTCCCAGATAGCGATTAAGTCCTCACAAACCTGGAAAGGTAGAAGAAGTATCAAATAAAAGTTACCTCCACTCCACAATAGACAAGAAGAGAAGAAATATATATATATACCTGTTGCGCTGAGTATTGTGGCGAAACATTGAAGTGACCTCTCCGGATAGGACGGTGGATGGTATATGGCTCTTTTGGAGATATTCTCATAGCTTCTTCACCAAAAATCATATTCCTATACTTGCGCTTACTCTCACCAGAATCCTTAGAGTAGGTAACATCAGTAGCTGCGCTGTCTTCACTTCTATGAGCAGAGGTTTCTGCACAATTGGTATAATATATATATATATATGATGAATGTATGTAGCAGATATTAATCTCTGTCTTCGTATAAACACGTGTAATTGATAAAGAAGATTATACTACTATCTATGTTCTTCTTCTTCTGTGGTACTCCTAATAATGTCAACATTTCATTTTGTAGAAGAAGAGTAAGACCTGATGTGGGAAGCGAACTAGGCTTGTCCTCATATACATTAGTCCAAGTAAAGACTCTATCTTTCTTCGTAGTAATACTTGGTTGGTGGTTGTATCCATCGATCCTCGCCATCTGAAT
This sequence comes from Sinapis alba, assembly GCA_012274485.2. NCBI lineage: Eukaryota > Viridiplantae > Streptophyta > Magnoliopsida > Brassicales > Brassicaceae > Sinapis > Sinapis alba. Next base: position 67,454 of record MU105940.1, on the reverse strand, counting down.
AGCAAGTATAATCAGTTTCACACATTTCAGAATCAAGCTGAATAATACATCATGAGTAAAGTAATAAGCTTGCCTTGCGTGAGCCAAAGGAAGAGCTTTCATCGAGGTATGGTATCTTCAACAGCGATGCCGTCTTTTGAGTTTAGAAAAAAAAAAAACGAAAGAGTGAGTCAGCACGAACAAGTAGTGAGAGACAGAAGAAAGAAGATTTCTTACAGTATTGAAAGCTCTCTCACGCTCAACGTGTTGACTGGTGGTGACCTGAGTGTTAATCATCTGCAATTTTTTTATAAAAAAAACATTTTTTTATTGAAAAGAAGAAAAAAAGGGGAAGAAGGTTAAGAGAAGAAGCAGAAAAACCTGATCGAGAAGGTTAGGTTTCTTGGTATTGGTGGTGTGTCTAGCAATGCAGTGAGGGAGATTGAAAGGAGTGTCTTGCTTAGCCAGTCCTATTCTTACATTCGCAGACCCTAAATTCAAATCCCAGATAAGATTCTTCTTTTTTGAAATTGGATACCTAAAAAGCTCAAGTAAAGAGAGCAGACCTGGGTTGATGATAACGAGATTTGATCCTCGTTCAGATACAAGCTGAGATGGGACTACTGATTTCAAGTAATCCTGCCAATTCATAAAAGATTTCTGCAGTCAGAGAATCGGATTTTTTGAATTTCCGGGAAGACAAGAATGAAATACCATTTTGACGGCGAATGATGAGACTGTGGAATTAGGGTTTCCACGAATTTGGAAAACTTTATCAGATCGCAATAGCTTGAAGCTGATTTTGAGAGAGCGCGCAAGGGGTAGGAGTGTTGAACTAGGAGACACTATTTGTATATTAGACTAGTTAAAAACCCAGGAAATTAACATTTTGTATACATATTATTAATTATTTTGTATATATTAGAGTAAGCACATAGAGTAAAACAATCATTCTTGTTTATTTACAATAGTTTTTATTAGTAAATAAATCAAAACCATTATTTTATTTATTATATGTGGTATATAATTAAATTTAAATGATATTGACATAGATATACACTACATTTTTATATAAATATTAATTAATTGAGATTCTTTACTCATATTATTTTTATATTTTTATATTTATTGTTAGAAAAATAAACTACTAATCACAAAATTTTCAATATGAAATTTTTAATAGCTTTAATAGTTTATAATCATTTAAGAAAATTTAATTGAAATTTTGAATTTAAAATATTAAGATCTCAATAATTTTTCAATGAAAAATTTGAAATTAACATATTTATGTATTTTATATGGTGTATAGTTTAATTTAAATTATATTAAATATATACATATATATATAATCTGAATATCTATTAACTTTATATTCATATGATTTTATGATAATATGTATCTTTTTATAACAAAAAAATTAAATTATTGATCACAAAATTTTTAGTATAAGAATTTTGACAGTTTTAGTAATTTATAATCATTTTAAAAAATTCAAAATATAACACATAAGAAAAAAGATAATTTTATATGGTTAATTTGATTCTTTAATTTCTTTTAATAATATAAAATTAAACAAAAATGATGAAAAATACAAAAATTGTTATCAAATTTTTATTATTCACAATCATTAATTGTCATATATATATGTTAATCATATTAGGTAATTTCGTATTTTTTATTTTTTTAAAAATTGATAATATTTTTTTGTAAAATACTATTTAATTTAATAATTAATTTAATAAAAAGTAATATATGTTAAGATGGTCCTAAGAATTCTAAAAATCATCCTAGTGTTAACGTGTGACTACATCAAATGTTGTAATGATTCTCAATTAATATATAATGAATTTTTTTGAGGCTAATCTAAAATATGCACACACTAACACAATTTTAAAATTTATTTGTATAATATATATTCCGTCAAGTACATACATAATATTTTATATTTAAATAATTTAATGAATAATTGGTTAGCTGATTATACATATAAAGCAAATTAAAAGAGTTATATATATTCATTTAAATTATAAATGATTCAAGTTGAACTATAGAAAAGAAGAAATACAAGATTTGTTGATATGACAACATACCAGCTGCGAACAACTATTCTTCTTTTGGAATACATCTAGTATTATGATTTAATGGTGACAAATGTTTTTATCAGGAATTTCAAAATAATTCATATTATTAGTATATTTTTAATAATTGAATAAAATGTGATGTTTTTGATATGCTTGAACCAATCTCATTCATGTTCATATGAGGCTTTTGGTATCAATAATTTAATAATTGAATCAAATATTTTTGTTGTCACATGTGTTAGGTTGATTATGATGGGTCTGTGAGAACGCATAGTGTGTCTATCACGTTTTCCTCATGGTTAATAATTACTGATATGACTCAAAGTTGAATTCTCTCTTTCTATATTGTGAAACCCTAAAACAATCAATGTGTACTCTACATCTACTGGTCCAATCCGACAAATGAAAACATCAATTCATCTTCAAAAACCTTTGTTTTTCAATCTCAATCAACATACACACATATCACAATAGACTGATAGATGAACTTGTTGTTAGCAACTTCACAGCTCAATGTTTTTTGTGTTATGTTTTATATTACCTCATATAATATTTCATCAACTGATGTAGAACACCTCAGAAAACTGTATGGCACTAATCTTCTCGGGTCATCAGCTGCTTGTCTAGGTTTTCTAAGTGTCTCACTTTTGTGGGTTTTCCTTTTCTAGAGTTTTACTTTTAAATGGCCTATGAGAAAATCCTACACTTCTGCATAGGTCTGGACCTCTTTTATATAGGCTGATTTTATTAATTTTTCATAATCTTATGGGTTAGGGCTAATATAAATTATTGGACAAAAATGTTTAGATTACAAACATTGATGATTCGTCATAAGAAATTCGCATAGTTTTCTACAATGTTTTAGGAACATACGTTAAATTATCAAAACTTTATAAAATACTAGATATTACGTTACTGGATAATAAAGAATACATTATTCAAACCAACTATATTATCGAAATAGGCCACGAAGTCAAAATTCTAAATTTAATTTTGCAATAATTTATTTAAGTTCCAATGACACCCGCAGCCATAACAAGTCAACCATATGATTATGTACAAACTCAATATTGGTTGACGTTAGCTGTTTATAATCCTTTTTCTAGATTAATTAAATACTTTGAACAAAATGAATTCTGCAAGTGAGATGATCAACTTGACTCGTGTTATTTTATCTTTGATTTAATACATCTGCTGAAGCCTGAAGCACGATGAGTCACATGAACCGCAAACAGTGGAGGACCAAAGTGAAATTTTAACTGGGTTCAAAATTTTATTAAAAGGGTCATGAGTATTGAACGAAGACAACAGCCAATATATACGAACAATATTTTTCTTACTTATTGCTGTTTCATAACACGCTGTTTAGGATAAGGGTAGCGTCTTTTTTTTTGAACAACAAGTGATTATATTAAAATTAAACGCAGCTAAGTTGGTTACAACGGAGAGATACTCGACGGTAAGCTGATAAACTAATATAACTAAAACATAACAAAAAATAGATGTGGCTAAAAAAAAAAGAAATCTGTAGAAAATCTTTATTTTTAGTCATAGAGTTTGCGTTCGAAAGAACACAAATAAGTCGAATTCGACGTTGAAGAACCCAACCAAAGGTAGTTAAAAGAAAACTTTTCAACTAATATATAAAGCACTACTTTGAAACATTGAAGAAATATTCTTTAAAAATATTTAATTACAATGTTCAAACTGTGAACCAATTTTCTTAAATAATCAAAATTACCGTTGTTATTTGAATATGTGCAATTTGCTTCAGCACAGAGGCGGATATTTTCTTTTTGTCAAAGGCTCAGAGGCGGATCCAGTAGGTGTGGCATGTGTCCCGCCCTGACTTTTGTTGTTTTACTGTAATTATTGAATTATCTCTTAATTAAACACTAGTCATAATTAAGAAATAATTGCATGCTCCATACTAAAAACAATTCTGGATCTGCTCCTCCTGAAGTGCACCTACTATTCTTTATGTTTTTATTAAAGTTTCAGTATCGTTTAGAACCGGCCATAATCACGACTACACTAGTAAACGATTGAATTCATACTAGAGTAGTTTCACGAATCACAATCATTACGTATTAATAAGGTTCTTATTAAAATAGTTTATAAAGTACAAACAAATGATATATAAGCTTCTGTAGACTCCGATATATAGTTACGTAGTTGACTTGAGAAATAATTTGGTCTATAAGTAGCACATACACATTTTCTAACTTTGAGATTTTCTTATAAGACAAAAAGTTTTAAGAATACTTCTTCAGTCGTTTCTTAAAATCCGAAAAACCAAAAGCCTCATCATAAGCATAAAGGTTAGTTAATTTCATGATTAGGCGTTCCAACTGGATTATCGTCGGTTCTTATGCCACAAACGTTTAATCATTTGCCTTCTAATCAAATACGCATAACTGCGCATATGTTTATTTTTACTATTTTATAAATAAATATGTATTTATATAAGTAATGATATATATTTTAAAATTTACCTATTTAAATAATGATTTAATATGATATTTCTAAACCTAATAATTTTAAAATTATATCAAGTAATTTTTTTTTTAAACCATCAATTATATCATTCACATATTTAGAATATGATCTGTATATCCACGCAAATGTATTTTTATTTTTTTTTATGGTTCAAATTTTATAATATTGTATAATAGATTTGTTGTATATACTATTTAAAATATATAGTGTTATGTATTTTATAATTTTCAAAATTTATCATATTGAATTTACATTGAAGTATTATTTATATCAAAATATACATAATATATTTATATGATAATTTATATAAATGATTTTTATGTGACTTTTATTTTTAGTTAATACTAATAAATAATAAAAATATAATTATATAGCTTTAAAAACAATATTGCTCATTAACTATTTAAAGCTAGGTTTATTAATTATTGTTGCAATGATTTTTAGTTAGAATTCTATTTTGAAAATGCATTAATTAAACTGAAAAAGACAAAATAAAATAAAATGTAGGTTAATTAATAATTTCATTGGCATGTCATTATAAATAAATTGAAAAATTAAGAGAAATTTTATTTTTGTATTTCTCTTTTAACAGTATAGATGAATGTATATATAGCTATAATGTTTGTTATTGTCTTTGTAGATAATCTAGAAGAAAATGTCTGGAAATAACCAGTTAGGAGTGCTCAAGGCACTCGATGTAGCCAAAACACAGATTTACCATTTCACGGCAATAATTATCGCCGGGATGGGTTTCTTCACCGACGCCTACGATCTATTTTGCATAGCATTGGTCACAAAGCTATTAGGTCGCATCTACTACCACAAGGCGGGTGCAGAGAAGCCGGGAACACTCCCACCAGAAGTGGCAGCGGCGGTCAATGGTGTAGCTCTATGTGGGACACTTATGGGTCAACTTTTATTTGGGTGGCTTGGAGACAGACTTGGCCGGAAAAAAGTATATGGAATCACTTTGATTATGATGGTTATTTGCTCTGTCGCCTCTGGTCTCTCGTTTGGAAATAATTCCAAAGGCGTCATGACCACTCTTTGCTTTTTCAGGTACATATAAAGAAATTTATCTATAACTATAAATAATAAAAAAAATAAAAAATATATATATATGGGTGCTATTTGCTTATCAATAAAATAGAATACATATTTAGAAAAGAAATAAAGTGATCCGGATTTTCTCTGTAATTAAATAAAATACCAAAACTAAAGTTTAAATAGAATAATCTTGCTCGTAAATGGAAAACAAATCCTTTAAAAATATTTTTGTGAATCGGATGAAATAGGGTGAAAATTTTAAAAGAATATACGAATGAATTATTTAAAAAATAGTAGGGCATTGAAACGAAAAATAATAATTGTATTTGAAAACAATTAGTGACACTTCAATATGCTAAAATTATTTATTGATGTAAATTGTGTATTTTGGCAATTTTGTAAAAAGGTTTTGGCTAGGAGTTGGTATTGGAGGTGACTACCCACTCTCAGCAACGATCATGTCGGAGTATGCGAACAAGAAGACTCGTGGTGGGTTCATTGCAGCCGTGTTTGCTATGCAAGGGTTTGGGATCTTGGCTGGAGGCATCGTTGCACTAATACTCTCCAGCATTTTCGATTACCAATTCCCATCGCCCATCTACGGTGTAGACCCTGTTGCATCCACTGTGCCTCAAGCTGATTACTTATGGCGTATCATCCTTATGATTGGTGCTATCCCCGCAGCGATGACCTATTACTGGCGAATGAAAATGCCCGAGACTGCTCGTTACACCGCATTAGTTGCAAGAAACATCAAACTAGCTGCACAAGACATGTCCAGAGTCTTACAAGTGGATCTTAAAGCTGATGAAGAGATAGCTGAAAACACGGTTACAGATCCTAAGCTAAACTATGGTTTGTTCTCCAAGGAATTTCTTAAACGCCATGGACTTCATCTCCTCGGAACTACTTCCACTTGGTTCTTGCTTGACATTGCGTTTTACAGCCAAAACTTATTTGAAAAAGATATATTTTCTGCAATCGGATGGATCCCAAAGGCGGCTACAATGAATGCCATCCACGAAGTTTACAAGATTGCTAGAGCGCAAACCCTCATTTCACTATTCAGTACCATTCCAGGCTACTGGTTCACCGTCTTTTTTATTGATATCATGGGAAGGTTTGCGATCCAAATAATGGGATTCTTCTTCATGACCGTGTTTATGTTCGCTTTAGCTTTGCCTTACGACCACTGGACCAAGCCAGAGAACCGCATTGGATTTGTTATTATATTCTCCCTAACTTTCTTCTTTGCAAACTTTGGTCCGAATGTAACTACATTTGTTGTACCTGCCGAGATATTCCCAGCTAGGTTGAGATCCACATGTCATGGAATATCAGCTGCGGCAGGAAAGGGGGGAGCTATCGTGGGCGCGTTTGGATTTTTGTACGCGGCTCAGTCAAAGGATAAGACCAAGACGGACGCAGGATATCCACCGGGTATTGGTGTCAAGAACTCGTTGATCATGCTTGGTGTTATTAACTTTTTTGGTATGCTCATGACATTTTTAGTGCCAGAATCTAAAGGAAAGTCTCTTGAGGAGCTTTCGGGTGAGTATGTGAATGATGAGACGGCTTCATCCAAAGTCGGTATCTCAAGAAGAAACTAAAGGCATAACCAAAATTGTGTAGTTATTTTTTTTTCCCTTTGATTTCATGTAAAATTTGTTGTTTATGTTATAAACAAATTTGAGAAATTAAAATACCATAACTTGGCTAGCACCTTTGAAAAATACTATAACTTTTGATTTTACAGTTTAGTAATTATTGTTTATGGTTTACTATTTAAGGGGTGGAGTTGGATTTATAAACATTTATAAATGATTATTAAACATTGTTAATTTAGTATTTTTCATCTTATATTTAATGTATTTATAAAAATAATCATCCTTTAAAATCATTATTTAAAAGTAAATTTGAAAATGTGTTTCAAATTTGTGGTAAAATTATAATTTCTTCAATAAATTTTGGTGACTATTAAAAAACAATAGAAAAGATCAATATGAATAAAATAACATGAACAAGAATGATGTATATTCTATAGTTTTGTACAAATAGTACGTGGACGAGAAAGAAGATGATGTGGAGAGTTTTTTTTACATTTGATTCATTCATTGATTTAAATCAATCACTAGAGTTGATACATATACAATACATCAATAATAAACACACCCAAAGACAAATTAAAGTCAGAATTACAAAGCCAAAAATTAAAAGGAAACCATGAAGAAGTGAATTTCTACGATGCTTTGAGTACCAAAGCCTTAATCACCAAAAAGCCTTACTTGCCAAAGGGGTTTAAATTTGTTTATTTCTTTCTCGAGAATCAATCCCAAAAAATGAAAGCCGTAAATGAAAGCCTTAAACACATCCCCCCTGGTCTCAGCCGATTATGTACAAAAAAAATTGTTGGTTGGTGTTAGCTGTTTTTACAATTTTTTCTAAAATTAAATACGTTTAATGTATCACTAGGTGGTTGACCAGTACGGAAGTACGTGTATAAATGTTCTTTGTTAAAATAATATAATTATTATATAAACAAATATAATGATTTTTAATGTATATGTGAATATTAATTTGTTTATCTTATACAGACGAATATCTGATTGAATGTCAACTGTTTATAGCATATTTTAATAAAAAATATATTTGCGTCTTATTCTTTAAATCTCGAAAATTAATAACTAAAGATGTCAAATAGATCAGAAATTTGCGGATCACGTCCAATGAGGTTCCACGGACAGGTCTGTACATAGTTACAAGACGGAGGTCTTGAAAGGTCTTGGGGACACAGATTGGCACGGTTACCCGTTATTTCAAGTTTAAAAAAAATTTAGTTGTATATAAATAAAGTTTGTTTTAAAGATTAGGTGAGTTGATGTTCTTAAGAAATTAATAAGAAGTTAGAAAAAATCTAAGACTGTCTTAATCGATCTTAAAATTGGATAATCAACCTTATTTGGCTTAGACTTTAAAATAAGCTGGAAGTCTTGAATATACATAAAACTTCTATAAATTAATACTCAATGAATTAATAATAGAAATACATATAAGTATTTGATTATATAACAAACTGAGTAAATCGTTTTTTGCCGATTAATCCATCACATATGCAAAACTATTTAGAGTAATACCAGTTAAAAAGGTTTATCTCATTTCATTTATAAAACATCCAAAATCTAAAATTAATGAGTGATTATTATCTTATTTGAATCAACTATAATTAGATTTATATAACTTTTTGTTTAGTTATAACATATTTTAAAACTAAATAGAAATATATGTTTTTACTGAAAAAAATAACATAATATATATACATATGAAACTTACATTAAATATTTTTTACAGTAAATAAAATATTACCAATAAATTCAAAATAATGATATTACATTACAATACGTGTTAAAATATAATATATATGTTAATAATATTTATTATTTGTATAATTGATTTATATTGATCCGAATATTGAATATATTTGACATTGTAACATAAAGTTTCAATTTATATGCACATATTATTTAAAAGGAAATCTGAACATCAGCACATATAAAAAATAAAAATAACACTTTTAAGGAATAATTTGAAATCTAAATTAAATTATTTAATTGAAAATATATTTTTGCATGGTACATATAAAAATATAGAAATTAGTTAAATTTGAATACGACAAGATTTATTGTTATTTTAAATAGGTTTAACAATTACATTTTTCTAAATTCACTTAGTGGTATTTGAAAGTAATATATAAAGTTTGATCACATTTTTCTTGTTTGAAGTTTGGGGATCTATAATTGCTGTAATTAGTTGTTGGTGGACAGGATGTTTGTATTATTTGTATCTTATCGTCTTATTTTATGCGAATTCCTTAAACTACGTTCATTGACAAATTAACATGTAAAATATTATATTATAAACATATATAGTTGAAATTCGTGACCCTCTTGTGACAAATTATATGTACTAGACTTTGACCCGCGCGACTGCGCGGGTATTTATTTCTATTTTTAGTTTTTTGTTTATACTGAATGAAGTATTTATAATATTTGGTCATAAATTTAGATCGAAAAATGAACTTTGCAGTTATAAAAAAAATCAAATTTAATAAATATTATAATGTAAATTTCAATTATCCTAATAGTGTGGGGTGGATCATATTTTTTCAGTTCTAAAATGTTAGCATCCCTTAAAAACAAATAAAATAAATTTATAAATTCACAAAAATATATAAAAGTAATTATAATTATAATTTCTATTAAAATAAACTTTTTAAAGAAAAATAATCATGCGATGTTATTATTTATTCATAGAATTTGACCCGCGACCGTCTCAGTATTTGTTTTCACTTTAAAAAAATGTACTAAATGGTATAATATATATTTGTAAATTTTAATATATTACATAATTGTTAATATAACATTTTTAAAATATAATTTTTTATTTATTACTTTAAAAATTATATTTTGTGATTTTAATTATTTATTATATCACAATGTATTATATAAACAAATCCAATATTTATAAATAATTAGATTTATATACATGAAAACATTATACCAATAGTTTATGAATATATTATTTTATATTTTATTTATATATTATATAAATTGATTATGATGTGTGAATTTTTATTTTATTGTTTATTAATAATAAATATTAAAAAATATTTAATATGTTAATACGAAATCTATTTAGAATCTATTGGAAAATCTATTTTAGTTAAGATTCAGTTAAAGAAATCTATTATCTAAATTAGGAAAATGCATAAGAGGTTTAAATTTAATGTTTAAATTAGGAAAAGACAAGCATACTTAAATATAGGTTCAATAAATATCTTAATGGCATGGTAGTGTAAATAACTTTAAAAACTAAGGGGCATTTCTATTTTGTATTTCTCTTTTAATAATATAGATGTTTACCACGTCGATATATATATTATATATACACTTTATTCCCATTTAAGCTATTAATACCATAAGGAAAATAATTAATTAATTAATTTACAAGTTTTTTAAGGACTGGAAAAAAATCTGAACTGATTCAAACCGAATAAAACCCGGTTAGGATATCTCAAATTACATAATCTAACAGGTTACAACTCTTGAAAGAAATTCAGTAGTTAGTCCGTTTCAGGTTTGTCACCGAAGAACTTTTTAATCGATCGGGTAACTGAAATTAAAAACCAAAATTAATTTCAGATTTAATTCTCTTATCGATCTTGATTGCAGGAGACAATAAATCGAAAATTTTGATAATTAACAAAAATATTGAGCAAGTGGGACGATAAAGTGAACTCAAGGTATTTTATGCTTTGATTTAATTACATTTTTCTGAAGCCTGGCATGACGAGTCACATAAACTGAATAAGTAGACAATTTTTTATACTTATTGTCGTTTCATAACACCCTGTTTAGAACATAGGAAAGTGTAGTTAAAAGGAAACTTATCAAACTAAAGCAATATTTTGGGGGAAGCTATATTTTAGACAAAATTAATCGAAACATTTAATTCAAACTACCCATTTTTTTTTTATTAAAAACTGAAATTACCATAATTATCTAAATAACTCAAAACAATGAAAAAACTATAATTTACAAAGAGAATCATTATCAAAAAAAAAATTTATCGTGTTAGGTTAAGACATTCTCCTCTTGTAACCGAATATATCAAATGCCAAATTTTTGAATCGAACTGAAATACTGCTCTTCTTAGCTACAGTTTATAATTTTCAGTGAATTAGATAAAATAACGGAATTTTTACATATATACTTAAATATTATGTTTTTCACATGTCTGGAGATGAAACATAGTATTTCCTAACGTGATCTGATTGGTAATAAATAATAATCGATATATTTCTATAACTCCAATATAAAAATTATTTTGAATATTGAGTATTTTCTGTGCAAAAAGCTCTTTTTTAACCGCAGAATATGAAAAAGATTGCATGCATGAATTAACCATCTCCTCTCAGAGAGAATACAAGTATACAAACTACAAGGGATCTTCCAAATTTGGTTTGCAACAAGAGTAATCAACATGTAACTCGTTTTTATTTATTTCTCGAATGTTATTTAACAACAACGCACCAGATGTAAGACAGTTTTGATGATTACAAATTTTACATTAACAATCGAAGCAAACTCCTAGTAAACGATATAAGCAGGCCGAATTCATACTCTAGTATTTTCATTATTTATTAAATATTTATTGAGGTTCTTATTATAATACAGTTTATAAAACAAAAACAAGATGACAAGTATATTCAGTGCCGGCTTATGGCATGGGATGAGAGTGCTTTTGCACTAAGTCTTATTTTGGGTTAGTTTTTGTTAAGAAATTAGGATCCTCGTTTGTTTAAAAATATATAATAGGAAATTTATAATAATACAACTACAGTTTGAGAGAAATTTGTTCATCAGCACAAAGTCACATACTTTGGATATAATTTGGTATATAAGTAGCACACACCTTTTCTAACATTGAGATAACATGTAGTCAGTCTATATACGTCAACAGTTTTAAGAAACCCGACAACCAAAAAAACTCACCAAGAGCATAAAGGTTAGCTAACTACGCTGATTTAATTTCATGATTAGTGTGATGTGGATTTTTATTTTGAATACTTTTTAGAAAAGTTGGCCCCAAGGGTTTGGACGTGGTAATAACTTTTCGTTAAGTCATTTGTCTTCTAATAAAACATGAAAACATATATAGCTATAATGTTTGTTATTGTCTTTGTAGATAATCTAGCTGAAAATAGATGGTTGAGAATCAACAGTTAGGAGTGCTCAATGCACTAGATGTAGCCAAAACACAGCTCTATCATTTCACAGCAATTGTTATCGCTGGAATGGGTTTCTTCACCGATGCCTACGATCTTTTCTGTATCTCAATGGTGACAAAGCTGTTAGGCCGTATCTACTACCACAAGGCTGGCACAGAGAAGCCTGGAACACTCCCACCAGAAGTGGCCGGTGCGGTCAACGGTGTGGCTCTATGTGGGACACTTATTGGTCAACTTTTTTTTGGGTGGCTTGGAGACAAACTAGGCCGAAGAAGAGTGTATGGAATCACTTTGATCATAATGATTTTTTGCTCTCTCGGCTCAGGTATCTCCTTTGGAAATAGCCCCAAAGGGGTCATGACCACTCTTTGCTTTTTCAGGTACTTACAAAATAATATAGCTATTACTAAAAAGGAAATTTTGGTTCATTACAGTTATATATGTATGCAATAATAATTTTTTTTCTTTATCAAAAAAGCAATAATAATTATTTTATGATTTATTTTCAGTTTACGAGCAATATTTATTTAAACTTCAGTTTTATACTTACAAAATTGTTTTAGTTAATCACAGAGAGAAATCAGATAACTTTATTCCTTTTTTAATATGTATATTTTTTATTGAAAAGGTAATATGGGTGATAATCTTAATATATATTTCTTCTGTTTCATTTTAATTGTTGTTCTAGGTTTATGCACGTATATTAATAAAACATATAATTTTTTATATTTCTAAAATAAAAACACAATTACATATACACCTAACTATATTTCGACCAACAGAAAAATAAACTAGAGAATCTTCTTAATAAATTTTGCATTGAAATTTTAAAACGACAATTATTTTGAAACAATTTTTTTTCTCTACAACGACAACTAAATCGAAATGTATCGAAATGTAGGGAGTAGTAGTATTATACGAATAATATAATAATTGTATTTGTAGACGATAAATGACTAATACACTAAAGTTGTGTATATTTGGCAACTTTGAAAATAGGTTTTGGCTAGGAATTGGTATCGGAGGTGACTACCCACTCTCAGCAACGATAATGTCTGAATATGCGAACAAAAAGACTCGTGGTGCGTTCATAGCGGCCGTGTTTGCTATGCAAGGGTTTGGGATCTTGGCTGGAGGCATCGTTGCACTAATACTCTCCAGCATTTTCGATCACCACTTCCCATCACCGATCTACAGTGTAGACCCAAATGGCTCGACGGTACCTCAAGCTGATTACTTATGGCGTATCATCCTTATGGCGGGCGCTCTCCCCGCGGCTATAACCTATTACTGGCGAATGAAAATTCCAGAAACTGCTCGTTACACCGCTTTAGTTGCCAAAAACATTAAACAAGCCATAGAAGATATGTTGAAAGTCTTGCAAGTGGATCTTGAAGCCGACAGACAAATAGCTGCTCAACAGATTGTTAGAGATCCTAAAACAGACTATGGTTTGTTCTCCAAGGGATTCCTTAGACGTCATGGGCTTCCTTTCCTCGGAACTACCTCTACTTGGTTTTTGCTTGACATTGCGTTTTACAGCCAAAACTTATTTCAAAAAGAGATATTCTCTGAGATAGGATGGATCCCAAAGGCAACAACGATGAATGCCATTAACGAAGTTTACAAGATTGCTAGAGCGCAGATCCTCATTGCTTTATGGAGTACCATCCCAGGTTACTGGTTCACCGTCGCATTTATTGACATCATGGGAAGATTTACGATCCAACTAATGGGATTCTTCTTCATGACCGTGTTTATGTTCGCTTTAGCTTTGCCCTATGAGTACTGGACCAAGCCAGGCAATGACATCGGATTCGTTATTATATACTCCTTAACTTTCTTCTTTGCAAACTTCGGTCCGAATGTAACTACATTTGTTGTACCTGCCGAGATATTCCCAGCTAGGTTGAGAACCACATGTCATGGAATATCAGCCGCAGCAGGAAAGGGGGGAGCTATCGTGGGTGCGTTTGGATTCTTATACGCGGCTCAGTCAAAGGATAAGACCAAGACGGACGCAGGATATCCACCGGGTATTGGTGTCAAGAACTCGTTGATCGTGCTTGGTTTTATTAACTTTTTTGGTATGATCATGACGTTTTTAGTGCCAGAATCTAAAGGCAAGTCTCTTGAGGAGCTATCGGGCGAGAATGTGACTGATGAGACGTCGGCTTCGTCCATGGTTGCTATCTCCGGAAAAACCTTACGACATAAATAATTTTGCCTTAACTAAAATTCTATAGTTAACATTATTTTGTTTTCGCTTGATTTCCTGTAAGAAAAGTTTGTGGTCAAATCATCTATACTATCAAAAGAGAGTTATTATAAAATTTTAAGGCAAAAATTGTTTGACCTATTTGTAAATGCAATGAGGTGAAAAAAATACAGTATAGTATAGAAAGTAAAAACACAAAATTTGTTTGATTGTTTTTTTTTCTTTTTTTGCTTCAACACATAAAATTTGTTAATGGGATCATTTCTTACCTTTTCAGGACATTGTCCACATTTTATTCACTAAAAAAGCTGCAACCTACAATTGATATATGGTATCTTTTTTTTTTTTTTGAACACAATATATGGTATCTAATATACATATGTCTACCACTCTTTTCTAAATAAATAAGTTATTAAGGTTACTATCAAGCACGCATGTATTGATCACAATTCAGCAACAACGGAGCATCACTGTCTTCTACGCTGCAATTTTCATAGACCATCAACACAATGAAACCTCTCTCTCGAACCCAAGATGCTGCATGTTCAAAGGAGTGATTTTTACCACTACACTAAAAGAACTGTGAATTGACGCCCCAAAATAATTTATATATTGTTAACGCTTAAAGCCCTTGCTTGTCGGACTTTAGCCCAGAACCGACCCTGCTGATTGGTTTAGAATAGCTATTCCAATACCATGACCCTTTTGTATGTATGATCATTAAGTTCTACATGTTCATTTTGTCGGTATCAGAAAGACACAAAACATTGACCTCCGGATCAATGCTTTGCCTCCTCACACAGTCATGTAATGTGGAATCTCCAATTAAGGTCAAGAGAAAGTTCATATTGTCTTCAATCAAAACCATGGAGAATTAATATTAGCCAAACCAAGAAACTATAAGCCAAAACTATAAGCCCTTTAACAAAAAATAACAACAAGAAACTATCTTGGTAAAGCTCATGCATGCAAATAAAATTCAATATTAATAAATAAATAATTAATTAATTATTTCTTTGACATTAGTGATTAGAAAAGGAATTATAAGATTTTCACTCTGGGCAATAAAAAAAATATCGACGTAGTCCACATCACAAACTCTGGTTTTTGTACATTACGCAGAGGGAAATAAAAACCTTGAAAGAAAAAAAACAATCACACATTATAAAACAATGTTACATTTCATTTCTCATTTCTCGACCTCAGTCTCACCGGAGAGTTCTTCAAGGGACTTACCCTTGGGCTCAGGAACAAGGAACGTGAAGAGCATACCGACAAAGTTAATGACACCAAGCATGATCAGTGAGTTCTTGACTCCAATGCCTGGTGGGTATCCAGCATCTGTCTTGGTCTTGTCCTGTGGCTGAGCTGCGTATAAGAACCCGAAAGCTCCCACAATGGCTCCTGCTTTACCTGTTGCGGCTGATATTCCATGGCATGTGGATCTTAGCCTAGCCGGGAAGATCTCAGCCGGTACAATGAAGGTTGTTGCATTCGGTCCAAAATTGGCAAAGAAGAAAGTGAGAGAGTACATAACCACGAAGCCGATACGGTTATCTGGCTTGATCCAGTGGTCATAGGGAAAGGCAATGGCAAACATGAATACGGTCATCATGAAGAATCCCATTAATTGGATTGCAAACCTTCCCATAATATCAATAAACGCGACCGTGAACCAGTAACCAGGGACGGTACTACAAAGTGCAATGAGTGTTTGTGCCCTGGCAATCATGAAAACTTCGTGGATTCCGTTCATGGTTGCTGCCTTTGGGATCCATCCGATAGCCGAGAAAATATCCTTTTGGAATAAATTTTGACTGTAGAAGGCAATGTCAAGCAAGAACCAAGTGGAGGTACATCCGAGGAGGGGAAGACCATGTCGTTTGGCGAACTCCTTGGAGAACAAGCCATAGTTAAGTCTTGGGTCTTGAACGATATCTTCAGCTCTTTCCTCCATCTCAAGCTCTACTTGTAAGACCTTGGACATGTCTTGTGTCGCCTGTTTGATGTTCTTGGCCACCAAAGCGGTGTAACGTGCAGTTTCAGGCATTTTCATTCGCCAGTAGTAGGTCAAGGCTGCAGGTAGAGCACCAAACATGACAATAATTCTCCAAATATAATCAGCTTGAGGAGGCGTTGAGAGAGCCCTATCAACTGCATAGGTTGGAGCTGGAAACTTTTTGTCGAAAATAGAAGAGACAGCAAGTGCCACGAAACCTCCGGCTAAGATACCAACACCTTGCATGGCGAACACGGCAGCGATGAAAGCACCACGAGTCTTCTTGTTAGCGTATTCAGACATAATAGTTGCAGAAAGAGGGTAGTCACCTCCAATGCCAAATCCCAGCCAAAACCTAGACAAAATTGTGTATATCTTTATACATTAGTCTTTTTATTTAAGATATACACAATTTTGTCTAGGTTTTGGCTGGGATTGCTAAACAAGATTGTGTATATCTCTAAACAGCAATCATATATTGCTAAACCTAGACAAAATTGTGTATATCTCTAAACAGCAATCATATATTGCTAAACAAGAACACTTTCTTTGTAAAAAAGTTTTTTGGGTTGAATAAATTTGACATTCATTCAAAAAAAAAAAAAAAAATAAAGCATGTGTAAAATGTGATGATAATTGTACCTAAAAAAGCAAAGAGTGGTCATGACACCCTTGGCTTTGTTACCAAAGGAGAGACCAGAAGCTACCGAGCACACAATCATCATGATCAAAGTGATACCATACACTTTTTTCCTACCGAGCTTATCACCGAGCCATCCGAAAAAGAGCTGACCAGCAAGAGTCCCACAGAGAGCCACACCGTTGACTGCAGCCGCAACATGAGGGGGAAGTGAGCCAGGCTTCTCTGACAACGGATTGAAGTAGTAGAGGCGTCCAAGAAGCTTGGTCACCAAGGAAACGCAAAAGAGATCGTAGGCATCAGTAAAGAAACCCATTCCGGCAATGACAATTGCCGTGAAATGGTAAAGTTGCGTTTTAGCAACATCGAGTGCCTTCAGCACTCCTAATTGTTGTTCGGCCATCTCAGGTACTCTCTTGTCTCTCCTGCATTTACATATTTAAAGTTTAACATTTTATGCTGAACATTTGTCTTTTAAAGATTTTATAAGATACATCATTTTTAACGTTCAAAAGAGTAATTTTGACAAAAAAAAAGAGAGAGTAATTTGACACACTTTGAAAGTCAATGCCATTCATCTTCTACTGAAACTAAGTTCTTAGCGTGATAGCCTCACAGACTCAACATTATTGTTTTTATTGTTACATTATTCTAGTACGGTACTAATACCTTACTATTCTAGTATTTACATGACACATATTAGGTATCATCTTTATTAGAACCATAATTACAAAATTTTATGAATAGCAGCTAACAAAAGAACATATTAGGGTATCACTTGACCAGTAATTTGTAGACAGTACTAACTAAAGATACTTTAGTTTGTGGATTTGAATGAATAAAATAAACTGGTAACTAATCTCACCTTCCCGCTCTTCAGTGGTGATGAATGAAGAAAATGATAGACAACTATTCGAAAGAAGAGAGAGAGCTGGTTATAATATATTGGCTGAAACGGCAGAATTTTATAGAGACAAAAGTCTCCGGCATCTTAAGGGTATATCCACATTTTAATCAATAATTTTAATTAATAATTTTAATCTAATTTCCATCACTCTCTTGAATATCTTTTTGTTGCTCTTCTGGATATAATATATTGGCTGGTTTGGTCTACATATCAAAATCAAACAATTTAGGAGAATAGTATCGATTGTTAATCTGATCTCAAATTTTATAAAAGGACTAAATATAGTTTTATTTGTATGCCCAAACAATATTAATTTAGTTTCTTTCAGAAATTAGACTCAAAACCAACGAATTTATGTCTTGTATTAAAAGTTTCTAGTGCAAATAATGTAAGTCGATTTTGTATAAAATATCAACCACTTTTTGCAAGATAATAGTTCCTGTAAGTAAATTTAAAAATAACAGTCTAGAAATAAAAATATTAACAGGCTTTAACTCTGATATTTAATATCATAAGAGATTTGTGAATTTTGAGAAATTCTGTAGGTCAAAACAATATTCTATAGAGACAAGGCCCCCACATTGGGAATTATATATTTGTTGATTCTATATTCTCCGAATTAAAGTATACATTTCAACATAAATATTACTAAAGTAATTTGACAGTTACTTCGTAGCATATGTGATTTTTTAAAACCAATATAACAGCACACGTAGTATTAGGCCGTCTCAAATTATTTATAAGCTCTGTTAAAAAATATTAACGTATATTTAAAATAATGAAATACTTTTAAAAACTAATAGTTATATTTATATATGTTTAAATTTTTCATAAAACTATAAACTCTAAATTAATTATTACTATATATAAATTTGAAGTTTTAGACCACTTGCACTTGCACTTGACGGCCAGTGCGTAGCATTGATATTTTAATATCTTGCTCAAGTCAATGGCAATAACTAATATATAAATTAAGTTCTTAGGGTGCACGATCTTGCACGAAATTTGATTTAAAAAAAAACTTTTATATTTTTTCTTAAATTTATTTTTAGTTATTGTAATTTCAATAAATAACACATATTTATAATTATATTAACTTTATATATTATTATTTTACATAAAATATATATATTACTTTACTTTATTTATAATAACTAAATATATAAATTATGAAAGTTTGGAAAATAGAACTAAAAATTTGAAGTCAAATGCCAAAATGACATGTGTTTTTTTTATTTATCCAAATTATTGATGAAAATGCAAAAAACTTTTATATTTTCATCAAGTATTTACAATATTATTAATGTCATCAATAAACCAACCACTTTGAACAATCAATTTCAAACTCTAAATGCATATAAAATTGAGATTTACTTTTTTCTATCCTCATTTATTATCCATACAAATCATTTTTTTTTCACTTTCTCACTAATTTCATCCCAAAATTAAACTTTTCAAATTACAAAATTCATAAGCTTATTAGAATCACTCAAGTTATTGATTCTTGACTAATAACGAGTAAATATATTCGTGGAAAATTTTTATGTGTGTTGGAGAAGTTAAGCAAAATATCTCACGGGTTCTAGGTATAATATTTGTTTTTCAGTTTCGTAAAAAACCTTTAGAATTTTTTTTATTTTTTTTTTGTAACAGAAAATTAGAAATTTTTTCTTTCTAATAAGCATGTTAGTTTTGCAAATGATATAACTTTTGTAAATATTTTATTTTTCAATTAAACCCATTAGTGTGACCTTTGGCAACAGTATTTTATATAGTAATATTTTATTTTTGTATGTAAATAGAACAGTCTATTTGATTATATATAGTACAACAAAAATACATTGACATAGTTATGCATATCTTTTCTACGTTACCGTAGGAATCACAAGCTTAGAGCATCATTAATGGGTCCTCTTAAGGAGTAGCTTGCACTGTTTGCGGGTTCTTACTGCATGTGGGACCCGTAAATAGTGTAAGAAACGGTTCGTAAAGCTCTTAAATAAAAATTGTTTTTTGTACTGTTCGCGAATTTCATTGACACGTGTCGGTCCGCGATTAATTTATTTTTTTAAAAAAAAAATTAGAAAAAAAGTAAAAAATTAAAAAATTAAAAACATTTTTTTGGGTTGTGGGTTAGAGATGCTTTTTGGGACTTCTTAGAGGATGGTTTGTTAAAACTGGACCCATATGAGCTCAAACAGATTGGGCCGGCCCATTTTAGACACTCATTTGTAAGTAACTAGGGTTTCTTCTTTGTAGTAATAACTACTTTCAAATTCTTCGCCGCTGTTTAGTTGTGTAGACGAAAGCAGAGTGTGAGCGAGAACTCAAAAAGTTCTGAGACGATGAAGACGATCCTTTCTTCCGAGACGATGGACATTCCCGACGGCGTCACCATCAAGGTCAACGCCAAGGTGATCGAAGTAGAAGGACCTCGCGGCAAGCTTGTTCGCGACTTCAAGCATCTCAACCTCGATTTCCAGCTCATTAAGGACGCGGAGACTGGGAAAAGGAAGCTCAAGATCGATTCCTGGTTTGGATCTCGCAAATCAAGCGCATCTATCAGAACCGCTCTTAGCCACGTCGATAACCTCATCACCGGTGTAACAAGAGGTTTCCGTTACAAGATGAGGTTCGTGTATGCTCATTTTCCCATCAACGCCTCCATCGGTGGTGATAGCAAGTCTATTGAGATTCGTAACTTCCTTGGTGAGAAGAAGGTTTGTTTTCTTTATCTCTTGCGTCGTGTATGAAGTAGACTTTGATTTTAATTGTGTTCTAATTGAAGAGTGTTTATTAATGGAACAACAGGTGAGAAAGGTGGAGATGTTGGACGGTGTAACCATTGTTCGGTCTGAGAAAGTTAAAGATGAGATTGTTCTTGATGGTAACGACATTGAGCTTGTGTCGAGGTCATGTGCTCTTATCAACCAGGTATATTACCCTCTTGAGTAGCAAGCAGACACCAACTAAACTCATGTTTTTACTGTGACAGTACTTTAGTTTAAGTTTTGTCTAGTTTGCATGCTATTTGTTCGTTTCCTCATTTAGATCGAATATTGTTTTTTTAAGCATCTGTGTAAGGGCGTTTTTTTTTTGAAATAGCTTTATTAAATGTGCAGAAATGTCACGTAAAGAAGAAGGATATCAGGAAGTTCCTTGATGGTATCTATGTTAGCGAGAAGAGCAAGATTGTTGAAGAGGAATAGATAGTATATTCTCATCAGTATCATCTTCTGAATGCTAAATTTTGTTTTACAGACCAAAGCACCGGTGTTGCGAAACTCAGCTTGTCCGTTGTTCCTTTTTGTTCGAGATTTTTATCTACTTAACAAGTTTTGGAGACCCACTTTTTAGTTTTTACCCCTATCATTTCTCCAAATCCATAACTTACTAGTGAAAGAAACCCAAAAAATCATGAACTTGATGAACTCCAAAGAAAATCTAATTTTACAATTGAAAAGTTTGAATTTTTAATATGAAATGAGAAAGAAAATGAAAAAGAAATGATGTGTAGAAATGAGATACGAAGAACTATATGTCGATTTCTAGTTTTAGCGCATTTGTTAACAGTAACCTATAACCAGCTCGAAATGGCATAAGACCAATTGATCACGTCATAGCTTAGTTGGAAACAATGCAACTTAATTTCTGAGGAGAAATTATGTTTGTATTTACTTCGTTTTCTAGCCTATGGCTCTTGGAGAGTGAGAGATTGAAGAACTTATGTTTTTGTGTTTGTTTGTGTTGTATCTCTCTAACACTTGTGAATTCATATGTTTTGATCAATTTGGTCTTCAATGCATCAATTTTCAGTACGAGTTGTTTGAGTGTTTGGCAAGTGGATTTATACATGCACTCGAGGAGCAAAGCTAAAAAAGAAGAGACTGAAAATCATTTTTAAAAATCAAATCGATTGGTACCGTAAAACTATCACTAGAAGAAACGTGTCCTACTTCAACAGATATTTCACATAAATGATAATGGTCGGAAATGGGTTGGCGATTTCCAACTGAAATATTCTATAGACTTGTACAAGTTTTAATTTATAGAAATTCTTTGTTAATTGAACAACTTGTACAAAATAGAGGTGCACCACTACAAAATATTACATAACAAATCGCAAACCTACGATATTTTAAAGAAGATTGTATAAAAAAAATTATTTGAAGAGAATCAAAGAAGAAAGTGAACCAGCATAATCATTTCTCAACTTCAGTCTCACCAGAGAGCTCTTCAAGAGACTTTCCCTTGGGCTCGGGAACGAGGAAGGTGAAGAGCATACCAACAAAGTTGATGACACCAAGCATGATCAACGAATTCTTGACTCCAATACCCGGTGGGTATCCAGCGTCTGTCTTGGTCTTGTCTTGTGGCTGAGCTGCATATAAGAATCCAAAAGCTCCCACAATGGCTCCTGCTTTACCTGTTGCGGCTGATATACCATGGCATGTGGACCTTAGCCTGGCAGGGAAGATCTCAGCTGGAACAATGAAAGTGGTTGCATTTGGTCCAAAGTTAGCAAAGAAAAAGGTGAGAGAGTACATAACCACAAATCCAATACGGTTATCTGGCTTGATCCAGTGGTCGTAAGGAAAGGCAATGGCAAACATAAACACGGTCATCATGAAGAATCCCATTAGCTGGATTGCAAACCTTCCCATAATATCAATAAACGCAACCGTGAACCAATAGCCAGGGACGGTACTGCAAAGTGCAATGAGTGTTTGTGCCCTGGCAATCATGAAAACTTCGTGGATTCCGTTCATGGTTGCTGCCTTTGGAATCCATCCAATAGCCGAGAAAATGTCCTTTTGGAACAAATTTTGACTGTAGAAGGCAATGTCAAGTAAGAACCAAGTGGAGGTACATCCAAGGAGGGGAAGACCATGTCGTTTGGCGAACTCCTTGGAGAACAAGCCATAGTTAAGTCTTGGGTCCTGGACGATATCTTCAGCTCTTTCCTCCATCTCAAGCTCTACTTGTAAGACCTTGGACATGTCTTGTGTCGCCTGTTTGATGTTCTTGGCAACCAAAGCGGTGTAACGTGCAGTTTCGGGCATCTTCATACGCCAGTAGTAAGTCAAGGCTGCAGGTAGAGCACCAAACATGACAATGATTCTCCAAATATAGTCAGCTTGTGGAGGGGTTGAGAGAGCCCTGTTGACTGCATAGGTTGGAGCTGGAAAGTTTTTGTCAAAAATGGTAGAGACAGCAAGTGCTACGAAACCTCCGGCTAAGATACCAACACCTTGCATGGCGAACACGGCAGCGATGAATGCACCACGAGTCTTCTTGTTAGCGTATTCAGACATGATGGTCGCAGAAAGAGGGTAGTCACCTCCAATACCAAATCCCAGCCAAAACCTACATAAAATTGTTTATTATGTTAAATATAGAAAAATGAGATACAATTTATAAACCATGCATGCATGAGTAATTATGATAATTATACCTGAAGAAGCAAAGAGTGGTCATGACACCTTTGGCTTGGTTACCAAAGGAGAGACCAGACGCCACAGAGCAAACAATCATCATGATCAAAGTGATACCATACACTTTCTTCCTACCAAGTTTGTCACCGAGCCATCCAAAGAAGAGCTGACCAGCAAGGGTCCCACAAAGAGCCACACCGTTGACCGCAGCCGCAACATGAGGGGGAAGTGAGCCAGGCTTCTCCGACAATGGATTGAAGTAATAGAGGCGGCCAAGAAGCTTGGTCACCAATGATACACAAAACAGATCATAAGCATCTGTGAAGAAACCCATTCCGGCGATTACAATTGCTGTAAAATGGTAAAGTTGCGTTTTGGCAACATCAAGTGCCTTCAGCACTCCTAGTTGTTGTTCAGCCATCTCAGGTACTCTCTTGTCTCTCCTGCTTTCAGGAGTTTAAAAAGTTAGTATTAGATATTGAAATTTTGCCTTCTAGATATAAGTGATATTGTGTTACAAAAAAAAAGTGACAAAAAAAAAAGAAAAAGATATAAGTGATATTTCAACTCTATTGTTTCTATTTATACCTATTCTAATACTAATCTACATTTTCGGTCTATTAAGTATCGCCTTTGTACATGTAAATACATTATGACTAATTTAATTTATGAATACCATCTTACAAAAAAACATCATGTTTACCTGATTAAAGTCTTCAAATGACCAAATCATTTAACAAATTACAAACAAGATCTTATGTTATACATATATGTTTGTGAAATTGAATGACAATATTATTATAAACGTGTATTTATCTCACCGTTACGGTAAGTTACGTGAATAGGAGCGAGGGACGAGGAAAGAGAGAGAACTATTGATATTGAGGGGGAGATAGAGAGAGGGCTCGTGGTGATTGTGGTGGCTTAGACGGCAACAATTTAAAGAGGATGTCTGAGAAGCAAATTCTCCGGAATCTTAAGGGTATATCCACATTTTTAAATTGTTTTCCATCACTTTCTTGCTCTTCTGGATATGATTTGGTCCATTTCATTTTTTATTCTCTATAATTAGCTAGTATCCATGACATCTATCAAATTGCTAACCACGGACCTATAACCTATTCCATTTTTTGGGATAGCCATCGACAAATAATCACAAATAGAAGTGCAATAAAAATATTCTAAGTTAAAAACGATAAAGGAACAAGTTTTTTCTTTTTTCAACCAAACGATTATATTAAACTAAAAAGAGTTTACACGATTAGATCTCGAGTTATGCTCAACGGTAACAAGATAATAACCAGAGGATCATCAACGGTCTGATGAACACCATAAAACAAAATAATATAACAAGAAATGCCAAAGCTAATGAGAGAGTCTTGCTCGACACTAGGAGAACCGTGGAAAAACATCATATGCGTCCCTGAATAGGTTACTACCACGAGCATGAAATAGTCGGAATCGACGTTGATTAGACCAAACGACAAAGTTTGGATTGAGGCGGAACAAGCATGAACATCTCTAGCTCCGACATCGAGGCTCTCCGAAGAGACTAGGTGAATCTCAACAGTAATGGAGAGTATAAAGGTCCTGGATTTGACGCTGAAGAACATATAGGATGGACCTTGAAACCGAATAGCGCTAGGGACAAAATAAGAGCTAATGCAAACTCTACTGGCCTGTGATGGATGGAAAACTAATGGCTTTAATTTAAGCACAATATCACGGCTTTGAGCTAGATAAACCCTTTGCACTGAGGCGCGATGATAGACCCTGGACAGACATGATGCTGCGGAGGAGGAACGATGGCCCAAGTTTATAACATTTTGCAAGTTTAAGCTCCAAAAGGGGGTCGGGTCCAAGCCAAAGCATGTGTTGGTTGAGTACCAGCAGCTCTCAGAAGGGATTCGAGTGATGAGGCGACACGGCGGAGGTGAGGCGATGCTCTTGACGATCAACCATGAGGGAATGCGAATTGAGATCCACCTGAGAAAGTGAACTCTGATATTACCGTATCGGGATCCATATCTCTCGTCGAAACCTGAGCTAAACTGCAAGCCCATTGCAACACATTGAAAACTCTCATCAAGAGATCTGTCTGGGTTAAGCTGTCTGAGAGAATACATGACTAGCGGTTCACAGAGCTGAGATGGCGAAGAGACTAGACGGAGGAGAGGAGGCGCTTCAGGTATGCATAAACCCTCAGATCTGATGAGACCACACTCGGGATGAGTAGGGTGGTTCTTCTTTTACAGACATGAGTGGCGTCGAGGGGTGGAGTATGATGTACAATGACAGCGGTGAGCATAGGAGGCTCAAGCTGAGAACCAAATGTTGTCTCCGCGGTTTCAAAGAGGTGAGGAGATCTAGTATGACGAGCTTCAGAACTTCTGCTTGTTTTAAGGGGTTGAGCGGTAACGGGAAGATGAACCGGGAAGGAGGCGGTGAGACGGCGAGAAACAGGGGAGGAGGCAGTGAGTCGGAGACAATCAGAGGAGGAGGAGGCGACCCAGAGGGTAGAGGAGAGGCGGCGGTCTGGAGCGGAGTAAGAGAGGTGGCGACGAAGGACCCGGCGGAACAGAGCCATAGTAAATGGCAAGGACACTATTCCATCAACTGAAGAAGACAAAATGGTAGGACCACAGTAGAGCGGAGCAAAAGATGGAGAAGAGGACCCGACGCCATCGGCCAGAGGCCTCACCGGCGTCGAGGAAGACGGTGTGCGGTGTTGCTTCAAAAATCGAGCCTGGGAAAAGTAGAACACAAAATTGCAACCGATAAAGGAACAATTAGGCTCTTTATTTTGAATTTTACGCATACCCGTTTCTTAAACGAAACCATACGCGTCTGAAAGCAAGATTACAGCAGAACAATACACAAAGGCAGAAAAGCTTCTTAATTTTCACTAAACTAACCACTTATGCCTAAATTTTCTATGCAAGTCGCAGCTTGTGTGTAAATAATCCAAAAAAACGTAATGCCTAAGTTTCTAAGTGTAGAAAGTTTCTGTAACCATATTTCTATTTTTCTTCTCTTTAGTCTTGTCCTTGTTTATATACTCATCATCCAAGATCGGTTATCTTCTTATTTTTCCACAAATTCATATATCATCTTTTTTTTTGGTGCAAATGTTAAGATTTATACCAAGTTTTTTTTCGGTTTACAAGATTTATATCTATGCTTTTCATCTTTCTCTTATTCCTCTTATATTTTCTTATCTCCAAGATTTATATCTATGCTTTTCAGAAATCTTCATTTTTCTTGTTTTCTTCCTTATTCCTCCCAAGCAAGTAAACCATAAGTGATTTGTTTTTTTTACGGGTTAAATCATTTGCTGTCCATTTTCTTGTTTAGGTCATTTCGAACTGTTTTGCTATTTAGGCGTTTTTATGCTTTTGTATAACACATTTCTATATAAAAGTCCTAACCAAATTTGCTCAGAAAAATTTGGTTGTCCAAATTTAAAATTTCTGAAACAGTTTTTATAGGTTTTGTTTTAATTTTTAATTCAGTAAAGTAACTAAAACTTAAACATTTATATTTTACATTTTACATTCTCAACCATTCCATTTTCTTTTTAATCGTGTAGAATTATTTTATATAAACAATTTGGGAGTAAACTATTTTTAAATGGGGCTTAAATAATAGTTTAAGTTTTAATTGAAACTACTAACAACATATCAAAAGAAGAGATCACTTTCAATTAAGCCCCATTAGAAAATACTAACAACTATTTATAAATCGGGGCTTAAACTATTATTTAGGCCCCACTTTGGGAGTAAACTATTCCTACAACTGCATATTGTCAAAAGAAGAGATCACTTTCAATAATTTAAAAAGGAATTTACTTGAACGTACTAACAACATAACAGATAACATATTTGACTTTTTGTTAAAAGGTTTACTATTGACAAGGTTGACATTTTGCCAGATGAAAAACAATATTTTTTTTTGTTGGAAGATATTCCTTATTCAAATTGTATTTATAATGTACTGATTAACATTTTTCCAACAATATTACATAAGTTGTCTAAGTCTTACCAAATATTGAAAGATAGATTGAGTTATACTTTAGCAGATCAGGTCTTAATTAGTTCTGAACATGTCTATTTGCATTAATTTAAAATGAAAAATAAGATGAATTATTTTTTAACTTATAATACAAATAGGCTCTGTTTTTGTTCAACTCGTTTCAAACTTGATTAATATCTTGCATATTTGATAGAATAACTAATTTAAGAAAACTGTCATTGTAAGAAAATCAACTTAACCTAAACACCAAATAACTGTATAGTATAAATATTAGCTATTTTCATAATTTATTTTTATCAAGTAAAAATATACTGATTTAATTTTCATATTTTAAATTATTTTATAAACTATTTTTTTTTAAACATTTGTTTTGAAGCTTTTGTTTTAGATGAAGTATCTTGTAAACTTCGTGAATTTTTATATTTATATTTAATTCTTTAATTTAATATTATAAACTCTGAAATTATTGATATAGTAAGTTATTTAACTATAGTTATTATTTGGTGTAATAAATTAAGTATACTTATGAACATTATAATATAATTATTACATATTTTTGTTTTAATTCTATAAACTAAAACTAAAATAAAATTAATTATCCGTTTTCGACCAACATTGATACTTAAACTTGACGAGGACTTTATCTTCATACTCTCTTTTTAAAACTTTTTATTTTTTCTCTAAATTATAAAATATTAAACTATAAATGTATTTTATGTGCTGTCTATTTTTAGTAAAGATTGAGTTGGATTTCATTAACTGCTTTTTATGGGTTACCGGAAAAGCTGAAACCCTCAAACAACTTATCATAGCACTTATCATGTTTCTCCGTACTAAAGTCAACTTTGTTTTTTCTTTAGTTCTGAACATTTTTTGTTAACTTTTTTTTTGAAGTGACAAACATTTTTAATAAAACATCAATATTTCTCAAAAGAAAAATAATTAGTTAAAATATAAAATTAGATAATAAAAGTGTTTGGGTATTAAAAAGTTTAACAAACTTTAATTGCAGTATTTTATAGAATATTTTTTTTTGAAAAAATATTTATAGAATATTCCCTTTAGTAAAACATCAATCTTTCTCAACTAAAAGCATATCCACATTTTTTTAAATCGTTTTCCATCACTTTCTTGCTCTTCTGGATATGATTTGGTCCATTGCATTTTTATTCACTATAATTAGCTACTATCCGTGACATCTTTCAAATTGCTAATGCTGACTGATTCCATTTTTTGGGTCCAACTAGTTAAATAAATCATCGCTCTTTTGAATGCTAGTAGCCTAAGGGGATAAGTACCTGTAAATATATTCTACTAAATAAAAGCGTAGTTCTCCATCTCCAAGGGTAGGAGTCTCTAGGTCTTCCATATAAGTCGATCCAATTTTAACAAGAAATTCTGCAGACAGAGATATTCTTGTTGAACTTGACTAGGAGCTTAGCTTCATACTCTTTTTTTTTTTTTTTTTTTTTTTTTTTTACTTTTTCTACAATTTATAAATATTCAAATATAAATGTATTTTAGGCCAACATCATCTCACCCATTCTCTGTCCAAATAAATAATTAAAAATTAAAAGGTATGAGAGAGAGAAAAAAAATGAGAAACATTAATGTGGGAAGAAATTTTAAAGAATATAAGATATTATATATAATCCCAAAATGGCCATATCTCACTGGTTTATGTTTTACAAATAAAATTTAATTAATTTTTAATCATCTTTTACGTAAAAATATAAATTGTTTTAGAAATATTTTTTTGTTTCAAAATATAAGTTGTTTTGACAATTTTTAGATAATTTTTGTATTTAATAGATATTATGTAACCAATTCAACCATTTTATTCTCCTATTTTTCTATTATAGAGGAATTCAAAAATGGAGATGTGTTTATTTCAATATATTTCTCTCTTTTTTTCCTCTACAAAAAATATTTTTAAAAATTACTTTTTGATTTTATAACTAATAAAAAATAATCAAACAAAACAGACATTATTATGCAAACAAAAACTGTATTTTATCTTGTAAAAAATATTTTTATTTCTCAAAAGGTATTTATTTTAGTTATAATTATAAAAATTAAATGCTAAATAACATTTATGAAAATATAACTTTATAATAAAAGAAAACCATATTCCTTTATATATAGAAGAAAATAGTAATCTTTATTTAGGAAATAAATAGATGTGGGTTAGAGTACATTTTTTCTATTCTTGTATTTTGGTTATGTTTGGTTTTTGTATCTAGACGTTGCATATTAATGCAAATATTTAAAATCTTGTTCATTTGGACACTATTGCATCAACATCAAAATCTTAATCTCTAATATCTAGAATATATAGATGTTTGATATGTAAGAATATAGAGTTTGAATGCTACGTTTGCATATCAAAATCTTAATCTAGAAGACTTACACATAAAAAAATTCATTAGATTACTTATACTAATAATTATATAATAATTTAGTCAAAAAAAATTCCATAAGAACCAAAAGTCAAGTTTTTTTACCAAAACTGAAAATCGAGTTTTCCGACAAAATTAAAAAAAATTGAATCTTTCCGTTAAAACCTTAGAATTGGGGTTTTCCACCAAAATTACAAAACTTGTGTGTTTCCACTAAAACCGTAAAAAACTATGTTTCTCGCTAAAATTGACAAATGGGTTGTCACGTGGAAATAAAAAAAAATTGAGTTTCTTTCACTACAACCACATGATCGAGCTTTCTTGTCAAAACTGAAAAAAAATAAGTTTTTTTTAACCAAAACTGCGAAATTGAAATTTGTGTAAAAACGGAAATTTGCGTTTTCCCGTCAAAATAAAAATTATGTTTTTCCATCAAAATATCATTTTTCCTCAAAAACTAAAAGTTGAGTTTTCCGTCAAAACCGCGAAATCAAGTTTTCTTTCCAACACCAGAATTTTTGTTTTTCCACCGAAGCCAGAAAAGTCAAGTGTTCCCATCAAAATGAAAAATGTGTTTCCCATCAAAAATGCAAATAGTTTTTTTCTTCAAAACTGAAAATTATTTTTTTTCATAAAAATCGCAAAAATAATTTTTTTCGCTGATACCACAAAATCTTGTTTTACTGTAAAACCCAATAAATTTATAAATATTTTCCAAATATTATAATTAATTCATTATTAATAATTGAAATTATGTTTTTAGTCTTTTTAACTACTAGTATTCGAATACTATTATAAAATTTAAAAAATGAATAGCATCACATCTAGATGTTGCATTTAGATATAAATATCAATTATTAAAACAAACAATGTTTTGATCTAACATCCATATGTCGTATTTAGATGATGCATTTAGATGTTGCATCAAATATAAAAACGAACATGACCTTGGAGATAAAATAACAATTTATTGAAAATATTCTAATGTTATGCATATTTGTATGATTGGTTGAATTACATATAATTTATGTATTAAATGCTACTTTTAATATTTGTAACTTACATTATGAAATAAGAGGATACTAGCAAAACTTAGTTTAAATATTTTAGAAAGAATATCTCCCACTAATGATACTCTCATTATGGAGTTTTGAAAAAAGTTCTCAAATTATAAAATATAATATTACAAACCATTGTGTTTGAATATCTCAAAATGTGAAATATTTTATGCTGAATTTTTCATCATTTTTAAAATACCAAAAATTAAATTATATATATATAACCCAAAGTTAAGAAACTCTTATTGGAAGTGTTCGTAGTCCCTATATAACTTTTACCAAAGATCGAGTTGAATATTATTAAATATTTTTAAAATTATTTACTAGAAACAATCAACAAGTTATCATGTATATTTTCCGTACTAAAGTCAACTTTGTTTTTTTTTCTATTTTGAAAAAAAAAATAGAAAGATTTTTACTATTTTATTCTGAAATTTTCTTGTTAACTCCTTTTCAAGTATAAAAGACTTTAAATATATTGTTAAGCTTAATCAATAGAAAAAATGAGGTGAATAAAAAGTAAAATAAAAGTCTATAATCTGTAGATAAATAACTTTTATATTTCTAAATTAAGTCTATAATCTGTGGATATTACTAAATGATTTTTAAATTGTTTACTAGAAACCATCAAACAAGTTATTATGTCTTCCGTACTAAAGTCCACTTTGTTTTTCTTCTATTTAAAAAAAAAAAATGAAAGATTTTTACCATTCTATCCTGAAAATTTCTTGCTAATTTTTTTTGTTTCAAGTATAAAACACTTTAAATATAATCTTAAATTTTAGCAACAGAAAAAATAAGGCGAAGAAAAGGTAAAATATAAAAGTCTATAATATGTAGATATAAATAATTTTCTTATTTCTAAATTTAAATATTTTAAATGACATTTAGTTAAGCATATGAATCAGAATTTTTTTTTTAAAGAGAAAATATGGACAGCAAAAAAGATTAACAGAAATTTTGTAGGTCAAACAATTTCAAGTGATAAGGTTCCCACTAAATGTCTTATAACATATAAAGTATATGTTGTTTACATTTGTGTTCCATAAAAAATGTTGTTTACATTTTATCCTAAGGACTAAAGAATATCTTCAACATAATTATTAATGAAATAACGTAATAGCCATATAAGTAATGCGCACCATGTGTGATTTATTTAAGGAGCTACAGCGATAGCATCATTATTGATTAATGTAATTTACAGGTGCAGAGGTGCTGTTACAAACGCAGCTTTATTATTTATAGGCTAGTTGCAAAGGTCAATGCGCGGTAATGTTGTACGGGTTGAAGACTTGAAGAAACCGTACAACACATTTCTAGATAAAAAGCAAAAGCACAGTTGGTCCTGAAAATTTGGGAGGCCTAGTTTAAAACAAAATCTATATTTTTTTGTTTTAAAGCATTTTTGTTTACAGTTTTAGTTATTTTTTATTTAATGAATCAACTAAAATCAAACATTTCATAAAAAATATAGATTTGACATGCTCAACCATTCTGTTTTTTTTTTTAACCACTTAGGACTATTTTATGATATCTTATTATTTATTAACCTATCATAAATTTTACTTTTTTGGAGTAAACTATTTTTAAATGGGGGCTTTAAACCATGACTTCAGTTGTTTATGCCCACAACTGCATCTTCTGAATAGAAGATATCACTTTCAATTATAAAATAGGAGTTTACTTGAAAGTACTAACAACATATATATTATAGATAAATATCATAGTTGACTTTTTGTTAAGAGGTTTACTATTGACAAAGTTGACATTTTGCCAGATGAAAAACAATCTTTTGTTGTTGGAAGTCTTCCGTATTTGAATTTATTTATAATGTAGTGATCAACCATTTTTCCAACAATATTACATAAGTTATTTAAGTCTTACTAAGTATTAAGAGATAATAAATTATAGATTCAAGTATAAGCTTTTCCAATGTCACCATTACAAATTTAAGCTTTTCCTTTATATGATTTTCCTTTAGTCTTATAATTCATCATAATATAGTAGATTTAGTTAATTAGTGGATAACTCATGCTTTGCACCAAATTTTAAATAATATAATTTGTCAATATATCTAATTTGTTTTTGTATATTTTGTTGTGAACAAACGCGAATCAAACTTTAAAAAAAATTAAGAGCAAAAGCAAATTGAGTCAAATACATATTTTAGGGTTTGTATATTATTGTCTGAATCATCTTTACAACTTTTAGATCCATAGTTATAGCAGTTTCAAATCCAATTTTTTCTATACAAATACACTTATCTATAAAAACAAAAAATTCTAAACCGAAGAAGTGTACCCCCATACTTCCAGATGTCAACTTTGATAGCAAGTTTAATTTCCTTACGCCTACGACATTCACAGTCAATGAATGATGGGACTTTTACTAGTGCATAGAAATTTAAGACACTTTCAGGTACAATATATTTTATATAAAAAATAAAGTCATAAATATATTTTAGGTTAATAAACCTTGTTATATATCGAAATTGAATCTTATTCACAGACAAAATATATAGTACATGTCTAAGCTTGCTCTATTGTTAGATTGTGAATATTTATTCATATTAAAATTATATTGGATATTATGATGTGTGAGACCATACCGTATGGTAAACACGTTCTCCTTCGATAGATGAGTAGTACACCCTACTTGTTCTCGTCAAAACTTTTAGCATCAAACCACCTCTTTATAAGTATCCTACAATTGTCATATTGGATGCTTACAAGTTACAACTAAACACAACCCTACCTAATCCAACTACCCGTAAATCAAATCGTCAAATCAATTTTCCTATAAAACTCATAAATTTGGAATAAGTGAGAAACACTCAAAAATAATAATAACTTATGTTTGAAATCAATACTTGCATTTCTACTCTACTAAAACAGAAACATATTATGAAATTAATTTTTTACCAACGTATGATTTACGAAAAATGCAATTAGAATTTTTTTTATTAATGGTAATAAAATCAAATCAATTCTAAATTTAACAAATCAAATAATTAATTCATAATATCGTTCAATTATTATTATTTTTTGTCATCAAAAATATTTTTCACTTGGGGAGAATCACACCATTCTTAATTTCATTATAAATATATATTTCTTCTTATACTGTTAAAATATCGTATAAAATTACTTATAATATCTATTTAAAATAATTAATTTTAAAATGAAAATAAGAAAATTAATTAATATCCTATATAATTCATAAGGGTAACTAAACCATAAAACTAAATGATAAATATAATTGAAATTTTAATAAAGTACTATATTTTTATAGTTTATAAAATAAAATTTAATAAGCATGCACAACAAATATTATATTTCTCAAATTAGTAATATCTTTATATATTTCACAAGTATAACTAAATTATGAAATTATATGATAAATAATATTAAATAATTTATTATAAAAATTATTGTATAGGTTATAAAATTAAATTTAAGTAAGTATGTACACATGCCATTATAAAAACATTATATGAAAATATATTTTGTCTACTGTGTGATCTACGACATATGCCATTAAAAGAGTTTATAAAGAGTTTCATTAACAGTATTTTAGTTGTTACTTATAAATTATAACATTTTAATACAATGCAACATCACATATAATATTATTCTAACATTTAAAAAGCTATTAGATTCTCATCTAAGCTTTAAAAGCACACACACACACATATATATATATATATATATATATATATATAAATTTGACTTGTAATAAACATCCTTAACTTTGTTTGAAGTAAAATTATTGGTTTTAAAAAATATAATAGGTTCATTTTATTGGATTATAGAACTTATTTAATATACAGTTATTCAAATTTAATTAGAATATTATTGAAAAACCTATTTTTACTATTTTATACATAATTATTTTTTGTTCAAACTTGTTTCTAGAAATAGAAAAGGATAATTGTATATTAATACTTCAACCATAATCCGATTCTCCATATAAATAAATAATGTATATTTATTAAACTTTATATTTTATAAGATATAAAATCTATTTATCTAGTATGAATTTTTTAACTTTATAAATCTCCCTTCTCAAGTTAATAATTATTTAGTGTCAATTTAAATATTGAACTTGTAAAATCAGTATTTATAACGTTTAATAATATTAGATATATATATTGAACTTAATAAATTTTAAAATTATTAAAATATTTTATTTGAGTATATGGTGAATCCGGTTATTATTAAAATATTAATCATAATTTTTTCTTTGTTTAAAAGTAAGTTTGTACTATCAAGATAATATTTATACTACAAGATAGGTAAACATAATATTTTTTTTCCAATAATTGTTTAATTAAACTCGAACAACTGTGTATTACAACAAGTTATAAAATCTTAATAAAATGATCTATTATTCTTTTAAAATCTAACAACTTTACCTCAAACAAAGTTAAGCGGTATATTACAAAATAAACTAAAACCAAAATGGTCTATAAATAGATACAAAAAATATCAAACAAATATTTTTTATAAAATCAAATTTCATAAAAAATATGATGAGAATCAAGTTTCTTTATAAAATTTGATTTGGTGTTTGTTTTTCCGATCGGTATTGATTATTTCCCAAAACTGTTTTATGCCTTTGTAAGATCTATTCACTTTTTCTCTCTCCTTAATACAAAAGAAAATGAGCCACATACAATATTTTGACCTAGTTAAATTTTACCTTTATTTTCTTCATGTTATATACCATATCGACTGATATGGTTATAAGCAGAGACTACCCATGTGATAATTAGGGATGTCAACTGACACTCCTTAAAATATACAAAATGTTATTGTAAGCTACTAGGTAATAGAAGTGTAGACAGCATAAATGGTTTGAACTATATGAACTGACACCCCATAAACATGAGTTCAACCACACCTCTAAACCTTTTTGTTTTGTTTTTATCCATTATATAGACTTTGGATCCGTTTTATTTTGTCTTTTTACACCAATTTTTATTATACTACGCCATAAACAGCCAATTTTTAGTTTGCTGTTTACGATAAAATTTATAATTTGGTTTATGGATCAGGCCTCAGGTTAAATAAACTCCTGGGTCCGCCATTGGTCATGAGTCAATCCATGTTTCTCTTTTTTTTTTGGCATTCTTGACGTATATTTACTTTTTAACTTAGCATTGTAAATTTTTGATAAAAAAAAGTTCTTCTCGAAAACTGACTTTGAACATGCTATTTCTCCAAGATAAATTAGTGAGAGACTCTTCACATTCATATCCAAAAAAAAAAAGAAGATTAGTAATATATCGAAAGCAACGACGATCAACAGATTCAAAAGAAATGGTGACATGCCAGTCTACCAAATGATTTTAAATAATTTCTCAATATGGATATGTTTCCTATTTGACGAATATGGGACATGAATATAAGACATATAGAGTATATACCTATTTGTTTGTAAGAAACAAATAAACAAGTGATGATATTTTTCAAAAAATAGTAAGTGAGGATATACCTAACAAAGATACCGCTCGCAGATCAACAAGTAGCCTTCTATAAATTCTCTAACATTTTTGTACTCATACCATCTCTTCAATCTCTCTCACTCAGGCTTCTAAATTAACAAGGTTAGGAGATAAAATTGTGTTAAGATTCACTTATGGTTTATAAGCATCGACATTTTGACATTTTTTATAACATAAGATTCACTTATGTTATCTCTTTATTAAACGTACACATGCGTTTCTTTCTTGTCTCTCTTTTAGACTTGAACTCTAATAAAGAGACAAAATAGTTTTTCTCTCCTACCCGACAGGAGGATCAGAATGTTTCTACATTAAAATATTCATATTTGTAAGAAATATATCAATGCAAAAGTATTAACGTTTTATACATGAAAACAGGAGAGACGAGCAAAACTGAGATGGCTGAACAACAACTAGGAGTGCTGAAGGCACTCGATGTTGCGAAAACGCAACTTTACCATTTCACGGCGATTGTCATCGCCGGAATGGGTTTCTTTACAGACGCCTATGATCTTTTCTGTGTGTCCTTAGTGACAAAGCTCCTTGGCCGCCTCTACTATTTTAATCCGTTGTCAGAGAAGCCTGGCTCACTTCCCCCTCATGTTGCGGCTGCGGTCAACGGTGTGGCTCTTTGTGGAACTCTTGCTGGTCAGCTGTTCTTTGGATGGCTCGGTGACAAGCTCGGAAGGAAAAAAGTGTATGGTATCACTTTGATCATGATGATCGTGTGCTCCGTGGCTTCTGGTCTCTCCTTTGGTGATAAAGCCAAGGGTGTCATGACCACTCTCTGCTTCTTCAGGTATACAGATATGGAGGTTTTATAGATTTTTATTGTGTAAATTTGATGTATATATTTTGCATTTAAGAAAACATATATTAACAATTTGTGTTTAGGTTTTGGCTGGGATTTGGTATTGGAGGTGACTACCCTCTTTCTGCCACCATCATGTCTGAATATGCTAACAAGAAGACTCGTGGTGCTTTCATCGCTGCCGTGTTCGCCATGCAAGGTGTTGGTATCTTAGCCGGAGGTTTCGTGGCACTTGCTGTCTCTTCTATTTTCGACAGAAAGTTTCCAGCTCCAACCTATGCAGTCAACAGGGCTCTCTCAACGCCTCCTCAAGCTGATTACATTTGGAGAATTATTGTCATGTTTGGTGCTCTACCCGCAGCCTTGACTTACTACTGGCGTATGAAGATGCCTGAAACTGCACGTTACACCGCTTTGGTTGCCAAGAACATCAAACAGGCAACACAAGACATGTCCAAGGTCTTACAAGTAGAG
Source organism: Sinapis alba (assembly GCA_012274485.2). Classification (NCBI taxonomy): domain Eukaryota; kingdom Viridiplantae; phylum Streptophyta; class Magnoliopsida; order Brassicales; family Brassicaceae; genus Sinapis; species Sinapis alba. The sequence goes on along the minus strand of MU105940.1, from coordinate 29,582 downwards.
CTTGAGATGGAGGAAAGAGCTGAAGATATCGTCCAAGACCCTAGACTTAACTATGGCTTGTTCTCCAAAGAGTTCGCCAAACGACATGGTCTTCCCCTCCTCGGATGTACCTCCACTTGGTTCTTGCTTGACATTGCTTTCTATAGCCAAAACTTGTTCCAAAAGGATATTTTCTCGGCTATTGGATGGATTCCAAAGGCAGCAACCATGAATGGAATCCACGAGGTTTTCATGATCGCCAGGGCACAAACTCTCATTGCACTTTGCAGTACCGTCCCTGGTTACTGGTTCACGGTCGCATTTATTGATATTATCGGAAGGTTTGCAATCCAGCTAATGGGATTCTTCATGATGACCGTGTTCATGTTTGCCATTGCTTTTCCTTACGACCACTGGATCAAACCAGACAACCGCATCGGATTCGTGGTTATGTACTCTCTCACTTTCTTCTTTGCCAATTTTGGACCAAATGCAACAACCTTCATTGTACCGGCTGAGATCTTCCCCGCCAGGCTAAGGTCCACATGCCATGGAATATCAGCCGCAACAGGTAAAGCAGGAGCCATTGTGGGAGCTTTTGGATTCTTATACGCAGCTCAGCCACAAGACAAGACCAAGACAGACGCTGGATACCCACCGGGTATTGGAGTCAAGAATTCGTTGATCATGCTTGGTGTCATCAACTTTGTTGGTATGCTCTTCACCTTCCTCGTTCCTGAGCCCAAGGGAAAGTCTCTTGAAGAGCTCTCTGGTGAGACTGAAGTTGAGAAATGATTAAGGCGTCATATTTACAGTTCCTTTTATTGCTTCCGGTTAAGTAAATCTTGTTTAACATTTTACTGTGTTTTGGGATGCTTGATGTGTACGTTGTTTGTAATGGTGAATCTCTGCATTTTTTCTCGTGTGACAAAATTTGATCAATCACTTGATCATATTGCTATGTTGATTGCTTATGTCCATAACACGCTATTAATTTCTTTTATGTCGTTTATACGTGTCTACATCTATCAAAACAACTAAACATATAAAACTACTTGAAACATGATTTTATCCATATAGCTTATGCAGGTATCTACATAGATCTTTTTTTAATCTCAAAATTAGTTTACAAGAGAAAGTAGTTTAAATTAAATGATTTACCAGACACTAATAGATATGGTTTGGTCTGAGTTGGATCGATGGATTGAAAAGTATTTTCTATGTCCACTAAGACATGTAAGTTTGAACTTACATATTAAATGGAAATACTTCTGCCAGTACTGTCCTTTCGGATATCTTACGTTTATCGAATATGCTTTGATTTAACAATGATTTTGACTTTTGCCAAATGATAGCTAATCTTCATTACTATATGTATCCAGATTGTCAATCCTCAAATGTCAACTATTAGAGTTGAACCATTATTCTTTTTCGAATTGAATATAAAATTTATTCAAATTGAAAAAACGTTTGTCAACTATTAGAGTTAACCAATTCTTTCCGAATTGAATATAAAATTTATCCAAATTAAAAATAAAAAACGTTTTGTCACATCAAGTGTGGTCCTTCTTTAGAGTTTTAAAAAGAAAACACAAAGCTTTAATATAAAGAAACTCAAACTTGAAGGATTTGAACTTAGATTAGCTTGAGCTGCAAAATATGTTAGAAGAGTTAAATGATTCGACTACAAAAATGGAGAATATGTAACCTCTCGACTTATGTTGGCACTAAAATACCTTCTAATCAAAACTCCACATAAAATGATAAATATTAAGAACATGTAAATTGTAATAGTCCTTATTTTAATTTATTTCTTATTTTAGTTTAAGAAAATGATTCTTTATATTTCCGAAAGTAATAATTGCAAATTTGGGATCAATCATACGTTTATATTCACAAGTAATGCCATTTGTGCATGTAATATCTAACGGGAGAAACTAAATTCGTGTTTAATATACTTTTTTCGTGCAACTGAAAGTCTCAAACGGGACGCACGTCATTAATTATGGTCGTATATATACTATTAAGCAGAATCCTAAACCCTTACACTAAAGCCATGTCATTACTATTTTTAATATTAATATGATTTATTTAAATTAATTAAAAATATTCCAAATAAACATTTTTGAAACCATTTTGCACTCCATTAATGTTGTTTAACAAATATTGAATCATTAATGCAACATATTTTCCGAAATCATATATGTCGATACTATTCTTATTAATTTTTCATTTTGTGTATTTAAAATGTTTTACCAAAATGTTTTCGTAACTATATATCTCTTTTATTATTCTCATCTTTCAAAGTGTTTTGCATATCTTTTAATGATGCTCATTTATTTTAATATTTGATTTTTTTTAAAAAAAATATTAATAATACCCATTAAGAATACTTGCTTGATCGTGAATTTATTTATCCTAAATATTTGTATATTAGTGTACTTTCTAGAATCCAATCTTAACAATTGTAAAAATCTATTTTTGAAAATATACATTATTAAAACATAGATAAATCATTTAAATTAATTTAATTTCCAATGTATTGTCTTATGAATTATATACATTTCAATAACTAATATATCATTATTTAGTGGAATAAATAAAATAATATTTTATTTTATATCTATATATTAAATTAAATTGGATTACATATCAATCACTAATCAGATCGGTTAGCTTTGGGCTTTAGCAGGTTTATGTGAGTTTTATCGGGTAATCTATAGTTCTTAAAACTCAAACATTATTGCATATCGGATCTCTAGGTTTAGTGGTTCGCCGCTGGTCCAAGTCAGGTATTAAAACGCTGATTTAAATGCAAAAATGGTTAAATAGAATACTAATTATAGTTGTCGTTATGTATGAAGGCTCTGGTGAATTCATTGTTAGAACAAAGAACTTTGTTTCTTATATGTTGTTTGATCTTCATCGTTATATAAGCGATTAATGAAGAACTAAGTTATTCTCTTTTTTTTTTAATATTGGATAGCACACATTACATCATCATCTAATCTCTAACTTTAGTAGATATGATGATCAACTACATGCAACATATACGATATTGATGAATAACTTCACGGATGATGATTCCACGATAAAATCTTCAACTTGATCGAACATGATGGAAAATTTGTATTAAAATATTACGAATATGAACCAAGTTAACGCATATGGTAAAACCATTGAGATGATAATATGTAGTGAACATGTAATTATTTTATACTTTATTATTTATTTAAATAATTATTTATATTTATATATCTAAAAAGCAAGGATATAAAAGTTTTTTTTGTCTATTTAATGAAAATATATTTTTAATGAAGGTAAACATGAATAGTGGCACCAACAATGTAGTAAAAGTGAAATTTTCCCCTCAAGTTTTTGATTTATATATTCATTCTAAATTTTAGACTTTCTTGAAGCTATGTTTCATATTCCGTTTTTTTTGTGCACAGCTATGATTCATATTCATCACTTCATTTATATGGTTAAAATATATGAACCAGCATGGATTGCACTGGTATAATTAAACATACATGAACAAGTTCTCTTTATATTGATTTCGTCAAACTTTAAGCTTTTTGTATGATATGTTAGATCATAGCTTGTACGTTTTACTTTATTTTTAATAATGAAAACGCTTTGACAAAAAAACAATCAATTAAATAAAGGCTGTTGTTTTGCGGCTAACAAATATATTAAGTATTGTCGAAAATCAAAATGGATGACTTGCCAATTGAATAATCAGAAAAGCAGGCGATCACGTTGCTTGTATCTCATTCTCGTTATAGAAATCGCTTTCCTTTTTTAGTTAATGTGTGCTTTCCCCTCCTCTATAAATTGCAACCATAATTGTTCATTTCTAGTCACCACATCTATCTCTCTCTCATTCTAACTTTCATAGAGGTTCTTAGTCTCCTTCAAATCTGATTAAGGTGAATATTACTTGCCTCCATCTAACTTATTGTCTATATACCTTATCATTAGGGCTGTTTCAGTGTGAAAATATATCACCAAAATAGTTTTTCACTATTTGATCTTTTACATAATCTTCGCCATATAGAGGTATAATCCTTGCAATAATAAAATAACGATCGTACCATGATCTTTTAAAACTTACTAGTTTTTTTTAGAAAGAGCGTACCATGTAGAAAATCCTTTTACAAAAAAAAAAAAAAAAACGTACCATAATCTCTAAGAACGTATAAAGCAGAATTTATTAACTGAAATCCATAAATATTTACCTTGATTGCACATAGAGCTCAGGGCAATGGCGGAACAACAACTAGCAGTGCTCAATGCACTTGATGTTGCGAAGACGCAACTTTACCATTTCACGGCAATTGTCATCGCTGGTATGGGTTTCTTTACCGATGCATACGATCTCTTCTGCGTCTCTTTGGTGACCAAGCTCCTCGGCCGTCTCTACTACTTCAATCCGTTGTCAGAAAAGCCTGGCTCACTTCCCCCTCATGTTGCTGCTGCCGTCAATGGTGTGGCCCTCTGTGGAACTCTTGCTGGTCAAGTCTTCTTCGGATGGCTTGGTGACAAGCTCGGGAGGAAAAAAGTTTATGGTATCACTTTAATCATGATGATTTTGTGCTCTGTCGCTTCCGGTCTCTCCTTTGGTAACAAAGCCAAAGGTGTCATGACCACTCTTTGCTTCTTTAGGTAATAAGCAACATTTACTAACATATATTTCTTTTTAAGAAAACATATATTAACATATAACAAACTTTCTTTTAGGTTTTGGTTGGGATTTGGTATTGGAGGTGACTACCCTCTTTCCGCCACTATCATGTCTGAATACGCTAATAAGAAGACTCGTGGTGCTTTCATAGCTGCTGTGTTCGCTATGCAAGGTATTGGTATCTTGGCTGGAGGGTTTGTGGCACTTGCGGTATCTTCCATATTCGACAAGAAGTTCCCATCACCGACCTATGCAGTCGACAGGGCTCTCTCAACGCCTCCTCAAGCTGATTACATATGGAGAATCATCGTCATGTTTGGTGCTCTACCTGCAGCCTTGACCTACTACTGGCGAATGAAAATGCCCGAAACCGCTCGATACACCGCTTTGGTGGCAAAAAATATCAAACAGGCTACACAAGACATGTCCAGAGTTTTACAAGTAGAGCTTGAAATGGAGGAAAGAGCCGAGGATGTTGTTAAAGACCCAAGACTTAACTATGGCTTGTTCTCCAAGGAATTTCTTAGACGCCATGGTCTTCCCCTCCTTGGATGTACTTCCACTTGGTTCTTACTTGACATTGCCTTCTACAGCCAAAACTTGTTTCAAAAAGATATCTTCTCGGCTATCGGGTGGATCCCAAAGGCAGCAACCATGAACGCCGTCCATGAGGTTTTCAAGATTGCTAGGGCACAGACTCTCATCGCGCTCTGCAGTACTGTCCCTGGCTACTGGTTCACGGTTGCGTTCATTGATATCATGGGAAGATTTGCTATCCAGCTAATGGGATTCTTCATGATGACCGTGTTCATGTTTGCCATTGCCTTTCCCTATGACCACTGGATTAAACCGGACAACCGCATCGGATTTGTGGTTATGTACTCTCTCACTTTCTTCTTTGCCAATTTTGGACCGAATGCAACAACCTTCATTGTACCGGCTGAGATCTTCCCGGCTAGGCTAAGGTCCACATGCCATGGAATATCAGCAGCGACAGGTAAAGCTGGAGCCATTGTGGGAGCTTTCGGGTTCTTATACGCAGCTCAGCCACAGGACAAGACCAAGACAGATGCTGGATACCCACCAGGCATTGGAGTCAAGAACTCACTGATCATGCTTGGTGTCATTAACTTTGTCGGTATGCTCTTCACGTTCCTTGTTCCTGAGCCCAAGGGTAAGTCCCTTGAAGAACTCTCCGGTGAGACTGAGGTCGAGAAATGATCACGATAAAACTATTGTATTTCATTTTCAAATTTATTGTTTCGAGTGTCATGTTTGTTTTTATTTGCATTATATTTCTTCCCGGTGTTTGACGTTATGATATTCGATTTGTTTTCTCCATTATGCTTATGTATATCTTGGATTTAATTGAGTTTTGTGATCTTTGGAAAATTAAGTCCCTCTCTGCAAGCCTTCAAAACCTACATTACACTACCCGGGCTTTATTACATATTTGATTATTGGATCTTTTGGACTATTTCTTCATTTTCGATCACATACCTAAAACCTCTATAATTTTTTTATCATAATTAATGAGAGAAAAAGAAAAAACGAAATAACGTAACAAAGTTACCTATATTTTCAGGTTGTTATAATAGCTGGAACTAGTATGACTGAGGATTTAATTTCCCAAAAGAATATACTCAGTAACAGTATTTTACCACCTGATATCAACAAAAAAATCTCCCCTAATATTTATCAAAACATATAGATCTAAAAATATAATTTTTTTCAAACAATTAGTTAGAATAAATCACGAAACAAAATAATTGATTATGGCATTATGCTCCTTTTCGAAGAGAATATGCTCTATCTCTCTCTATATAACGAACCCATAACACTTACTCCTCAAGAGTCTGCAACTACAGAGTAAACAGAATCTCAACCCACTGTAATCCCTTCGTTCCTAATTTTATTTAGTTTCTAACTAAGCTTATACATATTTGTGTTTGCAACTATTATCAGATGTTTCAACACGGAAACTAGTTTGTTCTATGAATCATGAATGTGGCATGATCTAGAAACCTTGGCACATGATCTTTCTGTGTCTAATCTTCTTTTATGGCAATATTTTCAGCTCTAGTCTCGAATCCCTAATTTTTTCTTTATATGGTTTATTGATAAATTTTTGTGTTTCAAAACGTATATTACTTCCAAATGCTTAAGTAGCGTGTCTTGTTATAACAACTTCCTCTATATAATAAATTAATTTTTATGGTTCACTTGTTTTGTTTTCAGAGTCGAGAGAACTGAGAAAAAAACTCGACATGGCTAACGAAGGACAAAGCAGCATTTTGACAGCTCTTGACAATGCAAAGACTCGATGGTATCACTTCACGACGGTCATAATCTCCGGTATGGGTTTCTTTACGGACTCATACGATCTCTTTTGTATATCTCTCATCACGAAGCTCCTTGGGCGGATCTACTATCAGAAACCTGGCTCCTCCTCTCCCGGAAGCCTCCCTGACGGCATCTCTGCCACAGTGAGCGGTGTGGCCTTTGCCGGAACCTTTCTCGGACAGATATTCTTCGGGTCTCTCGGAGACAAGCTCGGCCGTAAGAAAGTCTACGGATTAACTCTCGTGATCATGACCTTATGCTCCATTTGCTCTGGTCTTTCCCTTGGAACCGACCCTAAATCAGTCATGACAACTCTCTGCTTTTTCCGCTTCTGGCTCGGGTTTGGCATTGGTGGTGACTATCCTCTGTCGGCTACCATCATGTCCGAGTACGCCAACAAACGCACCCGTGGTGCGTTCATAGCATCGGTTTTCGCTATGCAAGGGGTTGGGATCTTAGCCGCGGGAGGTGTTTCGTTACTTGTCTCTTACATTTTCGAGCTTCATTTCCCATCTCAAGCTTATATGGTCGACCCGGTCAACTCCACTGTCCCTCAGGCAGATTACGTTTGGAGGATCATACTCATGTTAGGAGCTATACCTGCTCTCCTGACTTACTACTGGCGTGTGAAGATGCCTGAAACAGCTCGTTACACTACTCTAGTCGCTAAGAAGGCTGAGCAAGCTGCTTCGGACATGTCTAAAGTTCTTAATGTAGATATTGAAGCCTCTTCCGCCAAGTATGACCAAGCTAGGGTTTCTTCAGACGAGTTTGGCTTGTTCTCCAAGAAATTCCTCCAACGCCATGGACTTCACTTACTCGCAACAACAACCACATGGTTCCTCCTCGACATAGCTTTCTACAGCCAAAACCTCTTCCAGAAAGATATCTTCACCACCATTGGTTGGTTACCTCCACCAAAAACCATGAACGCAATCCAAGAGCTCTTCATGATCGCTAAGGCACAGTTTCTAATCGCTCTTTGCGGTACCGTTCCTGGTTACGTTGCTACCATTTTAACCATCGACTGGATCGGACGGTTCAAGATTCAAGTCTTTGGATTCTTCATGATGACCGGTTGCTTGATTGGTCTAGCCATACCGTACCACCATTGGACCTTACCTGCTAACCGGATTGGTTTCGTTGTTCTCTACTCACTCACTTTTTTCTTCTGTAACTTTGGACCTAACGCAACTACTTTCATCGTCCCTGCTGAGATTTTTCCGGCGAGGCTTAGGTCGACTTGTCATGGTATCTCGGCGGCTTCCGGTAAAGCCGGTGCGATGGTTGGTTCTTTCGGTTTTGCTGCTTTGGTGAAAGCTGTTGGGATGAGGAATACGTTACTGGTCATGGCGGGAATCAGTCTTGTTGGCTTGTTGTTGTCGCTTCTTGTTCCGGAGCCTAAGGGAAAATCGCTTGAGGATCTTTCCGGGGAAGCTGAAACGGATAAAATCAAGGAGACTATTGTTGTTTAGATTTTTCTTTTCCTTAATTATAGGGCTTTGTTAGGATTTTATCCCTTTTTTTTTCTATAGTTGGTTTTGGTTATTTTCTCAATAATCGTACACTCTATTATGTGTTCTTTAATCAAATTTATAAAAAATAATCATTTTCAAATTAATCTGTTTTTTTTTTTGTTTTGTTTTTTCTTCCTTTTAATTCTGTTGCAAAACAACAAACATTTTTTTTACTCTCTCACCTACACTAATTTTTATTATGTTTCCTCTAATAAGATTTGGATTATTAGCAAAAGAGATGTTAAATACTCCCTCCGTTTCAATAAGATACATATTCTAGAGTTTTCACACATATTAATAAAACATCTTAAATGTTGATTATAAATGTCTTATTTTCTGTGTTTAACTATTTCCTATAAGAGATAGCTAATCAAAAATCAATAAACACAATTAATTTTCTTGAAATTCACTATTTATAATTATTACATGCATCGAAAATGTAAAACATTGATCTTTTTGAAACAAATTTTCTTTCTAGGATATGGATCATTTCGAAACGGAGGGAGTAATAAATATTATAAACTGATTTTTTGGAGGGGCAAAACAACAAACATTTAGGTTATAAAGAGAGATAGCTCGTTGTAACTGAAAAAAGTTCGAAGAAAAACACCTTCTATATTTTTCGAAATTAGTATCAGAAATGGTTTACTAACCTTCAAGATTACAAGAGATGTACTATGAACCAATAATATCACATTTTCAAATCATCATTATCCCAAAATACTTCATAACCCCATTTTCCATGCATGGAATGGAACTATGGAATCAATTAGAGCATCATTAATGGGGTATCTTAAGAGAGTCTCTTGCACTGTTCGCGGACCTCACTGACACGTATCGCCCATGATTGGTTTGATTTTTTTTTAAAAAAAAAAACAGAAAAAGTAAAAAAAAAAAGAAAAAAATAAAATACCCAAGTGGGTTTTACCGTTAAAGATGCTCTTAGACTATATCCATCGGATAGGTTGTTAAAAAGAAGTTCTAGTCAGAAAAATATTAGTATTATAATATAATTTCTGTTTTTAGTTAAAATTTATTTTCTTTTAAAAGCTTATACAATTAAGAAAAGAGAAATTCCCTTAGATAGCCCAATTTAGTTTGTTTGTCACAAAAATAGTTTTTAAAGAAGAAAATGACCAAAATGTTTTTTTTAGAAGCTAAAAAATTCATTTATATGCATTTATACCTTTAGGGTTAACTAATTTGCACTTTAGGGTTTAGAGTTAAGGGGTGGGTTTGGGGTTAGAGTTTCAAATTTCAAAAAAAAAAAAAATCAAAATTTCAAAAAAAAAAAGTCTATTTTGGTCATTTTATTTTTTGAGGGCTATTTTTGTGACAAAAACTTAAAAATAGTTATTTAAGAGAATTGACCATAAGAAAATGACGCTTGTTTATTTTTGTTAGTAACCGGTTCTTAGTTACATCTTTTAAGAGTCTTTCTCTTCCTTTTCTCTCTATTCTTTTCTTTTTTTCATTTTCCTAAATTACTAAGAATCTCTATAAAACCCATTGATGGACATGCTCTTAAGGTCCTTCTCTTCCTTCAACTCCTCTGCTGTCAAATCCAACTTTTTCCTCGATACTTCATCTATCGGTAAACCAGTAAACAACAAACACACATCAGGACATTTTGACAAAACATCATCTCTACTTCTTACAAAGTGTATGGTTTCAAGTCCATCGTTCTTTACCTTGGACAATAGTCCACTCTCCCGGGGAAAGAGTAGATAAGTCCAGATGGAACGTTGTAGGATCCATCTGATTATACTGCCGTTGAAACAAACGTGCCCTGAGAAATTGAGTCAAAGAACCGATTTAGTGTTCAAGTACACAAACAATCAAACGATTTGAAATCAGGGCCGGCTTAACCCAATCAAGGGCCCTATGGCGAAATTTTTTTTACTTCTTAAAATTTATATTTATTTAATGTTTTAAAAATAAATTAATAATATTTTATATATTTTGTTATGCAAATAGAACTTTTATATATTTGGACCCCTTTCAGTTCTATTAATTATTATTTTTTATTTTTTTTCTATGTAAAAATATGTATTTATAAAAAAATCGGGCCCCTTAACTCTTACTATACGGGAGGACACGGATTTGGGCCCGGGGCAGTCGCACCCCTTGTCCCCCCTATTAAGCCGGCCCTGTGAAATCTAGCAGTTGTAGTGTGACGAACCTCGGGGGTTCCAAGGACCCAATCACGGATATGCTCACAAGCTGAGGTAGCTGAGTTCCTGGCCTTGATAGTGGCAGCTGTTGAACTGTAGTGATGAACTCTACATTCAACCTATACAAATTTGAGAACCGCATATATGTAAAGTTAGATAGAGATGTTAACGGGGCTTTTTTTAAAGTCTCGTACCAGTCGTCGTCCTCGACACAAACAGTTCTCACATAACGGGCCGAAGTTATATCAATAAAGCCCAAATGTTCAAGCTCGTAATTAGTGTTTAGGCTTAGAGGCCCCACATATCTTCTTGCATTAAATATAATAATTGTTTTCATTTTCCACTTAGTAAAGCTGGCTGAATATTTAAACTAGAATTGTAGCTGTCTTTTTTTTTTTTGTAGAAAATGCATTTTCATTATATGTGTTGACACGTTTCTTGAAGAAAAGGTCGTCCTCTACAAAATCCTTGTTGATAACATAATAATTGGAGAATTTGAGAAATCATAAGAAAGTCATATGATTTATTATAAATTTACTAATATAAAACTATATGGAAAAGAACCTTTGTGTTTGTTTGGAAAGAAACCTAACAAAAATGATAATTCCAGTGAGAATCAGGAAAATTAACAGTTAAACAATTAGATGCTACAGAACATTAGTATTATATTTTTAGAGGATACAGAACATTCTAATCCAACTACAATAACTATCATAATTGGTTTTAATATGTAGTAGCGTTTGTTATTGTATTAAGCAAAGAAAAAGAAAAAAAAAATAAGGATAAGGGAAGAAAATCTCTCTATCGCCGTCTCATCAGATTTCAATCTCATATATTCTTTTTGTTGTTGTTGTTCTTGTAACGTTTGGTTTCGTCTCTACTTGGTTATCATCTCCCCTTTCTTTTGAAAAGATACTGAATCAAAATTTTCTCGTAGCAGTTGTTAAATCAGACAATAATCGAATCTGAAGACCTTTTTCGTTTGTTATTTTTGTATATATATATATATAGCAGAATCGATTAGATTACTTTGTCAATTTCGCAAATCGATTTGGGTCAAACAGTGTTTGAAATCGATCTGGGTCAATAACTTGGGTTAAGAGATCTAATCAAGAAGCATGGATCGTGTGGTTGGTGGAAAGTATAAGCTGGGACGTAAACTAGGAAGTGGATCATTTGGGGAACTCTTTTTAGGTATTCAAAGTTTCTTCTTTGAACTTTGACAAAAAAAAAGTTTCTTCTTTGAACAGTCTTATTGATTTATTCTTCTTCTTCTTCTCAGTTTTGTTTTTGTTTTGTAGGAGTGAATGTGCAAAATGGAGAAGAAGTTGCTGTCAAGCTTGTAAGTGGATCATCACCCCCAAGCATTATATTTGATGCTGTCTGTATTGTATTTATCACCAAACCGGTTTTTTTTTTTTGCTTTGGTTTGGTTTTCTAGGAACCTGCACGGGCTAGGCATCCTCAGCTTCATTATGAGTCAAAGCTCTATATGCTTCTTCAAGGAGGAAGTAAGTTTCTTTCTTTCTTTACTTGAGTCTTAAGCACTTGTGATTCATCTCTTTTTTTTTCCACTTGTTGTTTTCTTGAAGCTGGTATTCCGCATTTAAAATGGTACGGTGTCGAGGGTGAATACAACTGCATGGTGATTGACCTTCTGGGCCCTAGCCTCGAGGATTTGTTTAATTATTGCAGTCGGAGGTTTAATCTAAAGACTGTTCTAATGCTCGCTGATCAGATGGTATTATAGTTTATTCTTTCTCTTCCTATTTATATTTCTTGAGTTATAGTATCACACTGCTTTTATTTTTGGCTTTTCTTCAGTTAAATCGAGTGGAGTTTATGCATGTCCGCGGGTTTCTTCATCGTGATATTAAGCCAGACAACTTTTTGATGGGTCTTGGACGCAGAGCAAACCAGGTTTGCAATGCAATCTTTTTTTTTGGCTTTCTGGAAATATTACATTCTCTGATATATCTATCCTCTAGGTGTACATCATTGACTACGGGCTTGCTAAAAAGTACAGAGATCTTCAAACTCATAAGCACATCCCCTACAGGTACATATTATATGCTTCCTCTTGTTGAAAGAGTTACATTACTAATCGAGGGGGTGTGTGGTTACTTTGTAGGGAAAACAAGAACCTGACCGGTACAGCTCGATATGCAAGTGTTAACACTCATCTTGGAATTGGTGAGTTTTCTTTTCTTTTCTTTTCCCATCTTATTTGTCGTCTACACTTTTGACATTTAACTTCTAAACTGACATCTCTTATGCAGAGCAAAGTAGGAGGGACGATCTGGAATCTCTTGGCTATGTGCTTATGTATTTTCTTCGAGGAAGGTGTTATACATTTTTTAAAAATTTGCTTCCATTTGATATTATTTGTCTCCTTACCCTTGATTTCTCTTGCTAGTCTGCCTTGGCAAGGCCTTCGTGCTGGTACCAAAAAGCAGAAGTATGACAAGATCAGCGAAAAGAAAAGGCTTACACCCGTTGAGGTAACTAGTTCCTGATCCCTTATAACAGTTGTATGAAGAAACCAAGCATGTTGTCTTAAAGGTCCCTTACTTTGCCAAAAATGTTTCATTTTATATTTCCATTGGCAGGTTCTCTGTAAATCATTTCCACCTGAGTTTACATCATACTTTCTCTATGTACGATCGTTGCGGTTTGAAGACAAACCAGATTATCCATACCTAAAGAGGCTTTTTAGGGATCTCTTTATCCGAGAAGGTTGGGGAAAGAGTCTCGGTTTTTCTTACTTTTATGCTCAAAGATTTTTTTTTAAAATGTTACTTATTCGCAGGTTATCAGTTTGACTATGTATTTGATTGGACAATCTTGAAGTATCCACAGTTCAGTTCAAGCTCCAGCTCCAGCTCCAAACCAAGAGTAAGTAACATCTATATTTGGAGTTTTCCATCATTTTCAGCTTCTCTAGAGAAATATTATCAAACAAACCCTTACGACTGTCTCTGTGTTTAAACAGTCAAGCCTTAGACCAGCTCCGAATCCGCCAGTGCCATCTGCCGAGAGACCAGAAAAACCTTCAGGTAAGCCTTAAGCTTTGTTGTTTGATCATATGAGAATCTACTGCAGTTTTGATTGAATACTGTTGTTACAGAACCAATCACATGGTTAAAAGACATTGTTTGCTGATGTACATTCTCTTCTCATAGCTTATTTGATGTTTTTGAAGAAACCAAATTTTATTAATGTAAACAGCTGGACAAGACAGCCGTGACAGATTCTCGGGTGCTTTAGAGGCATATGCTAGAAGAAATGGCTCAGGAAGCGGTGCGGTTCAAGCTGATAGATCTAGACCAAGAACCTCAGAGAATGTATTAGTATCATCAAAGGGCACAACAACACCAGTGAGTTATTTAAAAACAAGAAAATCTTCTTTTGTATGCTCTTGAAATCCTTTCGTGAAACTTGATATTCGTTCTTGATTGAAACCAGCAAAACTACGAGAGGGTCGAGAGACCAGTGTCTTCAACCAGACACGCAAGTTCTTCAAGAAAAGCCACTGTCTCAAGCGTCCGAGCCACTTCCTCAGCTGATTTCACTGAGAACCGTTCGGCCAGAGTTGTCCCAAGCAATGGCCGTTCGTCAACAGCTCAAAGGATTCAGCTTGTACCTGACTCGACCTCTAGACCATCGTCTTCTTTCACCCGAGCTGCGCCATCGAGGACTGCTCGCGACAGCATGCTCCAGAGCTTTGAGCTACTCACGATGGGGAATGGGAAGAGGAAGTGATAGGCTTTACGATTAATGAATTGAGACGTTTTAATTACTTGTGTTTGTATTTTGAGAATTGATCAGTTTCCTGATTGAAGGAATAAAATGTTTGTGATAAATATATGGTTTTTATGTTTTGTGCTCTGCACTATTTTCCATGTTGAACTCATTTGAGTTAAGGTGTGAGACAGGAAAAGTCTCAAGAGGCGGTCTGGATTTAAATTGCATGATTCATTGGAATTCAACATACTTCTTCTTTGAAGTTGCGGGTGGCTTTTGAGAAGATGTTGGATGAAGACAAACTATATTGTGAATACTTGAAGAAGAGGAGAAGGAGAAGAGAAAAAATCATGAGGAGAAAGAGAAAGAGAAAGAAAAAAGGCAAGGTGGTCATCAACTATTTTTTATTGGGATACAATGCTAAGATTGAAAAAGTTTCTAAAAATCTTATTTAATTTTAGCATATTCAGTTTTCAAATTGGTAACTTGTACCCTTTGTTACAATGAAATTATTACCGTAGAGAGGAATTTGATATCAAAATGCAGCAATAACAATATGGAAATCAGAAAGCAAACACACACTATGAAAGACAAATTTGAGAAATGTTGGGATGGTTTGATGAATATGAATCATTTCGTGATTGTTGGTAGTGTCTTTAATCCATAAAAGAAGATGGAATTTGCTTCTTTGTGCTTGGAAATCAACTATGGTAAAGTTACTATAGAATGTAGAAAGCTTCATGATTTAGTGACAAATGTGTTGAAGAACTTGTATAAAGAATATAGGATTTGATTTAGACGACCAGATCAGACCGATGCAGCAAAACACACAAGTGATCATGGAGACTAAACAGTCTAGTTATGTTTGAATTATCAGATGATTAGTTAAGCGATGATTGATTTTCTTTACAATAAGATGGTTAGCGAGAAGAGAAGTGAATATGACATTGAGTTAGAAATCTATTTGACAGAGAAAACTGAGGTAAGAGAAGAAAATAATTTAGGCTTAGATTACAATGTTCTGTTTTGGTGGAAGCAGGATAATGGAAAATTTCATGTCTTGTCTGAACTTGCTAAAGATGTTCTCACAGTTCAAATTTCTTATGTTGCTTTTGAATCAATGCTCAACACTAGTGAGAGAATTTTGGATCTTTATATAAGTTCTTTGATTTTTTATATGATCAAGGCTGCACACAACAATGAATATGGTTTTCAAATCAATCTCAACCACCAGTTGCCAACTTAGCTCAAATGTTAGAAGAAATTGTTTTTTAGTACTGAGTTTTGTTTGTTCTAGGTGCTTATGTTTTGATATACTTTTTAACTAAATCATGCTATATGATGAATTATGTTTTTTGTTTATTGTGGATTTTGGTTTTTAAGTTCGTGTCATTGATTCTTGAAACTAGGATATATTTCACTGGTGTTGATTCTTATTGATTGTAATGTTGTAATTGGTGAAGGTGAAGAAGCTAAGAAAGTTGTGAAGAAATAGAGATAATGTTTGTTTTTGGTGTTAAAAGAAGAAAATGGTTTTTGTTTTTGGCATTGAGAGGAAGAACTAGTGTTTGTTTTCGGTTTCAACCTCTTCAATCAGTTTTAACATTATTAAGTTATATGAACAATGTATTTGATTTTGAGTTAGGTGTTTTATGGTTATTGAATTGGCATTATGAATGGCTATGGATGTTGTTATTGATATAATAAGGATCATGGTATGCATTTCAGTGTATCTAAGATAGTTCGGTTACTTGTGATAGAAATGCTCAAGTTCAGATGGATGTTCACCCCAAATTAATCCATGATTTCATGAAAGATTGACTGTGAAGTTTGAAAGGTAATATTTTCGCCTCCCTCCCGACTCGGATCCCTAATGTTAGACTAATAGAATTATGGATCTTTAAACTCTGAATTTTTTTATATTTTGCAAGATCAATTAGAATTTTCTATGTATTCATTTAACATTATCAAACAAAAAAGACAAAACAAACCGAATATAACTGAAAACAAAAAAGAAACTGAAAATAACTTCTACCAAATAACCAAATAAACTAAAAAATTAATATCTAACACCGAACCGAATAATTTGATTTTCAAAACGACTTGAAATAGAATTTACTTTGGTTAATTTCAGTGTGATAATTCAAAACCGAATGAACCGATAATCAAATAACCCGACCTGTTTAACCTCAAAGAACTGAATTCCCGTGACCAAATATTACCGTTGAGAGGCCACGAATGTTACTATCGATCTGATGACATATTTTTTGTCGGTAGTAAACATCTGTAGACTCACACCAGTGTTCACCCTCGATTTCCTATTTTACCCCTGACTTCTTCCCACTTTTACATTTTCGCCCACTATTTCCTTGGAAAATTCGCAGATTACACTGGCTTCTTCACTCCACCAGCTTCTTCGTCTCCATCTGATGATTCACTTTTAATTTGCATTTTTTTTCTGTAATTTGTGTTTCGGTTCGCATTGTGGGTTCTTCCTTGGATGATATAGTAATCTGAAAAGGTTTCAAGATTTGCGATGAAATCGTCGACTCGGCTTGATTCAGTTGTGTTTCAGCTCACTCCCACTCGAACCCGGTAAATATAATATCTCTCTATCTCTTTAATTGATCGAAAATGTTTAGTTAAGAACATAATATGCTTCGTGTCCGGAATTGTAGCTTTTGTGAGAATATTGTTCTGTAAAAGAAGTCGAAAGGTTTTGCATTTTTATGGGTTTCTTGATAAGATCAAAAGCCTTTGAATAGTGTTAGAAACTGTAACAAAGTTATTGCATGGAAGTCGAAAGACTGCATTTTTGGGTTCTTTAATACGATCAAAAGTCTCTCTTTTTCCTTTTTGTGGGCTGTAACAAAAGTGACAATGATTCAGGTGTGATCTGTTGATAATAGAGAATGGAAAGACAGAGAAGATAGCTACAGGGTTGCTTGATCCTTTTCTTGCTCACTTGAAGACTGCACAAGACCAAGTTGCTAAAGGTGGCTACTCCATTGTTCTCAAGCCTAAGGATTGTGACAGTGCAGCTTGGTTCACTAAAGCAACAATTCAAAGGTCTTATAACAATATAAAACTTTTCTTTTCTTTTTGGACACTGAGACACTTTTTCTTCTTTTTTTTTTGTTGTCGTTAGGTTTGTTCGCTTTGTGAGCAATCCGGATGTCCTAGAACGTGTTTACACTTTAGAAACTGAGATCATGCAGATCAGGGAAGCAATTGGTATCCAGAACAACTCTGAATTGACATTAACTGTTGTAAGTGTGAACTTTGGTTTTTTTTTTTTGTAAAATACTTTGTTTGGTGAATTGTCAATGTTAACGTTAGATTGTATAAGCAGGTGGAAGACAATCTAAGAGCAAAAAGAGCAGAGAGTACACAAGGTAATGCTATAATGATGCCGACATTTCTTAAATGCCAGTCACTAAGATTACAGTTCAACCAATATTTTAGTATGTGAATCAGGTAGTAGGACATTGCTACAGCTCAGCGAGGAGAAAGCTATTGTTCTTTACGAGGTTACTTAGAACCGGAATGGTTTCTATAATTAAAAATGGTATTTTCTTTTTCTTTGGAAAAAACAATTAATTCCATCTGATTTCATCTTTGACAGCCAGATTCACATCCAAAGCAAGCAGATCGGTATACCAAATCAGATGAAAACTCTAAGTATACCCCTTTACATGAAAGACATTTCTCTTCTGTTTGTTAAAGAAAGAGAGTAGTGAAGAATCTGACTGGTGATATGGAATTGTTTATCAGAGTTCAAGTTCTGAAAGTTCTGGAGACAAGGAAGAAAGTGTTGCAGAAAGAGCAGGGAATGGCATTTGCACGTGCCGTGGCAGCTGGTTTCGAAGTTGATGATATGCTGCCTCTTATATCTTTCGCCAAATCTTTTGGAGCCTCACGTTTGATGTGAGAAGACTTTTTTTTTTACCTTTTTACATATCTTTGAGTAAGCCTTAGTTATGTCATGGTTTGCTTCATCAATGTCATAGGGATGCCTGCTTAAAATTCATGAACTTGTGGAAGAAAAAGCATGACTCTGGTCAGTGGGTTGAAATCGAAGCAACACAGCCAAACATCGCAAATGCTGCTAATATGCGTAGGAACTCGTGGCCTGGGACAACTGAAAATAACGGTAAGATGATAGTCATAATCAATGATCCATTGTTTTGCACAATCGATATTTATTACCAATAATAATATTTCTTCTATTCAGATGTGAAGTCTCCTTCAGATAATAAATCAAATGTAAATCAAGAACATGTGCCAATGTATGCACCATGGCCAGTTCACTCTCCACCAGGGACCTTTCCAGTATTTCAAGGATATACAATGCAAGGCATACCTTACTATCCGTATCCATCTCCTTATCCGTCTACGGATGATTCTAGGCGTAGTTCTGGCCAAAGAAAGGCTAAGAAACATCATTCATCTTGTAGCGAGGACTCCGGATCAGAGGATCAGGACAGAGAGAAAGGAAAATCAGGTAGGAGAAGGAAATCAGGGAATGTGGTGATTCGGAATATAAACTTCATTAATTCGAAGAAGCAAGATCATTCAGGAACAAAATCTGATGCTGAAGAAGAGGCAATAGTAGTGGAATGTTACAATGGTAAAGAGAGAGAAACAAAAGGGACAGAGGCTAACACTGGGGATTGGCAGGCTTTTCAAACTTTCTTATTGCAAGATGCTGATAGAGAAGAACGTAACGTTGTTGACCACATGATGGAGAAGGATAGGCAAGGTACAGAGAAATATGATCCTTTGGCTTATGATGAACGTGAAGCAGAAAGATATCAAGAAAGGGAAAGAGCTGACATTCGGAATGGAGTTGTGACTCGTAGAGTCAGGGGATCTAGTGACTCTTTTATGGTTCACCAAAGAGAAAATGGTTTTGAAAATCCTCTCAACTTGAATGGTTTTGATAATCCAAGGAATGGTTTGGATAAAAGATCATCAGTTAACATGGATGATGATTCTTATATTGTTACTCGGGAAGCTGGAAGCAATACTCGAAATGCTATAGACATTGGATCAGAGATCTCCTCGTACCACCAAGCTGATGGAAGTGAAAGAAACAAGATCAGTTACGAGCCTCATGATCTGAGCCTGATGCCAGAGCGAGAAACAGAGAAGTTATCAGCTGGCTATGATCCTGCACTAGATTTTGGTTCCAAAGCTTTGAAGAAAAAGAATAACCAGGAAGCTGGAGTTACCAAGAAGTCAGTGAGAGATCCAACATCAAGACTTTCTAAGGATGCTGCAGATAAGAGGAAGGCCTCAGGGATAATACGGAAAGGAATACCCACAAAGATGAGTCCTTTAGATGAAGCAAGAGCACGAGCTGATAAGCTTAGAAATTTCAAAGCTGATCTTCTGATCATGAAAAAAGAAAAGGTAAAACTAACAATTTTGATGAGATAAAAAGCATAATCTCCAAAGTGCATAAAGCCAACTTGTGTTTAAAACTTTGCATCACACATTCTTATTGTCGTTTTAGGAAGAGGAAGAGAGGAAACGCATCGAAGCTCTGAAAATAGCAAGACAAAAGAGGATTGCTGCTAAAAGCAACTCAACGGTAGGCCAGTCCCAGTTATCTGGAACACAAACAAGAAAGAATTTGCCAAACAGATTTTCTCCTGGCGCGCCTAGAGCCTCTAAGTTTAGTGACACAGAACCAGGACCGTTATCACCTCTTCAACGCCGTCTTCCTATAAGAAGTGCTTCTTTAGGCTCAAATGAATCTCAGAAAGTTGCCAAGAATAGTAAACTGAGTTCTGTAAGTAAATCAACAGGTAACAGGTTAACAAGATCGATAACACCGCTACCTCCATCTAAGAGAGAAAGCATAGCAACAGGTAATAGGCTAACAAGGTCTACATCTCCAACCAGAATCAGTCTTGACAGTCAGAACAAGTCAGTTACAAAGACAAGACGAGTATCACCAGAACCCAAAATGGGTAATACACCAAGTTCTGTAGTGAGATCACTGCAAATGACAGGAAGTAGACTAACAAGGTCTATATCACCGTTACCTATTTCTAAGAGAGAAACCAGAGTTAGTCTTGATAGTCAGAACAAGTCAGTTTCAAGGACAAGACGATTATCAGAACCTAAGATGGGTAATAATAGTGCACCAAGTTCATCAGTGAGGTCACTGCGCACAATAGCATCCAAAAAAGCACCTGATGCTCCGGAGATAAAGAAAATATCTGCCATTGTTAACTATGATATAGCGAAAATCGCATCTCTTCCAGAGCTGAAGATAAAACCACCCAAAGGTCCAAACAATGTTCTAGTGAGAGGGGTAGAGAAACTTACATCTTCAGCTTCTGAGATTGAACCAAGTGGTAACAAGAACAAACCCTTGTGCCAAAATGCTGTTGATGAAACTCCAGTGATTGAGAAGACAGTGGTGATGGTGTTACCAAGTTCAGCTCGAAGTATAAGTGCAGATCAGACGAAAGACGACAAGTCCAAGGTGATCCCTGGAAACTCCACCATCCGTGACTGTAGTCCTTCTGAAGGAGCTGATAAGAAATCCATTGAAACAATGCAGGAGAGTGGCAATGATCTGGTCTTAGTAAGTCTCTTATTCTAGCCAGATCAGTTTGATGTTCTGTTTACACGGTTTTCATGACTGCCATGTGTTTTTTTTATTTGGTTTCAGGTTAGACCGGAAACTCTGAGTGACTTAGTAACAGAAACACCAAAGTTTCTGACAAGTCAAAGTGTTGTTGAGAAACCATATGAAGCTCCACATGCTCGGGTTTCTTCGTTAGAAGTTCCAGATACAGTGTACTCAGAGTGTTCCCAAGAACCTGGACCAAGCTTTCATTCAAATGAGACAGCGCAAGAAACTGTGGAAGTTCTTGCACCAGAGAAGAAGATAAGTGAGGCCTTGGAGAAATCTCAAACTAAGGAGTCAGCAACGAAAGGGCTCATAAAACTGTTGAGATTTGGAAAAAGGAGTCGGTCTTCGTCTACAAGTAAACACCATACCAAGTCTAATAATGCTATTGTCAGTAGCAACAAGGATCATGAACCAGCTGTAACCTCTGCTACGACAAGTGAAGGTACAAACATTTTACATTCTTGTACCTTAATAGAGAATACGATAATCATGATTTTTGTACCTTAAGTAGAAGTCAGTATAAAGCCTGGTTATATAAGTCGGAGGGGTTGAAGTTTATGTTTTGTTATCCAGCTTTGACACTGAAGAATCTCATATCTCAAGATGAAACGCCTACATCAGCAACCGCTTCACAGAAATGTAAGCAAGTTTTCGTTTAGAAACTATCTGATTCTATAAAAGATATTATCCTTGGCCTTCTATGCTTTGGTCAGTAATCTATGAGAGAGGTCTCACTTTTTTTCATTTCCTCAGCTTCTCGCCATTTTTTATTGCGCTCTCCCTTCAAGAACAAGAAGAGAGTATCATGAGGACAATGAACGAAACACAGATCATTCTCCATTTAGGTCTTCAAATCTTGTAGTGACTGAGTATCTATAAAGTATCCATGGAAACTCTGATCTCCTGACATTATTTGCAAAGTGATTTAACTCACTTTGTTTATGTCATTTTTCAGTCATTTTTACTAAAAAATATGATATAAAATATTAAAAATAATGATTTATATTATAACTAAATATAACATGGATAATTAAATTTAATGTTAATTTATGTTTTTGATGAATTCTTTAAATTAGAGTAATAACTCATACATCATCATTAGAAATAAATTTATTTAAATATAATATTTAAAAATATAATAATAGAAATATAACAATATTTAATAAATTTTAAATGATGTAAATTTACTATTCCTCATTTTGAAAATAAAATCATAAATAATTTCAAAATAATGAAATTTGAAGATTTAAGGATATGTTAGAGATGCCTTTATGCACTAAATATTGGTATATTCATGTAGAAATACATGAAGCATATAATTAGTGGCTCATTTAAAATAAGATAACGTATACCATTTTCATCCAAATTCTCTCGAATACATTTGTTTTACAATTTTTAGTAGCCATTCTAACAGTTATCATTAACTTAAAACTAATTTTCATTTTCTGACAACACTTTTTCATATATTTTCTTGCTATTTGCAGTTCTATCTTGATTGGGTAGATTAGATTTAGAAAAGAAGTCTCTAATCTAAAACTCAATCCTAAAACCTAAAAAAGAAGCTACCTAAAAATTAACTCAGCAAATTCCAAAAAAATAAAAGATTGTTTATTCCATTGTATCTATCTACTTGTCTAAATTAAACGGTCTCCATCTGTCCTATAAATCCCGAACCAAATAGAATCGTCCAGAAAAAGACAAAACAAAAGATATCAAAATAATCAAAGAGAATGAAATTCACCGAATAAATCAAGAAAAATCGTTTTTCTAGACAAGAAAAAACTTGAAGATTATTCCATTCGATCTCTAGACCCTTCTTTTGTATCGAATGGAATATTCTGATCTTGTCACTATGGAGATTCCCTCTGCTTCTTTCATTAACAATCATTTCTTCTATAAACTTTAAGTTTGTTTTGCAAGAAATTAAACATTGCTCTCGAGACTATGGCATTGTCGGTATCTTCTGCCAAGTTTTCATCAGGTAGTAAATATAAAATGGGTTCTTGAAAAAATCTCTTTTTATTTCTTTGTTTGAGTTTGTAATATCTTATGATTGGTCTTAGGTGTTGAAGATGATAAGAAGCAGGATGCATTTGGTTTCCCTAAATTTGTTGTGATGGGTCACAGAGGATTTGGGATGAACATGCTTCAATCTCCGGACGAGAAAATGAAATCCATCAAAGAAAATTCTATTCTTTCTTTCAATGTTGCTGCAGATTTTCCCATTGACTTCGTTGAATTTGATGTCCAGGTTAATTTGTTTTTTCACCTATCTAGAAAGAAACCACAAATCATATCAGTGATACGGTTTCAATTATTTGGTTTTATATTTGCTTCTGATTTTACATGCAAAGTACAACTTTGAGTTTGAAAACACAAGTTTTAGACTTTTAGTGTTAAGTAATTTTGTTTTTAATAAATTGTAATTGTAAACACCAAACACAGACACAAGCACAAAACTGGAAGGAAAATTCCATTTGCAGTTAATGTGTTTGTAAAAGGATTTTTTTATTTATTTATTTTTGAACAAAGCAATAGGATTTTTCCTTTTTTCAGTCAAAAAATATTTTTAATTTTTTGAAGTGAAGGTTTGTTTTAAATATAAATGCAAATTGCTTAACTTCGCTTTTGACTCATTGACAGCCCTAAATAAAGAATGTAACTATTTTTGTAGGTAACAAGAGAGGGTTGCCCTGTAATTTTCCATGATATCTTTATGTTCACGCAAGAACAGGTTAGTTTTTACTTGCTGATAGAAAAGTCTTTGTTCTGATTAGCAAAGATTAGAAATCAGCAAAGTTATCAATTTTTTTTTTCAGGGAATAATCACTGAGAAAAGAGTAACGGAAATGGCTTTACATGAATTTCTCTCTTATGGACCACAAAATGATGGTGAAAATGTGAAGCCAATGTTCAGGAAGACAAAAGATGGACGAATCTTCGAGTGGAAAGTCGTGAAGGATGATCCTTTGTGCACCCTTCAAGATGCCTTTGTGAAAGTTAAACGCTCCGTAGGGTTCAATGTCGAGCTCAAATTTGATGATAATATTTTGTATGGAGAAGAAGAGTTACGTCAAACTCTTAACAACATCTTGAAGGTAAACAACATATTCCTTCACCCATCTGATCTAGTGATTTAACTTCCAGTGATAAATTTGTTATGAATAGGTTGTGGATGAGTATACCGAGAACCGGCCCATAATGTTCTCTAGCTTTCATCCTGATGCAGCTCGACTCATCAGGAATATGCAAATGAGTTATCCTGTAAGGGTATCATTATCCTTGGTCTGTTAACCGGAGTTCTTAACTTACGATTTGATATTTGTTTCGTTTTTGTTTTTTTATATTTTTCGGTTAAGAGACAGCTTTTATATCTCTTATTTAAGAGACGGTTCTTAGCTTTTCTTTTTTAAGAACTAAGAAAAGCTAAGAACCGTCTCTTATCCGAAGCTAAAACCCCCGATTAAAAGACCGGGGATAAAGATGGCCTAAGATTGCTTCTTTGGTTTCCTTTTCCTATCCATACCATCATGACACTGACTAATTACTTCCCACCAGAAACTGGCGTTTGAAACAATTGTGCTTATTTAAAAAAAAAACTTTGTTATGTAGCTGAAATGCTTATATATATATATATATATATTTAGGTGTGTTTCAAAAAAAATAAATATATATATTTAGGTATTCTTCTTAACAAATGGAGGATGTGAGATCTATGAGGACGTGAGAAGGAACTCATTGGACGAAGCCATCAAGATATGCAAAGAAGGCGGTTTGCAAGGGATTGTTTCTGAAGTTAAGGCCATACTAAGAACCCCAAACGCAATACAAAGAGTCAAGGATTCAAAACTTTCGCTTATATCCTACGGCCAGCTTAAGTACAGAGAAATAAACATCCTTTCGAGTTTCATATTTTTGTCATTCCTTTCTCCTCTCCTCTCTTTTCAATGTTGAAATATTATCTTCAATAATTTCAGCAATGTCGTGGAGGTGATTTACTTACAATATTTGATGGGTGTGGAGGGAGTGATTGTTGATATGGTCATGGAGATCTCTGAAGCCATCGCAAGTATCTCGGTTAAGAACAAGGAAGATGGTGAAGAAGACGATGGAAGAAAGTCTATGATTATGTTTGGAGAGGAGAGGACAAAGGTGAAGATTTCTAAAGATGCGATCACTTTCTTAACAAAATTCGCATCTAAACTGCTTCAACAATGAAGATTTTGCTTCATTTACGCAGTTTCACTTGTACATAGACTAAATTAGGTGTTTTAAGTAAAATATCGTGGCAAAGTTATTGTATATAGTGTTTGTGCTCGATTACTAATAAGCTGCACATGGGACTTTATCTCTGTAGATATTAGCCTATGGAAAAATAAAACTCTTTTTACATTCCAAATACTATGAACCAGGGAAGTCGCTTATCGTGCACATAGTAAGTTTAGTAGTTAAATAGCAAATGCTTGAATGCCGTCTGTTAACAAATCTTTCTACACTTCTATTAATGGTTGAAAATAATACTAAAACTTTTCTTGGGGGTGATTCGTACCATCTATTCTAATTGCCAAAACATAAATTATTGTGTTATGCACTTTTTTGGTGGGATATCATATGATATGGCGTCGAGTATTACACGCAACAATTTCCCTATACCAAGGAAAATCAGCTACAAGGCGTAACTGTGTCTACGGCTAGCTTGGATTGCAATACGTAAGGGTGAAAAGTCATAAATAGAATATCTATTTTCACTTTTATAATAGTATTTAGAGTTAAATTGCTCTAACCCACATCTATTTTTTTCTTTATAATAGAAATTATTACTTTTTCCTCTATTTATAAAGGAATAAATAGCACTCCTACATTTTTCAAATTATTACTTTTTCCTCTATTCATGACCATTTCGAAAAAAGAAGAACAATTGGAAAAATAAATAAAAAAGAATGAAAACGAACAAATTAAAAGGAATAAATACAGAGAAGAAATATAACAAATTATTCTTGTAAATGGTAACCAACAAAAAAGAGTATTTTCTATTAAAATAATTTAGAAACTATTGTTTATGAAGATTTAAGTATAGTTAAACTTTTTTCTTTATACACCTTAGACTATATAGATTGATATACACGGCTTGATCTGGTAGTGTTTCTTGAACTTGATATAAATCCTTAACATGTTATTAGCATTACACTGAAAAAATGTAACTATCTACTTTTATATTTTTGAGTTTATTCACTTGTGAGTCGATAAAGGTGATTCTTTTTGCTCATATTTGGAACTTGGACGGTAGTAAATGGTGAAAACGAACATTACACTGGAAAAATGTAACTATTTACTTCGTTTTGTAGTATCGATACAACATGTTGTTAGGATGTTATCTAAGGATAAGACTAAATCTATACGTGATATTAATTTATTAACTAGTTATAAATAATTACTATCTGTACTAATATTCGCCCCTCATGATAGACGTTGGTTGCAGAGTCTAATCTCGGAGGAAAGATCAAGAAACCGAGCGCGGGGAAGCGGCTTGGTCAGTCAATGTATGAATGTATCATCTAACTGCGTTTTTAGCTTGGACCCTTCATTCTTAAGTGGAAAAAAATAAGATCCACAGAGAGATATGTTCCACTGATGGATTTGAGGCCAAAATATATCAGTAAAGAAGGCAGACATTTAATCTCCGATGCTGTTACAGTGATAACTCAATACTCAGATCATGGAACTCCAGTCTGCTTGTTAGAGGACTAGGAGATCAGATGCATCTCCGATGCTGTTACAGTGACTAACCAAATATTTTAGTGGTTTAAATGTTGTTGGCAAAAAAACACACACATAAAAATGAACGTTTTAGTATATTATTACTTCGCAAGCGGACAAACTCATTACGAAGTGCTTAAAGCATTATTGAAGAAAAAGTGAATAGGTTTCTCCAGCCAAAGAAGAAAATAGTGATCCTCATATAGTCACATAACACAAAGGCCTATACATGTATACCCCATGATAGATAGAAGAGACATGCATTATCATCTCCCCTCATTAATTTTGACTCCAAGCATTTGATTAAAGGCTCCCTCACTGGGCGTCACAAAGCTCGTCGAGTTAGATGAAGAAACACCTGTCTCTTTAGTTTGAAAGGCACTGAAAGAGGAGCTTGAGGTGTCATCAGATCTCAAGTCGGTTAGGTAGCCTAGCTTAGAGGTTACCTCACTGACCTCAACGTCTCCTGAAAGCATAGCCACCACTTTCGACATCGGTGGTCTCAAAGAATGAGATGAGTATGTGCACAGCAGAGCAATGCCTATCACACGTTTCACTTGTTCCATGTTGAATTCAGTCAGCTTATGATCAATTAGTTCAACTTCACGGCTATTATCGTGTAGATTCCATGCCTGTATACACCAATGTTGCTAGATTATATATATCAACTTTTGATAAATACCTTTCCAATCAAAAATTTGACTAACAAGCAAGGACGTACCCATTCAAGAAGATATTTTTTCTCATTCCCCAGGTTCACATCGGAGTTTTTCCTTCCACTCACCAACTCAAGAGCCACAATACCAAAGGCATACACATCTGTTTTCTCTGTTAGGATTCCACGCATGGCATACTCTGGCGCAAGATATCCACTTGCATTCGTACAAACAATATGTGTGTTAGTGGTTATAAATAATTCCATATATATATATATATATATATATATATATATATATATATATATATATATTATATATGAGTGATGGGAAGAAGAAAAAAGTTAAATGTTTGGGAATGCATACATAGTCCCTGCCACTCGGGTACTGATGTGGGTTATTGTGTCATCATATAGCTTTGCAAGGCCAAAATCAGAAACTTTTGGGAGCAGTTTAGAGTCAAGCAAAATGTTGCTGGCCTTCACATCCCTGTGTACTATGCGAACACTGGCCTCCTCGTGGAGGTAGGCTAGACCTCTGGCTACTCCCATGCATATTTCAAAACGGGTTGACCAATCAAGATGTAAAATTATGTCACCTCCTGCAGTGTCCAAATAATGAGTAAATCAGCTATAAATAAGCAAAGAGATACTTGAATATTTATTTATGTTCATTACCAAATAGTGCCTGATCGAGACTTCCATTTGGGAGATACTCATATACGAGTAAACGATTGTCTCCTTCATAGCAGCACCCGTAAAGTTTTACTAGGTTGCGATGCATAACTGAAGAAATTGTTACGATCTCTGCAACAAATTGTCCCTTCCCCTGTCGAGATCCAGCTGACAACACTTTCACAGCGATCTCCCTTCCATCCTTCAGGTTTCCCTGTTGGATGTGTTAAATCATTACAAACACACAATTTATGTGTATATATATATATGTCTTTTTTTTTGGGTTTGCGTCTTACCTTATATACAGACCCAAATCCTCCCTCTCCAAGCTTGTTTGAAGGATTGAAATCTTGAGTGGCAGTTTTAAGTTCAGAGTAAGCAAAAGTGTATGGCTTTACGTTCATACTAAGCAGTTCTGCAACAACAAAAATATATATGAATCATTTTGAAAGATGGTATCCAAGCTCAAAGGCTTGTTTATGTTGTAATAATATTATTACCTTCATCATCTGTGTAACGCTTACGGCTTTTTCTGATGATGAAGATACCCACGCCCGCAAAAATGCCTAAAAGTCCAAGGCCAACAATAGCACCCACGACAATATTGGTCTTATGCTTTTCTTTTGTTGGTGGCCTATTCTCCACAGTTGGTGTAAAATCTGAAAAACAACAATATATAATACTTAGGCACTTCTTTTTTTGTTGCCCTGTCCTTTGTTTGGATCCCCCGGGAATGTAATGGGGTTGCAGATCGATTGGCTAAGGATGCCTTATTTGTAGGTGGAGCCATTATGACTCAAATCTAACTCTATTTAATGATAATGCAAGTTTGTGTTAAAAAAAAAAGAAGAAGTAATACTTAGGCACAAGGGAGGAGACAAAAAAAAAATAAAAATTATGCACTTGTTGTGACATGATACCTGGTTTTGCACTGACTGCCGATATTAGTGGCCCAAAAGTACCTAGAACAGGAACACTAGATGATCCTTTGCCAGCCCAGAAAAGATGAATTTCAAGATAATTTTCTGATACATTTGCTTTATATGCTCTCTGTACTGCTCGGACAGTAGTGTCACCAGATGTTTTGCGTATATCAAAATTCTTTTCAACAAGTCTTCCCTGAAAAAAACGGAGCTAGGTGTCAGACTTCAGCAAGATGATTATTACACCAACAATGTTAACTTGTAAAGAAGTAGAATTAACAGACCTGGACATAGATGTTGAAACGTCGTGTTCCTAAACCTCTCCACGAGTTTGAACCAATAATATCTATTTCAGCAAACTGAAGTGTTACAGTATAACCTCCATTTTCTAGTCCCAACCCATAATACCTTAGAGAAGATGAAGAATGTCTTGCTGACTGAAAAAGCTCTGAGTCCATACTGTTGCTAACCCACAT
>MU105939.1:88903-228583 GCA_012274485.2 Sinapis alba | reverse complement strand
TTTATATTATAAAAGCGGTAATAAATTTTTTAGTTTTGAGAAAATTAAAAATTATGAGTGTTTTTGAACAAAGCTATAACACACTCTGTATTATCGGGAGAAAGAAGAGAGCAATTAGCTATGTTTTAGTTTCGGAAAGAAAAGAAACAGAGTTGTACAAAGAGGACAGCTTTTAAAGGGGTTCCCGACTTCTGGCCGAAAAAGTAGAAAAATGGAGATTCAGGAATTTCCTAAAGAGAGCAGACAGATTCAATTCTAAAGTAAAAAAATATGTAATAAGAGAAAGTGTGGATGACTCTGTAAAAACGGAAAGTTGTACAAAAGAGGACAGTTTTAGAGAAGGAGGAGGAGGAGGAGCCAAAGAGAGTAACATGCATGGGGGGCTTTCATGTGCTTGGTCGAGACGAAAGACGTGTCCTTTTCAGTCCGTAAGGCGAAGTTGTCCCTTCAAAGATTCGTTAATTTTCTCTCCAATCCTCTTCTCCTCCTTTCTCTTCTCCAACAAATCACGTTCGCAGAACATGCTAGCCTCCCTCCCTGACAACGACCCCAGTCTCTCTCTCTCTCCATTTTTTTTTCTTTTTTTCTTTTTTTTTATGTGGTTGATAAGAGGCAAAACCATTATTCTGTTTCACTTGTTGCTTGATGTGATAGATTTCGGATGCAACTCCCAATAATAATCAACTCGAGTTCAAAGATTAGCCTTTCTAGTGTTGCAGAGTTACGTGTGACACAAGTAATTAGCGTTTCTTAAAATAATATCATGCTAGGTACAGATGCACTCACTAAATGACTGAATTTTGTTTAGTTGCAAAATACCATAAAAGTACGAACAATTTTTCTATATAACGTACTTTTTAATAATCAAATACCATAAATACTTGAAATAACATGTTCTTTTAGAGAAATAGCACCCCAAATTAAGTGCTTCGTTTTGTTTTTTTTGCAAATAAAAAAAGTTGGTCATTCACTTTATTATCTTATTATTCATTTGTAACTAGTCTGCATTATGGCCGACGCCATGAATTAGGAAAAGGGACGTCAAAAGTTAACAAAGATGGGAAGCTCAAGATCGTGAGACTTTTTTAACCCCCAAAAAGAAAAGAACGAGTTAACATGTTCTTTGTCCCTAACCTTTTACGACCAAGAACAAAGATCTAATAAATGCCCATTGTCTATAAGCATATAACTATCGAACATGGTCAACAAGTATTGTTATCAAATACGGTGATCACTTGCAGACAAGAGTCGAGGCGTATTCATTTTTTGTAATTTTCTGTATGCATTTGCTACAATGTGTTCTCTTTTTTTGATATTTTGTAACCAAATGGTTGTAATTAATTAAATAGTTTTGTAATTTTGATTAATACAATTATATTTTTTTTTTATTTGTTACATTTTTGGTTGTTTAGGAGTTCATCACATGGCAGTTGTGAATCTAGCAATTTGTCTACATATAAAAACCTATTGCAATATATATATATATGGTACTTTTAAATCGCGTGATTAGCCTATTTTAGGTTAAAAAGATCAAGAGGCATTATTTTTTTTTATTTCTAGTGGATCTCATGTATTCTAGTCCGGTGATATCGTTATGTTGGTGTACAGAATCAACTTAAGAGTTTACATTGCGGCTGCTAGTTTGTGAGTAGTCAGAATATCTACGACCGTTGAAGATTACAAACAAAAGTTATCATATGTAAAGTAGAGGTAATTAATTAAGTAAACACTTAACCAAACAGATTAAGGAGTACATACAATTTGTACTTATAGTACATATTTACATACCTCTTCGTACGTAGTTATGAAATATAGTTACCACATTGATATTTGCTTGTTTATGATAATAACTAATGAAAGAGAGGGAGAGGGAGAGGGAGAGGGAGAGGGAGGGACCATGGTGTCTTGGGGAGGACCAACAATGAAATTTAATCCCAATGGGTTTGGATCCCACACTGTCACATGCGTCTCTGTATCACTCTTCCTGCTTTTTTTCTCCTCCTTAAAAATGAAACTCTATATAAAAACTATATTTTATATATATTTACATTATTACTAGTTAATCAAAATATTGGAATATTTTCACTAAATATTTAAAACAAATACATTTCCTCATAAATATTCTTAAACAAAGCTAGCTGCTCTAAATTCACATTTTTGTAATTTCCATTTTCTCTACTTCATATGATAATTCCATCAAACCATTAGCTGTTCTGCTGGTATTTTTCATTCGAAATCATGTGTAGTTATTTCGGAAGAGTCTTAGAAGACGGCATGCACTAACCAAAATTTTAGATAATTGATAATCATTGATCAATATACTAATATAAAATAGGTATGAGATAATCAAAAGGAAATTAAAACAAATATTGCTTTAGCATCCTATCCTCATCCTCGTCCATAAATAACCCCCTTTCGCCACCTCTCTCTCATAAAACAAGTCTCCTTTCTCCTTCAAACATTCTCCTCCCTCACTCTCATCTAAAGAAATAAAACACTAAAATAATAAAAAAAAAAATGGCGGCAAAGAGATCTTCGAAGGTAACACAAACAGCAATGCTAAAGCAAATCCTAAAAAGATGTTCGAGCTTAGGCAAGAAACAATGCTACGACGAGGAAGGTCTGCCTCTTGACGTACCAAAAGGACATTTTCCGGTATACGTAGGGGAAAAGCGTACGAGGTACATCGTACCAATCACCTTCTTGTCTCATCCCGAATTTCTGATCCTTCTTCAACAAGCAGAGGAAGAGTTCGGTTTCCACCACATGGGAGGACTCACTATCCCTTGTGAAGAAGTCGTTTTTCTCTCCCTAACATCCATGATCCCATAGAGATTTTGGAGAGACTTTTACATTAATGATGATGAGGAGTACTAAGATTCTTTTCTTTTTCTTTTTCTTTTTGCCTTTGGATAAAGATTTGCTATCCAAATGGGTTTTCTTTTTCTGGACTAAAACCTGTAAGATCCACCTAGAAGATCATTCTCTACACGGATCATGTAAATATGGGAGGTTTTAGTTCGTTAGTTCGCCCAAAATGGGGTTCCTATTCGATAGAATATTGATGTTTTTTAATGAGTTGATAAGTGGTGGCTTGCTTTTTGTTTTTTTTTGTTTCATCTATAAAAAAATCAGATGTGTAATGAGTCCTTTTTAATAAAAGAATTAATTGCTATCTCACTTAGTTTATTACGTAAGCAAAGAACACAAAAGGGGACAGATTGATATGAAATACTGGTATTCATCTTTATTTATGTAGGTTATATAAATCCGATTTGATTTGTTGAATCATTTTTTTTTGTCGACTCGTTTTGTATATATACTTATATTTGTTTTTTTTTAATTAATCAAAGATATCCGACAGACTGCTAATTAATCTTTTGAGAGCCTATCTATCAATGATAGACAAATCCGATTACTCTATGTGTATCTAACACCACCTAACCATATGAAAACTAACAATTTTATATTGGAGGAGGATCAATCCCTGACCTAGATCAACCTAACGATTCTTCATCCAATGAAAACCACTAAACCCTCTGGCTTTGCTTATATTTGTTGTAAAGTTGGGATTTGCGCAGATGATTACTACAAGTTGAATATTGTCCTATATTTTCTAAGGTTCAAATCTTATGATAGATTGAGTTCTTTGAAACTAATTAGAATTGTTTGATATTTTGTATGAACCTTTTTACTGGGTTTTCTTCAAGGATGTGAGTAAGTTTGTATGTGAGTAATGTATAAATAATGATTTCCATCCGATGTCTTCCCTATATATGGAATCAATGAATCCTACCTATTAAAACATATGGACATAATACAAATAGATTACAATATATTGTTCAAGAGAAATAACAAATAAATTGATCTCATCCGTAACATTAAAGATCGCCACAGAAGATTTAGGCTGTAACTGGTGAATAAAAAAAAAAGAAATCAATATGCAAAAAGCTTAAATGCATGCATATAATGTATACTAAATATAAAAAAAAAAACATTCTAAGCAATTGTTTTTCCCCATTTCTAAATTAGGTTTATATTGCGACTTTGTGTTTTGACTTTAAAAGTAAAGTACGCAGACAGATTATGAGTGGATTACTTCTTTAGGTGAAGCACAAGCATATTTGTCTCTAGTAATTATAAGTTGGTCCTATATATATGATATTAATATGCATTTCAGGTTTTTATTTGTAACAAATTGAATGCACTTCTCGCTTTTCGTTTTTCTTAGAGCCACAAATTGTATATGATAGCAACTACTCTCCAACGCACATACTTTTCTTTTTGTTTTGTCGCCTACATCAATACTATTAATTTACTCTTTTTCTCAATGATATATCTTTGGGTTCATACCAATTTTTATCTGAAAGTTATATTTTAATAGAACATTATACTATATTTGTTGGAGAAAAGATCTACAGTGAACATTTGATGAGACATAAATAATATATAAAGTTAGTTAAATAAAGGGAAAATTGGAAAAAAGAGACACTTTCAATTTTGATTTGTCTCAATAAGATTTCTAGGTGATTTTTTAGGAAACTAAGATTTTGATTCTTTTTAATACCATAATACCCTTATAATATACTTTTTATATCAATTTAATTTGAATTAGAAAATAATATATTAATATTAATTAATAATTAAAAAATGACACTCCAAAAACGAAAAGAAAAACTCATAAAAACGGAAAAAAAACTCTAAACAAACCCTAAACCCTAAATAAATTCAAACTCTAAACAAATCCTAAACTCTAAATAAACCCAACCTCTAAACAAACCCTATACCCCAAATAAACCCCAAACTCTAAACAAACCCTAAACAAATTCTAAACCCCAAATAAACCAAACCCTAAACAAACCCTAAACCCCAAATAAACTCAAATTCTAAACAAACCCTAAACCCCAAATAAACTCAAACACTAAACAAACCCTAAATCCCAAATAAACCCAAACTCTAAACAAACCCTAAAACCCCAAATAAACCTCAAACTCTAAACAAGCCCAAACAAACCCTAAACCCCAAATAAACTCAAATTCTAAACAAACCCTAAACCCCAAATACACTCAAACTCTAATCAAACCCCAAATCCCAAATAAACTCCAACCTCTAAACAAACCCTATACCCCAAATAAACCCCAAACTCTGAACAAACCCTAAACCCCAAATAAATCCAAACTCTAAACAAACCCTAAACAAACCCTAAACCCCAAATAAACCCAAATTCTAAACAAACCCTAAACCCCAAATAAACTCAAACACTAAACAAACCCTAAACCCCAAATAAACTCAAACTCTAAACAAACCCTAAAACCCCAAATAAATCTCAAACTCTAAACAAGCCCAAACAAACCCTAAACCCCAAATAAACCCAAATTCTAAACAAACCCTAAACCCCAAATAAACTCAAACTCTAATCAAACCCTAAATCCCAAATAAACCCCAAACTCTAAACAAGCCCTAAACAAACCCTAAACCCCAAACTCTAAACAAGNGTTAATTGGGGGGTGGATCAAAGCTAGGTTGGTTTGATACTGAGAGAGGAATTAACTGTCAATAATTATAATTTTATTATTTTGGTTGTAGCTGATGATATAGAGAGGGACACTGCCCATTTGTGATGAAGTGCCCATACGGTTTTATCAATGTCCATTTGCTGGTTTGCGGTTTCTCTTGTGGCTAAGCTGTGTCGATATTTTAAGCTACACGTCTAGGTACCGTACATACCTGTAGGTGTTGGTCTGGGTCCCGCAGCAAATTAACTTGAGCTTCGGGGAGATGATCTCGAGACACTCATCATCATCATGTCTGAATCTGCGGGTAACTGATTTTCGGTTGACAAGTTTAAGTTATTTGTTCCTTCTGCTACGAGTGATTCCGGTTAATTACTACTAGCATTCCGAAGATGATTCAACACCCTTTTGGACCGACCGTTGTGTAACCGAATTCGAATTCGGTTATATACAAGTTGCTGGTAAGCTTTCAGACCCAAATTGACGAGCCTAAAAATCAGCTGTGATGTGAGGCCCTTTACGAGACTCGGCCCACTCCCGTGTTTGACGGAATCGACTCACAACTGGGTGCGTAGCTTTCTTCTATTTACATTCGGCCTTCTTAGGCCATGTCCAATGACAATTTCTGAAAAGAGTCTCTGGAACTAAATAATTTAATTAATCAAAAGGTGAGTAAGAAAGAAAAAATGATGAGACTTCGTTTGTCATGAAAACATTTAAGTTTACTCACACAATTTATGTATATATAAAATAGTAGTATTATATAGTTAAGAACCTTTTCCAGATTTCTTTTAACTATTGAGATTACCTTTAGTTTAGAGTTTGGACTGTATATGAGCAGA
Source organism: Sinapis alba (assembly GCA_012274485.2). NCBI lineage: Eukaryota > Viridiplantae > Streptophyta > Magnoliopsida > Brassicales > Brassicaceae > Sinapis > Sinapis alba. Next base: position 222,228 of record MU105939.1, on the reverse strand, counting down.
CGCAGAAATTGAAATTGCTGTTTAGAAAGATCTTCACGCTCCCCTCTCCAAACATAAACCGTATAAATTTTAATTTAGAAGTAATAAATTAAGTTTTACATAACTGTTTTAAGATACTATTAAATTTGAATTTATCATAGATTTTCAAATTAAAATCAATTGATGCTAAATAGTAATGTTAATTTTTTTTAACCCACTTTTTAAGGATATATAACCATTGACATCAACATAATATAATCATATCCTTTTCAAAATAATGTTTATTCTAGTTATCTTGACAAAATTATTTTTTGGATTATTAATTAGTGAAAATCACACCATTCTATTTTTTTTGGTCAAAAACCACACCATTCTTTAGATCAGATTAATCAGATGAGTTGTGAATCCACTCATATCTTATATTAAATTTAGATTTATCATAGTTTTCCAATTTAAAAGTAATTAACGATAAATAAATTTATTTAAGGGAAAATTGGAAAAAAGAGACACTTTCAATTTTTATTTGTCTTTATAGAATTTCTTATATTTTGGGCAATTCTGGACAAGTTTTACCCTTTTTATATGAAAAAATAGCAAACTGAATTCTAAAAATGTTAAAAAATATGAAAAATATTGGAAACATAAGTATGACAATATATATGTTTAATTTTTTTTTTTTTAAAAATGGAATTAAATTTTATTTTATATTCTAACTATGGTTAGAGTACACATTCTGGTAATCTACTTAGTCCAGAAATGAGATACTAAAATTTATACATAGGTATATCTAAGATATAAAACGTAAACTAACATTTATTGCATATTCTAACTATGATAGAATTCATTACATTATAATCAAGAAATATGTCTTAGGTCTACCTACGGTTTGATAATGATTTATAGCCCCAACTCACTAATCTACCTTATCTAGAGTTTGTGTCGTAACTTGTTCTGCCTTTTACCTGATGTGACGCTTATGGTACAATTTGTATCACACTTACTCTACTTTATTGTACGTAAGGTAGGTTACATATTCTAGGGAAATCCGAAAAATATGGAAACTTTCATATTCGGTTAGAGATGTTTCCTAAATCTAAACTAAATCTACCCTAAATATTTGAAAGAATATTTTCTCCTCCTCCCACAATCTTTTCTCTTCGTTAGCACTTTAGAGAACTGCCTAAGCGGAATGCATTAATCCAATAGCACTTTAGAGTTTGTGTTTATTTGGGTTTAAGGTTTGTTTAGACTTTGGGTTTATTTGAGGTTTAGGGTTTGTTTTGAATTTCTTTTTTTGGGGGTTTAGAGTTTGTTTAGGGCTTGTTTAGAGTTTGGGGTTTAGGGTTTGTTTAGGGCTTGTTTAGAGTTTGGGGTTTATTTGGGATTTAGGGTTTGATTAGAGTTTGAGTTTATTTGGGGTTTAGGGTTTGTTTAGAATTTGGGTTTATTTGGGGTTTAGGGTTTGTTTGGGCTTGTTTAGAGTTTGAGATTTATTTGGGGTTTTAGGGTTTGTTTAGATTACCAGAATGTGTACTCTAACCATAGTTAGAATATAAAATAAAATTTAATTCCATTTTTTTAAAAAAAAAAATTAAACATATATATTGTCATACTTATGTTTCCAATATTTTTCATATTTTTTAACATTTTTAGAATTCAGTTTGCTATTTTTTCATATAAAAAGGGTAAAACTTGTCCAGAATTGCCCAAAATATAAGAAATTCTATAAAGACAAATAAAAATTGAAAGTGTCTCTTTTTTCCAATTTTCCCTTAAATAAATTTATTTATCGTTAATTACTTTTAAATTGGAAAACTATGATAAATCTAAATTTAATATAAGATATGAGTGGATTCACAACTCATCTGATTAATCTGATCTAAAGAATGGTGTGGTTTTTGACCAAAAAAAATAGAATGGTGTGATTTTCACTAATTAATAATCCAAAAAATAATTTTGTCAAGATAACTAGAATAAACATTATTTTGAAAAGGATATGATTATATTATGTTGATGTCAATGGTTATATATCCTTAAAAAGTGGGTTAAAAAAAATTAACATTACTATTTAGCATCAATTGATTTTAATTTGAAAATCTATGATAAATTCAAATTTAATAGTATCTTAAAACAGTTATGTAAAACTTAATTTATTACTTCTAAATTAAAATTTATACGGTTTATGTTTGGAGAGGGGAGCGTGAAGATCTTTCTAAACAGCAATTTCAATTTCTGCGTCTGCTCATATACAGTCCAAACTCTAAACTAAAGGTAATCTCAATAGTTAAAAGAAATCTGGAAAAGGTTCTTAACTATATAATACTACTATTTTATATATACATAAATTGTGTGAGTAAACTTAAATGTTTTCATGACAAACGAAGTCTCATCATTTTTTCTTTCTTACTCACCTTTTGATTAATTAAATTATTTAGTTCCAGAGACTCTTTTCAGAAATTGTCATTGGACATGGCCTAAGAAGGCCGAATGTAAATAGAAGAAAGCTACGCACCCAGTTGTGAGTCGATTCCGTCAAACACGGGAGTGGGCCGAGTCTCGTAAAGGGCCTCACATCACAGCTGATTTTTAGGCTCGTCAATTTGGGTCTGAAAGCTTACCAGCAACTTGTATATAACCGAATTCGAATTCGGTTACACAACGGTCGGTCCAAAAGGGTGTTGAATCATCTTCGGAATGCTAGTAGTAATTAACCGGAATCACTCGTAGCAGAAGGAACAAATAACTTAAACTTGTCAACCGAAAATCAGTTACCCGCAGATTCAGACATGATGATGATGAGTGTCTCGAGATCATCTCCCCGAAGCTCAAGTTAATTTGCTGCGGGACCCAGACCAACACCTACAGGTATGTACGGTACCTAGACGTGTAGCTTAAAATATCGACACAGCTTAGCCACAAGAGAAACCGCAAACCAGCAAATGGACATTGATAAAACCGTATGGGCACTTCATCACAAATGGGCATTGTCCCTCTCTATATCATCAGTTACAACCAAAATAATAAAATTATTGACAGTTAATTCCTCTCTCAGTATCAAACCAACCTAGCTTTGATCCACCACCCCCCCCCAATTAACAAACGAAATTAAGACTCAGGAAACTGCAACAGTAGCTGAGCCTTGAAAGCTTCAAAATATCATATGATGATTGAACCAGCATTTCTCTTTTGTATTTAACGTCTACTAGACATGTAAAGAAGATATAGGGGGAACAAACAACATACAGACAATATTAATCAAAACTCAATAACAAATCAACAAACAGAGAATCTCTTTGTCTGATGCTCAATCTCTTGAGCCTCCTTCCATTACAACCATATATTGGATTTTTTGTTTTCTAAGATAATAATACTTTAAAATTAAATTTTCTTGGACTTATGATATATATATATATATATATATATATAAAAATTCAACAGACTCTGCACATAAAATAGATAGATATATGATGTTTTGATTGATTGATATGTAACTTTTTTTGAAAAAACAACAACTAAAGACTCCAATTCTTTGATCCAGCACCCTCCCTGCTCTATTCCTTCGATTCAGGTTTTGTCGGCATGGTTCCATTCTGCTGAGACTGCGGCTGCTGCTGTCTTAACTGGCTGATGTTAAGTTGCTGGAACATCTCTGCGTTGAGTGATTGCATCTTTGATCTGTCAGCTTCGTTGTGGCTGCTCTCACCAATTGCCAGTTTCAGTCGCTGGACTTCCCCATTCAATGCTTCGTTCAGAGCTGCCACGGGAAAAAAAAGCAGGACAAAGAAAAACACAATCATTCTCTCACATAGATTGGAGATTTTTTCAAACATTATGTGATCTAGTAGTTGTTCTATTAAGCTTCAAATACAAGAGAAAAAAAGAATATAGACAGACATGAGTAAGATCGTTGTAAACGCATGAAGGATGAAATTGATATAAATTCAAGAGAGATGCATACCATCTCGAAGTCGCGCTTGCTGCTCCATTGCTTGAAGACGAAACTTGAGCTCATTGTTCTGGTTTGTCAACCCCATCATATCTCTCTGGATCAACTAAGATGGTTAAAAAAACAAAAACAGACTAATCTAGATGGTAGACAAGCGCACCTGCAAAAGGGTGAGCTGAGCAGACAATGTAGTAGCCTCGGTCTGAAGAGTCTGCACTTTGTGTTCCAATTCCACTATGTACCGCATCTTCCTCTCCTTTGAACGCGCTGCAGACTGACGGTTCGCCAAGATTCTGGAAAAAACAAAGAGAATCAAAATTGCATAAACGAAGGAAACCCTCATTAAAAAACCCGCGACGGTAACTTGAGCAACAATACCTTTTGACACGCTTAGGGTCAGACATAGCCATCTCAGCTAGTTTATCATTAGCCATGATCTTCTTCATTTCAGCTGCAGTGAACTCACCGTTCTTAAACTCGATGCTGAATGCAGCAGCACCACCATCAACCGAATTGGTAGGGGAAACTTTGCGTGAGGAGAGAGTAGTAGCGGGAGAAGGAGGAGGCTTTAGTGACTCATCAGCAAAAGAGAACTTGTCCATGAAACAACTGTCAACAGAAACACTCCTGTAATGTCTGGTGGTAGGAGCAATGTCTCCACCACCGGCTCTTCTCTTCAAGTTACTGTGATTATGATCGCCGGCACTCTCATTGACACTGCTGGTTTCTCCCTCGGTGTCACTACCGTTAGTCTTGGTGCCGCTTGCTCTACTGCTCTCGATGTCATCCCGATTATCGGAGGAGTTTAAGGCATCAATGTTGTCAAGATTCATATAGGCAGAGAAGAGATCATCCATGTCTCCAAGGCCTTCCTTCTTGACGAAAGGATTGATCTTTGACCAATCAGTAGACTCACCGCCGGAAATGGATCTCTCCAATGGTCTTGGAGGGATTGGATTTAACCCAGTGGGGATATCACTGTTGGAGCGTCTGTGAGATTTTCTGGGAGGTAAAGTCTCACCGACTCTACAAGAAGAAGAGGTGGAGTTACACCTGGTGAAGGGAGAGGGAGGCAACAAGGAAGAAGAAGGGTTATTGTTGGTAAAGGATCTATCGTCGATGGAGATGGAGAGGAGGTCGTGATCGCGAAAGGGAGAAGGGCTTAAGGGAGGCAAGGAATCGAAGGAGAAGAAAGAGGAAGGCTGTGACATTGACCGCGAGTGACTACTACTACCTCCTCCCACAGGGATCTGAGAGTAGGGAGAAGTCGGAGGAACACCCACTCGTTTCCCACTCTCACCGGAGGATAATTGAGCTGAGCGGATGAGATTAGGGTTTAATTCGAGCTGCTTCTTCTGTTTCGGAAGTGAAGAAGATGAAGTGCCGAATGATGAATGGTGTCTGTGGATCATATCAGTGTCTGTATCACCCATTTCTTCTTCAAGATCCCACCACAGATAATGCAGTTAAACTTCACCACTCCCAAAACCCTAAAAAAGAAAAAAAGATGAAGCTTTTTCCGGTGAAACAAGGAGATTGATGCCGTCAAAGTTTAATCAGAAAAAAAGATGAGAGCTTTCTGAAGAGCGAAAATGCAAGTAGTTACCTAAACTTCAACGCACTAAGCTTGATTCAATCAATGGCGCAAATGGCGAGAACCCTCGAATTAAAGACAACTCTTTTCTCTCTCTCTCTCTTTCTCTTACAACATTGAACCTATCTATTCCTCTTCTTTCTCTCTCTCTCTCTAGAAAATTGGGAAATCACAGGAGCGAGGGCCAATTTGTTTTTTTTCTTTTCCTCCGCGATTTTCTCTCCCTTTGATTTCTTTAATTTTCTCGATAAGATAGTTTAAAAAAAACGAAAGAGACAACGACTTTTTGGGCACGAGAGCAAGAGAGAAGAGATTAAAAAGAAGACACGGATGTCATGACTAGTTGCTAAACACGTAAATTTTTTTATAAAACACCCTACAAGACGCGTGATTTTTACCACACCACACCCCCAATATTTTCTATTTAATGCTCTTCTATCCATTTTATCTTCTTCTTTTTTAATTCATTTTACCCATTTATGTCAACTGTATTATTTTCTTATGACTATAATCTGTGTATCGAATATCTCTATTACTAAATGTAAAGATAATGTATCTGATGTGAATATATTTTTCATTATTTCAATATGGATTGTATTCCGATTTCCGACCATCTTTGACATTTTTTGCTTAGACGAAAGATTCTGTCCTCTTGATGCCCGCATCATCATCTAAAAGCCATTCTTTGTTTTTCCTTCCTTATTCTGCCTCTTGCATGTATAATATATACCAAAAAAAAAAAGAAAAACGTTATGGACCTCCATATTGTCAATTTTCTTTTTATTGATCCATATTGTAAGATTTGTTCCGGATTTATTAATTTGGAGTCGGAGTAAAAACACTCAAACATACTGGTGTATCTAAAAGGAACATTCAAACTCCACTCCAACACAAAAGAAGCAGAACATTAGAGATATCGTCTTATGAAATAAGTGACTGGTTTAGTAACCTTTTGAGTGGCAGGCAAGCAGGCCGAAAGAACTTACACATAGCTTAAAATCTTTAAAACTAACCAATTTTATATATAATATAAATGGATGTACACTAAATAAACGTGGTTGCAAACTCGTGACATCGCTAACAAATACACCTAATCTATTAATAGTAATAGTATGCATGTTACTTTGTAAGTTTAACCATGATTTTAATAACTAGTGTAGTGACATAGAATAACCTACTCTTCTTGAAAGTCTTAAGTAAAATCCGTCTACCGTGTGAAGGGCTGTTAGACCAAAAAAAAAAAAAAAGATTTTTACGAATACAATTACTAGATTTAAAACATTCTGATTTAAATTTGTCCTAACACTATAATTATATTCATAAGCCTTAAATTGCATGAACCCCACCACACAACAAATGTTGACTCTTATAACCACCTCCCTCCATGTTTCTTATAAATATCTTCATATCGCCAATTATTTGATTCCAAGACCATATAGCATATTAAACTCATCGGTGTACAAATAATAGTAGTAAACAAACAAAACAGGAACTAGCGTGGAAAAAACAATATACAATATGTTCGAGTTTTTGTCGTCTGAATGAATATTTGGTTAAAACAATACTCCTAAACGATGAAGATGTCCTATTTTTGGAGTATATATCTATCTATATATTTGGAGTATATAGATAGATAGAATAGAAGTAACCTAAACGATGAAGATATCCAATTTTTTTTTTTCAGAACAAATAATGAAAATGTCTTAGGTTTTTAAGCTAGTTATGAATCACGGGAAACGGAAACGTGTTACTTGATTCGTAATATTATTATTTGATCCAAACAAACAATTAGTATTACAAGACATAGATCCTCGTGAGAATTGGATAATGGAAAGGCGTAATTGAGGGTGTAAATCACGTGGATTAAGTCTTAGTCATATTAGAAATGGTCGTGTTTACAGTCCACTAATTAACGGAAACTGAGCAACGCCTATATATATGAACCGAAAACTTAGGTTGCAAATTCTAACACGATTTGTTTATAAAATTGTATCTTTAGAAAATGGCATGACCATCTACTATTTTGTATATTCAATGGAAATTTTTCACTGATCTAAATGTGGGCCAAACATATTTACTAGAGTAATACTAATTAAAGTGAGACTTTGTTCTTGAACATACATAACTTAACAATCCTGCATTATAAATTAAAACAAATTGTTCTTTTTTGCTTGCGAGGAACATGATATTTTCTAACATAACAATGTTTTTTTATGTGGTATGTGTGTTGTTCTTTTTTTGCTTGCGAGAAACATGATATTTTCTAACATAACAATGTTTTTTTATGTGGTATGTGTGTTCTTGATATCACTTTGGCAAATGCTGCAACATCCATAACCGTTGGTCGCACGTCTAAACTTTTTTCTATAAAAATGAATATACTCTTTGGTGAGTCCACCTAATATTAACTTTGTAGTGAATATGTTCAACAACTTTGAGAAAAGAAAATAAAGAAGAAAAATTTCACCAACGAATTTAGGCAGGCACATAATTACTGAGTCAATGTAAATCTTATCTCTGAAGAAAAAATTGTACATATTTTACGAATTAAACAGTAAAAAGATAATTAAATTTGTTTGGCAAAAGAGGAAGAAAATAATGAAATTTGTAGGTTTTACTAAACCACATTATACAAAAAAAAAAAAAAAGTCGAAGCGGACCCTACATCTCTCTCGCTTATCTTTTGAATTTAAAAACGAAAACTTAGATGGAGCGACAATTCCGCCGATGGTAGCACGTGGTTTCTAGTACATCCGTTAGATGATAAGACAAACATACATATGGGGACCCCCACTCATATTATTCACATTATTGGACTCTCTACGATACGTGGCGAATTCTATGAACCAAAAAAGAGAGAGAGAGTGGTGGTCATATCGGTGGACGAGAATCGAATCTTGACATGTAGGAAACAATGTACATATTACTCCTTTCCCAATTACACAAACGGAAATTAACAAGTGCGGATAAATAATCAAACCACAGTAGGAGGATGGGTGATCATCATCCACCTACTCCAGCATGATCGTACTTTGGGCCTTTGGCTATGTAATGAGAATGAAACTGTACATGCGTTTTAGCTTTTCTGGCACTTTTTATCATTTCAACACGACCTTCTTCCACTGCCTTGCTAGCAACTTGCATGGAAGAAACAGCTATGATGATACAAAGACCGAGCTAGATGATGAGAATACAAGTAAAAAAGATATAGAGACAAGCCGTAGTAGATGCATGGATCCATTGGACTCCGGTATCGTTTCTGTTATTCGACAAGTCCATTCAAAGACAGACAAAAGCAATGCCTGAGCAAAACGTGGCAAAAGCTGCTTAACGATTCTTGGGTGGGAGAGAGAGGATAGCTGACGAATTTGTTAATGCCATTCGACGGGATCATATATACAAAAAAAAAAAAGACTTCCTGTCTTTTAGTTGACACAGTTGCGATTTTGTGATCTCAACCAGTTGAGACTTTTGCTTTTCGAAATCTTAATATAAAATATGACATCATTCACTGGACTGTTTACAATTACATAAACACGAAACCAAGTCAAAAAAGACAATACTACTAAACATTTGGCATTAGCTGAACTATAGACAACAACAATGAGCCTAAGCTTTCATTCTTTCACCCGACTTCTGAACCTAATTGTTAATTAAAAAAAAAAAGAGAAAAAGGGTTGAAGAGAGAAACAGACCTGACATAACATAGTGGTTCATAAATCTTGGCTACTTGATAATGATGTAGCGATTCGTGCCATGCCGAGCCCAATAGTCCTTGAGATCAACTGGAGAGCAGAGGTCGTGCCCTTCTCCAGCTAAACGGCTAAGTAACCTGGAGAAGACGTTTCCACTCATTTTCCTGCCGCCTATTCGAGAATGACGCTTGTTTGGCAACTGCGGGAGCGGATACTGCGACAATGTGGTTGTGCAGCAAGACGATTGCCACCCGCCATTCCCCCATTTGTAACACTGACGAGCAGTCCCGGTGCAAGTGCACATTGGCACTGGCATTGTCGTTTCATCGAACGTGACAAGGTTTAACCCCACATCGTTACAGTCCCAATCCTTTCTGCATTTCTTTCCAGGAGAAGCAAGCTGACGGTTCAGATCTTCGCCTCCTCCTTTCTTTCCCTTTGACCGCGTTGTTTCCTGTTTGCGATCTTTTTTCCTTTTGGTGTTGGGTGATTCATGTGGAATAGTTGACAATGGGGAAGGGTTGGGTAAGTGGGTTTCTTCAGTGAAACAGCTTTGGTAGCCACCACGCTTTGCACAAGCCAAAATGTAGTTAAGATGGTTTTCCCGGTGTTGAAGAGCAGTTAAGGCATTATCCCTCTCCATGATAGCATTATCTCTCTCAGAGAGAGCTAGGTCCCGTTGCTGAAGGGCATCATCCCGAGCAGCTAAAGCTTCCTGCTTTGCAGCCAAGGCTTCGTTTCTTTCCTTGACGGCAGCGTCCCTCTCGGCAAGGATGGACATGATCTTCTTATTCATCACGAGAGCATTATGTTGCTCCTTGATCTGATGCTGAGGCATCATATTCCACTGCACAAACAATTACTGCTAAGCTCCTGAGGGTTAATAAAAAAACAATAGGAGCAAAAAAACGAAACCAAACATTGTGAATAGTTTATCAGAGACTAGGCTGAAGAGTAAAAAGACTATGAAAAGATATCATAACAGAAGTAATGAAGAATGACATGTAGGGGAAGGTGGTTTGCAGAATCAGAGCTCACAGTTGTTTACTAACTGGAAAGCAAAAAAGAATCCAATGCAGACTTGAATCTAAGCACTTTACTTCAAGCATCCAATCCACATAAAGATTAGAATGTAGGATTACCAAAAATCCTCACTCATCCACTAGTCGTCACAGCTACAGATTAAATTCACACATTACAATTACAAGTGAGTCACTCTCCAGGATATGTGAGCAGCAAAGAGTTGGAATTTCAAGTTGGGAGTTCCCAGAATAACCCAAAATTCGAAAAGGAAAAAAATAGGGCAAAAATTTGAGGGAAAATCAAATTCGAACCTATAATGTGTGTATATATATATACTCGAATCATCTAGGTATGTAATAAGCATGAAAAACCAAATAATAATAAAATGGATCGAAAGCTTACGGGTTTCGTAGGAGAAACGAGCAAAGGCAATCGAGAAATATCTCGGGAGGGAGGGAGGGAGACGGTCTGTAGAGCCCAAGGAGGAGGAGGAAGAAGAAGATAGCTACACACTCAATTGACACATATACCCTTTTACCAGTGATAGAAGAAGGAAGGTTATTATCGTCTGTCTAGATTACGTAGAATGGTGTCTAAAACGTGGGCCGAATAAAGAAGCCCATCTGCAGATCCCGACGTGTGCGCTTCTTTCTTCCCTGGGTTGTATCAATCATCCACCCTCCATCGTGTTATTCAATCAGATTCATCTTAAGATTCAGCATCGTCGAAAATGTCTACCTTCAGTGGCGATGAGACCGCTCCTTTCTTCGGCTTCCTTGGCGCTGCCGCAGCCCTCGTCTTCTCCTGTAATTCCTTTCTCTTTTTTTTTTTTTTTTTTTTTTTTGTGTGTTCATGATGTCTCTCTCTCGAAGTTTCGGTTGTGGATCGGCCCGATTAAGTTAACCGACCTGCCTTTTCCCCTTGGGTTTGATTTGATTTGACTTTAGCGTATTCAAAGAACTATATGTTTCTTTCTCGGATTCTAGTTTAGGCATTGGATCAGATTCTTGTGATCTGATTTGTTTATTTTTCAAAAGTCATCTGCTCTTTTCCTGACATAGCCAGGGAAAGTTGCTCATTGCCGTGGCTGGGAACTGTAGAGATTTTACTTAGTTACCATCGCTGATTTACTTTTATAAAGCTTACTTTTCATTTGATCTAAAATAGAATATATATAAGTATCATGTGTTATTTCCCTGACCGACCGTGGTGGAGTGTACTGTTTTGACTAGGCATGGGAGCTGCATATGGGACTGCCAAGAGTGGTGTCGGAGTGGCATCTATGGGTGTTATGAGACCAGAGTTGGTGATGAAGTCTATTGTCCCCGTTGTTATGGCTGGTGTCTTGGGTATCTATGGTTTGATTATTGCTGTTATCATCAGTACCGGTATTAACCCCAAGGCTAAATCTTACTACCTCTTCGACGGCTATGCCCATCTCTCTTCTGGTCTCGCTTGTGGACTCGCTGGTCTTTCTGCTGGAATGGCCATTGGTATTGTTGGTGATGCTGGTGTCAGGTAATCATGCCACATTTCTTTCATACCTTTTGTAACGCATGTGTGTGTATTCCCCTCATATACTAAGCAACAACTTTGTTTTGATGGCAGGGCCAATGCTCAGCAGCCAAAGCTTTTCGTTGGTATGATTCTTATCCTCATTTTCGCTGAAGCTCTGGCTCTTTACGGTCTCATCGTCGGGATCATCCTGTCCTCTCGAGCTGGTCAGTCCAGAGCCGAATGAGAAGAGAATGCGCTTCTTCTTCTTCTTCTTCTTCTTGGATTCTGCGTGATTCTTTCTTTGCTTTTTCGGTTAGTAGTGGCAAACACAGTGGTTTTGCTGTTTCTTAAGAATGTACTGTCTGTCTGCACGAAACAAAAACCAGACATCATCAAAGCTGTTGTTCGTTTTCCATTGTTATGTTTGTAATATTCTTCTCTTCCCAGTAAAGAGAGACACCCTCTTCTTATTTATATATTTTTGTCAGTCTAATAAAATGATAAAATCACAGAAAACTGAATTTTGAGTTGCTTATGAAACTCTTTGGGTGTGAATGGTGACCAAAGGAATGAAGAGGAACACTACATTACTTAACATTCCTTAAAAATGTTACTATTCATGAGGAATGAATTTTTTTTCCCATTCCTCCTCATTCTTTTGGTTGTAGAGAATTATAGAACAAATTCATTCCTTATTGATTTTGATAAGGAATCATTATTCCTCTTTCTTCCTAAAATTTTATTCCTACTCATTTCTTTCCTATCCATTACTGGTGTTTCTATTATGGTTACCAGTCACACCCTTTAACTTATTATCAAACTAGGAGAACTCTCAATTCATTCATAAACAATACGAGTCTTACTAGGTACAACTCTCATTGTCTAAGCAAATGTAGCAATATAAATATTGAGCCCAGGCCCAAATTCTTTAGTCGACGAGACCGACCGTATACAGTGATGACAAGCGTCATAACCGTCTTTCTGAATGAGAAACTGAATCGCAAAGCGTTGTTTCTGAAACTCTCGATTTCCTTCCGTGCCTCATAAATACAAAAGCCAAGTCAGATCACATATATAGACTAGATACATGTTGAGCTTCCTGAAGAAGCTAGGGTTTTATTCGAGTTTTGGTCGATTGTATGATTCAAGTATCAATCGAGATATGTCTTCTCCCGAAATTAGGGCACAGAAGAAGCAACCGCCGTCTCCGATCTCCTGTCTCCCTGAAGAAATCTTCGTCGACATCGTAGCGCGTGTCTCTCGATCCTACTACCCGACTCTCTCCCAAGTTTCCAGGCGTTTCCGATCACTCATCGCTTCCCCGGAGCTTTACGCGAGACGATCCTTCTTGGGGCGCACAGAGCAATGCATCTACGTCGCAATCTCCAAGGATCAGACCTCTGACATCCACTGGTTTACTCTTTGCGTCAGAGAAGGAGTCTCCGGCTCAGGCACGAGTGATCATCGATTGGTGCATATCCCCTCGCTCCCTCCGATGCCTCTACATGGAAGCTACGTCGCCGTTGGTTCTAACATCTTCGTCTTGGGTGGATTTCACGATTGGAACATCACCTCGAGTGTTCGCCTCATCGATTGTCGATCTCACACGGCTCAGCCTCTCGCTGACATGCCCAAGGCGGTCGCTGGTTCCGTCACACAAGTCATTGACGGCAAGATTTATGTAATCGGAGGATCAGATGGTCATTCTCCGATGAAATCTAGGTCAAGAACTATGATGGTGTTTGATACAGAGACTGAGGTTTGGAAGCTTAAGTTGTGGCCAGATTGGGAGCAAGGCAAAGTATGGTTTAGTAGTGTGGCAATTGGAGGTAAGATTTACATGAGGACTTGCTATAATAGCTTCGTTTACGATCCCATTGCAGTTACTAATAACTGCGTGGGAGATGAGGTTCTGCACTCCAAGGAGTGGTTGGGTTCGTGTGTCATAGAGGATGTCTTGTATTACTATGACGTTCGTGGCAAGTGTCTGAGATCTTATGATCCTAAGCTGGGAACTTGGGGAGTCGTGAAAGGTTTGGAAGGTCTATTGCCTCGGGGTTGTTCATGGTCGAAAGCGGCTAGCTATGGAGGTGGGAAAATGGTTCTCTTCATGCAGACGGAAGAGATCTGGTGTGCTGAGATTGCCGTGGAGAGACGCCATGGAGGAGAGATTTGGGGTACAGTTGAGTGGTGTGATGTTGTGCTTGGTGGCAACTTTCGCATTATGGATTGTGTATCTGTAGCTGTTCTGCTCTGACCCTTCTTGTGTGAATACAAAGGATTGTAGTATTTGTGCTTGTATGAATGTGTGCTTTAAATTAAAACCTCCCTTGGGATGTGTTTCTCAGACGTCAATGTTTGTGTTTGGTGGGCCAATTTTACATTTGTGAATTAACTGAATCTAATCTCATCATTATGATGGTTCCTGTGTGCTTATGAGTTCTACTGAATCTTATATTGCCGTGTGAGTGATTCAATACTTATTTTGGGTCGAGTTCATACTAACTTTGACAACATATGGTGAATGAAAATCGCTTAAGTTTTCAGTAATCAATTTACCTGACTGTTTAACTTGCAAAACATGTAAAATTTATATAAAAGACATGATCAAGTAGAAGAGATGAACCTCATTTTTTTATATTGTTTTCGGATGAGACAAATGTAAATAGTTTGTCGTAAGACTTAATCATATATAAAATGATGGATTTAGTGAAGATTGGATATGAAAGGATGTTGACATGCTTTGGAACTGCATTCGCAGCAACAAACACCGCCATAACTATATGCTCGACATGACCCTCCTTTGGGGAACCCCATAGACATGCATTTTGCATCGCATACCAATGTGTTTGTACACCCGTCCTTCTTACATTTGTAATATTGTCCTAATTGTGTTACATAAACACACATTAGCAAATACATTTACATACCAAAATCACCAATTTAATATACCAAACGGGAATTCTCGAGACAATCAAACGGTTAAAACGAATATAAATATGTCACCTGAAATCATAGGCAAAAGGATGAGAGCAAACACCATTAAGAAGGGTAACTGAAGAAATGAAAACTTCTTTGCTGCCATTATTTGTTTTCACTATTTGATCAAAATGTTGGGAAAAAACTTGTAAACAAATAAACAGCACAACCAGATTTACCTTTAATCTGTGCTTGTTAAGAGAACTAACCACGTATATATACAAATAAATCTTCCATATGATGTAATGAGTCTTTCCATAACAGAAAATTGACTGTAACTTTTTTTTGGAAATTTGACTGTAACTTTGGTCAACAGATTTCATTAGATGTTTCCGTTTTAGATTGTGTTTACATGTTAATGTTAAGTTAATTTTTTCTGTAACAAAAATTATTTACGGGTACCCAAAAATATTGACTGATAAATATATATCAATTATACAATTTGGCTGGCTCCTTCGAATTCAAAAGATAAAACAAATGAAAAAGAGAAGACACAAAGAAGATATACACACAGCTACAAGAAACCCAAAAGTATAAGAATAGTCAATGGCGAAAACAGATGGTTAGAAAAGTGAAGGCATGCTTTTCTCCAAGTATGCGATCTCTGAGCTGTAAGAAGGAAGGAGGCGTGAAGGTCAGACCAAACATCTCCTTCATGACTCTGCCTTGTTCAGTGAAGCTCACAAGCTTGGATACAACATGTGCGCTTTCCGCAACCTGAGTCATGTCTTTGGGATTGCTCCACAGCTCATTCACAAGTTGTAAACGTCTGCGTTTGGTATTAAGAGATATGCCAAACTTGTGATAGATTCTTGTCCTCTCTTCCTCTGAAAACCTTTTCCTCACAAGCTTGCTCAGCATTTTTCTCTCCTTGTGAAGGTCCTTCCGGCTTTACCAAAAACGCCACAAAAAAAGAAAGAGTAGTCCCTTTAAACAAAACTGCAACAACCCAACAAATGCTCAAAACGCTCACCTAAAAACATATCTAACCTTGAAGCCAATGTTAAGGTTTCTCCTCCCTCGGAGGCTTGGTTTGCCGTAGAGAAGCGATCTTTCATGAACAAAAGTCTTCTTAGCTCAACTCCAATGTAGATTGAATCAGCCTCATCATCTCCTTTGAAGAGCAAGTAGAAGTATGTTCTATGCACCAAAGAAACGTTACAAGTTTGCCATAGCACCAGGATCTGTTTCCGCTGTGTCTCAAAATCCTCGTCCACACCAAGGTCCCTCCCCATTGTACCAGAATCCTCAGCCTAAATGAAAACAAAACTTGATCCAAAATAGATCGAAGAAGAATGGGATTAGTATATGTTTTTTTTGAAAATTTACCTGGCCATGACGCTCTGCCAGTTCCTTAAGACCATTAAAGAAAGTCCGGATGCTAGTGATACCTCCATCTTCTCCCAACGGAATGCTTTGAACCCCTGTGGAGTTGCTCCCACAAGAAGACATAGAATCATTCTCTGAATCAGGCAACACAATCTCATGACTCTCTGGTCTTCCGAGTAATTCTGGCATTGGAACAGTCTCTATGTGGTTCAGCCTTCTCAACTTCACGTTTTGGCCTACACTCGTTTCACCATTAGCATCCTCCTCACGTTGGCCTAAAACGTTTGTAGGTTCTGCTCTCTCGTCTTTGTGGTTGCTATTGGCTGATTCCTCAATCTCAATGCATTGAACTTCTCTGTAATATTCATCTGATGTATCTTCTGAACGCATAGGCAGCTTTTCATTGAGATCATCATCGTGCCAAACATAAGCTCTCTTGTCTAAATTGACCATGCCTGATACTGAACCATCCTCCAACCTGTCTGTGTGCTGAGTTCCAGACTTCAACAGTGTAAAAACAGAAACATGAGGGTTTAGCAGAAACGACACAGAAATCTAATTTGGAAAGAGCCAGTAGTAATACCTTTGAGGACTGAGCAAGATCCCTCTCTTTTCTCAACTCTTCAATCTGCTTTTCCATCTTCATCACATTAAACCTTCATTATCATTACATTAAACCTTCATTATCATTAACCCTAAACTAAACCCACACAGTTACAAAACCATCCAATGTCATACCTTTTGTATCAGAGCATCTTTCTTCCTGCAGTCACAGTTAGAGTCAGCGTTTCTCAGCTCGGTCTGGAGCCTCGCAAGCTCACATTGTAGTTGCTTTAGAAGAGCCTTGTCAGACATGACAACATTGATGCGCGCCTTTGTGGTAACTTCTTTTGCACAGGAAGCAAACAAGAGAGTGTTCTTCGTCAGCTCTACATGACTCCTTGCAGGGCTCAGAGTGCAGATGATGGCGTATCTAGCGTTACCCCCCAAGCATGGCTGTAGGATCCGGGTGAGCTTGGAGTCTCTAAAGTTGATGTGCTCTCCTTGTCTTCCCTTACTAAATCACCCCAGTGGTTTGGTTATATTAATACTAAGCATGCCAAAGTAACTTATAAGGAGGATGTATATAGTTTACAGACCTAAGTTTACGGATAACAGTTCCAAGAGTAAGCAAACTTCGATTGATATGGCAGCCTTCCTTGAGTCTTGCACCACCTGACGCACGCTCGCTTCCCGCCAGATCTATGAAACTCTGCACATTAAAAAAAAAACTCAGGATCCAAAGGGTGGTTGTACAGCTATGCAGATGAGAACATGCATACCACACTAGCCATGAGGGTGGTGGAGTTTTCTTTGCCTAACAACTCACGAGCACAGCTTTCAACTGTCTACAAAATTTAACGATACATTCATAAGGAAGAGCGAGAGAATATTTGTATATTAAATCCAGTGATAGATAGATAGAAAGAAGACTAACCAGTTTGATAATTTGATGAGATCTGGAGCTTCTCTCATTCAATGAGGTTTCACCTATTTTACGCTGTGCTGCAAAGGAGACATGTAAGTTTACTTTTCAGACAACATTTTCTGATTTACAGTCTCAGACCAATATTATTATATGGCTACTTCATAGTAATGCAAATTGATTTTCCACATTTGAGTTTTAACCTTGACAAACAAATAGAAGCTCCTTTAAATGGTTCCAGTCTCTTAGAGTTTCCTCTGTGGCTTTTTCAACAACTGTCCCTTTCTAATATATAAGCGAAAGAGAGAACAAGGAGGAGTCATGAGCCAAATTTGCAAACTAAAAGCCTTCTTCTGTTCAGTAAAAGAAAATTATGAACATTAAAATGCACCTCAGGATCGTCACGTAGCCTCAGAGATGTACCATCCGAGTTAAGCAGATCTCTAATGGCCTCATTGTAGATCTCTATAGCTGAAAGTTTCACGGAAAAGGCCCTTTCTTCATGCTACATCATCCAGAGGTTAGTAGTGCAACAGATATTAGCATTCACTTAGTTGGAAAAATAAACAAACAAACAAACAAAAAATTGATGTAAGGAGTTATGATGAGCACCTGAAAAATATAGTCAAAAATGTCAGAGACAGCAAACTCAGTAATACCAGTCATGGTGTATGTCTTTCCACTACTGGTCTGACCGTATGCGAAAATACTACCTGCCAAAACGTTTAACAGTTATTTGAAGAAGTGAGCATATATATATATATATGGGTTTCATTCATCACCAAAATAATGGCCGCCAAGGAAGCTCACAATTGATTCCTTTGACAACCGATAGGGCGATTTCCTTGGCTCCATCCTCATAAACTTGTCTGGTGGGACAGTCACCTCCGTATACTCTATCTAATCACCCACCAAAAAAACAGGAAACGGTTATTTGAGTCAACATACAGATGAAAGGTGATATGTTTTCAGATAGAAAGTAGTTGTTTAGATTATCAAAAGGGCAAGGCCAGGTTGAATTAAGTTCATATATATCTATCTGTCATCTTAAACATTAACTATAAATTTCAGAATCAGGGAGGCTACCTATTTGTTGTAAGAGAGAGTAGAGCTAATAGGTTAAAGAAACTATTGTTCTTACTAACCAAATGAATATGCAGAGGGAATGTTTGAGCCTTGGCTCAACGTGTTTCTGTACAAAATGGTGGTATCATTGATACATTCCCAATCCGTAGCTTCGTTAGCTGCAATCTCTTTCTTGTTTAGGGGTCTCAATCTCACCATAACCAGTATCTTCTCTTCTCGGTCTGCAGACATGTGTGTCTTTTCCATCTCCTTATCAGCAAGTGCTCACCATTGGTTTTGATTTCAGTGTGTAACCAGAGGAACCTCTTTTCCCTGAAACAGAATACTTTTGAGTAAAGACCAGAGGGGCCCTTATTGTCGTAACTAACACAAGTATCTCCATAAATAATTGCCAAAACTCAGAGTCTCAGAGATTAAAACATGAAACATGCCCTATAAAAAAAAAACTTTCTTTTCTTGTGCTGAAAGAGAAAGAAAGAAGAAAACTGAAGGCATTCAATGAACTAAACACAAGAAATAAGAGAAGACTTTTTTTTTTGTTTAGACAAAAACAGTTTACTTAGAGGTGGTCAGACCTCAACTTGAAGAAAAAAAAAACAGAGAGTAATAACCGACTTTTTCTGTAATGGTCACCCACTATGCTTGAAGACTATAGTCACGTTTTATCAGTCTAAAAACATTGTTCTTAATCGAAAAAAATATGTCCCACAAAACAAAAACAAAAACCACTTGTCTCTCTTTCTCTGAAATGCATATGTTCCAAAAAAAAAACGAGGACAACTACTTATTGTTCTGTATTCACCAACTTATATTTCTAGACGTAAAAAAAAAGTTGCCTACTTCGGTAAGAAACTTCTAACCACTCTAGATATATAAAAAAAAAAACTTGTAAGCAATTAAACATTGCAACCACATTTACCTTTTAAACTGTGCTTTGTTAGGAGAACTAACCATATAGATATTCCATATTATGTAATGAGGCTTTCCACAACAGAATTTTGACTGCAACTCTTTTTTTCACACGACTGTAACTTTGGTCAACAGATTTCATTAGATGTGACCGTTTGAGATTATGTTTACATGTTTATTGGTACCAAAATTTATTGACTGAAAAATACATCAGTTACACAATGTTGGCTGGCTTCTTCAAAATCAAAAGACAAACAAATGAAAAAGAAAGAACACAAAGAAGATATACACACTGCTACAAGATGGTTAGAAAAGTGAAGGCATGGTTTTTCTCCAACCATGCGCTTTCTGAGATGTCAAGAAGGAAGGATGCGTGAAGGCCAGACCAAACATCTCCTTCATGGCTTTGCCTTGTTCAGTGAACTTCACAAGCTTGGATACCACATCTGCACTTTCCGCAACCTGAGTCATGTCTTTGGGTTTGCTCCACAGCTCGTTCACAAGTTGTAAACGCCTGCGTTTGGTGTTAACCGATATGCCAAACTTGTGATAGATTCTTGTCCTCTCTTCTTCTGAAAACCTTTTCCTCACAAGCTTGCTCAACATCTTTCTCTCCTTGTGAAGCGCCTTCAGGCTTTACCAAAATAAAAAAAAAAACGCCACAAACCCCTTAAACAAAACTGCAAGAACCAACCAAATGCCAAAACTCTCACCTAAAAACATATCTAACCTTGAAGCCAATGTGAAGGTTTCTCCTCCTTCCGAGGCTTGTTTTCCCTTAGAGAAGCGATCTTTGATGAACAGAAGTCTTCTCAGCTCAACTCCAATGTAGATTGAATTAGCCTCATCATCTCCTTTGAAGAGCAAGTAAAAGTATGTTCTACGCACCAAAGAGACGTTACAGCTTTGCCATAGCTCCAGGATCTCTTGCCGCTTTCTCTCAAAGTCCCTGTCCACACCAAGGTCCCTCCCCATTATACCAGAAGCCTCAGCATTCGAGACCTAAATGAAAACAAAACTTGAAAATCGATTAAAAGAATAATCGATTTAAAAAGTATTATGTATATTTGTTTTTGAAGTTGCACCTCTTGATGACGCTTAGCCATCTCCTTAAGCCCATCAACAAAAGTCTGGATGGTAGAGATACCTCCCTCTTCTCCCAAGGGCGTTGGGATGCCAGTGGAATTGCTCCCGGATGAAGACATAGAATCATTCCTCGACACACTCTTGTGACTCTCTTGTCTTTCTTCCCCTAGCTTTTCAGGTGGAGTTCTCGTGCCTGGCACGGTATCTATGTGGTTCACGTTTTGGCCTACACTCGTTTCACCATTAGCATGTTCCTCACGGTGGCCTAAAACGTTTTTGGTTTCTTCTTTCTCGTCATTGTGGTTGTTATTACTATAGACTGTGACTGTTTCCTCAATCTCAATGCACTGAACTTCTCTACAATATTCATCTGATGGATCTTCTGAACGCATAGGCAGCTCTTCTTTGATATCATCATCATCGTCAGATATGAAACTCCTTGTGTCTAAATTGACGACGCCTGATGTGTCTGATACTGAACCATCCTCCCACTTGTCTGTGTGGTTGCCAAAATGCAGAGTTCCAGACTTTCAAAAGAGTAAAGCAAAGCCATTTTTAGCTGACATGCCATATACAGAATCTTAATGTACATCGTGGAGAAGAGCAAGAGATACCTTTAACGCATGATGGTGTTCAATCATTCTCATGAAATCTTCAAGCCTTGACTCAGCAAGATCCCTCTGCTTTCTCAACTCTGCAATCTGCTTTTTCATCTGCAGTCACATTAAACCTTCATTAGCATTAACCTTAAACCCCACACAGTTACAAAACCATCCAATGTCACACGAAACCTGAAAATAAAATCAGTAAAAAGCAATTTCTGAGTGTTTGCAAAACCACAAACCTTTTGTATCTGAACATCTTTCTTCCTCGCACAATCACATTTTGAGGCAGGGTTCCTCGGCTCGGTCTGGAGACTCTCAACCTCACGCTGTAGTTGCTTCAGCAGAGCCTTGTCTGACATGACAAAGGTTTACCTTTCTTCACGTTGTAGAGTTGCTTCAGCAGAGAGCCTTGTCTCGAACGAACCTTTGTTATCCTGAAACAGTTCAAACTTTAGACCTCTAAAGATTGGAGTCTGTTGTACTGCTGAAAAGAAGTGCAGAATACTTTTGAGAAGAGACCAAAAAGGGCCCTTAAATAATTGGCAAAAAATCATACCTGTGAGATCTCTCACCGAACCAAAACTAAGAGATTAAACATGAAACGTGCCTATATATAAAAGGAAAAGCTACATGTTGTTCTGCTGAAAAAAGAGAACTAAACACAAAAAAAACTGGAATCATTCAATGAAACAAACACACGAGATAAGAAGAGAAGACTTTGCTTGTTATTAATAAATAATATTACAAGACAGTTCACTTAGGAGGTGGTTAACAGACTTTTTCTGTAATATGGTCACCCATTACGCTTCCAAAGACTAAGCCACGTTATACCAATCTTTACATTATTTGTTTAATCCAAAAAAAGAGGTCAGACAACACACAATGTCATAACCACACACCTCTTGAAAAGTTACTTGGATTATCTATATGTTATAATAATATGACACGTTTTCTAGTTTTGCACTTTGTGTTTGTCAACTGCACCAACCGCAAACCGTATATTCAGGCCTGCGCATATTCAAGCATCATTAGAAAATGCATATGTCATTTCTTGGTCCAGATTACTAAAGATTTTTTCCTATTTATTTATGCAAAGAGGTCTTCTTTTACCTTTGTGGAGTTGTCTTCTTCCTCAAGCCAAAACCGCCTTATCACTCCTCCGCAGCTCTGATCTGCAGCAGATTATTATTTTATTTTTTTACTAGGGGTGGCTAGTTAATGACTGTTATGCCCTTAAAATTTTATTGGGATAGCTTAAACACCTTACCACCATGTGGGCCTCTATACTTTTATGCGCAGAGCCCATCTAGTCAGAGACATTTCTTTTCGGCCCAGAATGCCTTCTAATGTTACAATGAGCTTACTTATCTGGAATTTGTCCGTTACTAAATTCGGGCTTACGTTATCCTTTTCTTTTTTTTTTTTTTTTTAACAACATAACTTTATTAATTAAATTGTAAACACATTATACATAATAATGAAAGTACAACAAATAAAATAGATAAAATAATACATAAAACCAGAAAATACATAGAAAAGCTTAAGAAGATTCTTGATAATAGAGTTATAAACTCTATTAATTTTCTTGCGATCTTGAAGTTTTTGTCGCATCATAGACATTGATTCTCTTTGTTGTATTACATTGGTCCTTTTCCAATTTAGATCTATATATATTCTTCGATTTAGAATCCAGTGTATTGATTCAACCATAAGAAATAAGTATTGGAAAAACCAATTTTCAACGATTGTATGAACATCGCCATACAACAAAGAGACTAAATCTTCTAGTTTGTGTTGCCATCTCTTCCATAGAGCAAACCATGATTTCAGTGATATATTTTGATACCAAATATATTGTATCAAAATATAATTTCTGAAAATTTCATCTTTGGACAACACCAAACTCTTGTCTTTGGTTTCTGCAACTCGAATCCATGGAGGTTTTTTTGGAGGACGTTGTTTCCATAACAAATCTGATAAGATTTGTTTCAAGTACCTGAATGACATTACACTTTTATGATAGTCACCAAAAATTTTCTTCTCCATAATAATAACACACCATCGTGGTTTCCATGATGATTATCTCCAAAACAAAGTAGCGAAAATGATTTCTGTACCACTTAATTCTGAAAACAACCATGTATTATCATCGATCATGGTCCGTGAAACCATGTCGGAGATTACAACATCAGATTGGAAGAAAACTAACGTAATTTCCAATCCTCTGTAAATAAATCCTTCTCTCACTAAAGAGAAGAACAATATAACGAGAATCATTGAAATTTGATCATACCCTGATCAGAATAATTGTTGTGCAGTTGGAGAAAGGACAATCGCCTTCTTCGTCACCACTAACCGTCAAAGCTTGTGTGTTGACTTCTTTGTTCAAAAACTTCCTTTTCTATCTAGCATTTTAGTTATTTAAGAAATGGATTTAAACGGAAATAAATGGATATATTGGGTAGGTATTAACTATATGTAGCCTAATGTTACAAGTGAAGCCCAACATTAACAAATGCTATACTGCTTCCCAACTATTATAGCTCTTCAAACCCACCTATGTACAAGGTTGCCATGTTTAGATACTTATCAGTTTTGTTGTTCTATTTTTTTTGCTAAAATATAAATATAATATTAATGGTGAAAACATTTTATAAAATGCATAATCCTAAAAATATTACACTCCAACTAAAATAAACAAAACAGAATGCAATAATTGATTAAACTGCAAAGAATCACAAATAATCCTTTTATCCGAGCCAAAGTGACATAAGGCGTTGAAAAGCTTGTTTCGTGTTCTTCTTCGCATCATCTACTTTGGATGCTCTATGGACTCTGTTTATTAGTAAGATATGAGATTTTGTAAACATGCGGGTGAAATTATAAATTATAGATCTATAAGTATATATAATAATATTATCATATATAGAGCTGAGATTAGAGTCATAAGACCATACACACTAACTCTATTTTTTCGTCTAAGCAATTGTTTAAGTAAAATTATATTTTAATGTACTCTATTTTCTAATGAAAAATAAAGATAATAGAAATTAACATTGGTACCAAACAAAAAAAGGTGATAGAACAAAAAATAAATAAATTACTTTACAAATTTTTTATAAAGTAAATTTATTTTTAATTCTATTATAGAATAGAAAATAGAATATAATTTAAATATTTTATTATAAATTTTATTATAGAATGAAAATAGAATAAATTTATAGATGTTATGTGTTCAAAAAAAAAACTTGTAGATGTTCTAAATATGTATTGTGTATTGAGTATTTTATATATGTCGATGAATGCGTAGTTGTTTGTTTAACATAAGAAAATAGAGAAATATATTTTTCTTTTTTATAATTATGGAGATTCTAAAAGATTTTAAATCCAAAAACTAATTTCATGAGATCTTGTATTTGAATATATAAAATCTCATCTTTAAAAGCGTGATTAAGTGGTCAATGTTACTTAAATTCAAAGTTTACTGGTGGCTTGGTTAAAATATTCTAATTATTATGGAGATTCATTTGAAAAAAAGAGATAAAGATAAAGAAGTGAGAAAAAAATCTGAAGTAAATCTAACATAAGACTATTAATAGATCTTAGCCAAATCCGAATATAGGTAAAGGAGAACTTTAAAAGAAGACCACAAGAAGAGTTATGAGAGTTGCTTGCAACTACTTCTCGACCACCAGTTTTTTAAATGGGTGGTGACATTTGGCCCACCCACCTTCTTGTCCTTCCTCTTTTTTTTTTTTTTCATTTGTGGCTCTCATTTTTTCTATTTATAAAACTTCTTAAAGAAATTAGCCACACTTCCTAAATGTATTAAACCGCTATTACCTTCCTTTAACACAAGCAAGTTGAGATAAAAATATCCATCATTCATATAATTATAAAAGTATGAAAACACATAACAATGATAATAATGAATGGCAAAATGAACTAATGAGAAAGAGAGATTTTCATTGAGAACACCTAAAGGAAGGAAACACAAGGAGGAGTTTGCTACAGGGAGACACATCAATGACCTTCCCCAGACTAGTCTTTTGTCTTGACGATTAGCTATAGTCGACATCATTATCTCTGTCTTTAAATGTAATTTTTATACAAATGGAAAGACATATATATATATCCAACTCAAAAGTATATAACTAACATTGTCTTGTTAAGTTAGGCGCGCTTACTATTTGTATAATGACGCAATAGGAGTAGTAAACAGTGATTAGTTACAGTGTTAAGTTTGTAAACAGCGAGCGAGTAAAGGATAATCGACGGTGTGGGCGCGTGGGATTTGATTCGTCTCTCTCCTCTCCTCTCCTCTCCTCTCCTCTCCTCTCCTCCATCGTAGAAAAGATTTCATTTTTAAAAGGAGTGAGGAGGCATAATAATATTTTCTTTCTTCTCCTTCTCCTTCTCCTTCTCCTTCTCCTTCTTCCTTGATTGATTGATTGATACCAACTCTTAATCTACACCGTTCTTAACTAATCAGATTTCTACTTAGTCCACTTCAATCGCAATCTGGATGGTTCTGTACTGAAGCTGCGATTCATCGTTCCTTATAGAGTGAGAAAACTACTCAAAAAAAGGTTCGAAGGCTAAAAAGGATGCGGATTTTGTGCGATGCGTGCGAGAACGCAGCTGCTATCGTCTTTTGCGCCGCCGACGAAGCTGCCCTCTGCCGCGCCTGCGATGAAAAAGTAAAAGCCTTTTTGTCTCTCTCTCTCTCTCTCTCTCTCTCTCTCTCTCTCTCTCTCTCTCTCTCTCTCTCTCTCTCTCTCTCTCTCTCTGGATCTTTTTGATATTATTAGGTTCATAGAAAGATCGAGTCTTTGTTAATCTTTACATAAGACTATGTCTCAGCGAGTGACTAAAGTATGGAACTTTTTAAATGCTACAAGAGTATTTGATTGAATAAAATCTAACCTTCATTCAGAAAAAAAAAATGGAGGTTTTGTGCCTAGATTTGTTTCTTGATTAATCAAATTGCTTTTCAAGTAGAATGGATAGTGAAAAAATTGAGTCCTTTTTGCATTGTTTCTCAATTGGTGAGATGAAGTCAAAGTATTTGCTGTTGCCATTTCAGTGATTATGCTCCCTCTCTCTCTCTCATGTGCATTGCAGGGAATGGGTTTTTGTTTCCCAAGTTTGCATTTAGCATCATAACTTGTGGAGACACAACATACTTAAATCAAATTTGCTTTTAATCTTTACTTCCTTTACATGATGACTCTTTAGAAGGGTAAACACTTTACAGTCCTTCTCGAGAGTCCTTAGTTTATATCCTTTTTCTATTGCAATACCTCTATATAAGTAGTTTTTTTTCCTTTGTTTCCAATGGCTTTTTTTTATTGGAAATGAGTTAACATGATTCCAAACTCTGTAATGTTTTTTTTTTGTTGTTGTCAGGTTCATATGTGCAATAAGCTAGCTAGTCGGCATGTACGTGTAGGTTTAGCTGAACCAAGCAATGCCCCTTGCTGCGATATTTGTGAAAATGCACCTGGTATCATCTCTGCTTATAATCAACTCTTTTTCCACACTCATGTTTCAAGTGTTCTCATTCCTTTTGGTTCTCTTGGGCGTTTGTGAGGAACAGCCTTCTTCTATTGTGAGATAGACGGTAGTTCGCTTTGTCTGCAATGTGACATGGTAGTTCATGTTGGTGGCAAGCGAACACACGGCCGCTTTCTTTTGCTCAGACAGAGAATTGAGGTTTTTGAATTCAACTTTTGTTTATGTTTCTCTCACGCTAATAACACAATCACTATTATTATTATTTTTTTGATAGAATGGTCACATCTTGTGTGTTTCATGTAGTTTCCAGGGGACAAGCCTAAACCAAACAATACGAGAGACAATCTGCAAAACCAAAGAGTCTCTGCAAATGCAAACGGTGAAGCTAATGGCAAGACTGATGACGAAATGATTGATCTCAACGCTAACCCTCAGAGAGTTCATGAGCCATCATCAAATAACCAAGTACTATTAATCTCTCTCTATCTCTCGCTATATGTATGTATAATCATCTTTTTGTGTGTTGTAAATTTGTTTTGTTTCTCAAATGAGCAGGGTATCGATGTAAATAACACGAACAATCACGAGACTCCAGGTGTTGTACCCTTTAAACGAGAGCCTGAGAAGTGATAAAGGTGAGAGTGATAATCTGTCTAAAGAAGATCGTAAAAAGTTTAAAGAAACGGAAAGCTCATGTTTCTTTTTGATTCCATGATTGTTTTTGCAGGGTCTCTTGTGTAAGCCATGCTTTTATTGTTGAAGACAGAAGAAAGGCTTTGTTGTCTTGTTTGTGCATTACCATCTTAGTTTAAAGGAAAAAGCTCACATGAATGTATAAGCTAACATACCTGAAATTCTTAACTATTTTATTTATTTCCAGTTTCTTTCTATCTTTTTAATATAAAAACTCCTCTTCAAAAATCATAGATATTCTCAAACCCTCGATTAAGGAAATATATGTATATATATACCGAAGAACTTAGACCATGAAAGGGATAAAGCTCATTTGGTTATGCACATGTCCATGGTAGTGCAAAGTTCCATCTTTCATCTATAAGAAGTCTTTCAGTGTAAAGATTTCAAAGCTATTTTATTTTTGAACAAAATGAGGGACACCTAACTCTGAGAGACTATCTAAAGTTTGTAACTTCGTTATTTTTTTGGGAATAAATTTTAATATTTATTGTAATTTGTAAATTTACTATTGAAAAATAAAATAAATCCTTTTGACTATAAATGATAATTGATGTTGCACTAACGTGGTTAGAGCTATGCAAACCAAACCAATTATGTACGAAACTAAGGTAACATTGGTGTAATGAAAATATCGCATGATACGTAGTACATCATCCAAGTTTAAATGGATCAAGATAGGTAACTTCCAATATATTAAAAAGAAACTTATTAAAAGGAGTAGCTACTGCAAATGTAAGCAGAGAAAATAAGTGATTTGACATATGATAATAACCAAACAAACTCAAAAAACAAATGTAATCAAAACATTTGCTTCTTCTACTTTCACAGCATCATGACCTCTTCAGTAGGTGTAGCCTTTGACAAACATACCCTCTTTAGCCTCTTCGGACTCACCTTCTCCGGTGTATTTTCCGAGCTGAGCCAATGAATTGGCCTTGGCACGAATCAAGAGAGTGGTCTGAGCTGCGTTCACGTTCTCAGCTCTGCCTCCCCATGTTTTCAGACAAGTGTTCTGGAGAGCACGTGCGTAGGAGAAGGACACGTGCCATGGGTTTGGTGCCTGGTTCATTGCGTTCAGGTTCAAAGTTGCCTCCAACTCAGACTGTCCTCCGGACAAGAACTGCAAAAAAGAAAACACAAACTACTTTACTTCCGCTACAAGAAACCAAGATCTAGGTTTTCCTCATTTTAAAAAGTTCTATCGAATAGAGCTTGCCATGATTCCAGGGACGGCTGGTGGGATTCTGTTGCGGAGGAGCTTAAGGGTGTAGGAGGCAACTTGTTCAGGAGTAGCTCTGTCTTTAGACTCGGCTCCGGGAGTCACCATGCTCGGCTTCAGGAGGATACCTTCAAACATGACATTGTTCTGAGCAAGGTAAAAGAAAACCTCAGCCCAAACCTTCTCTGCTACTTCGTAAGTCCTGTCAATGTCGTGTTCTCCGTCCAACAAGATCTCTGGCTCCACTATTGGAACCAATCCACTGTCCTGAAAAACCGCAATCCTCCCCGTGAGAAATATCATCTTTTAAAAAAAATATCCGATTTAACCTGTTGCTTGAAGGAGAAGCAAATGTGTTTTTACTTGTGAAATGGCAGCGTATCGAGCAAGGCCCCAAGCAGCTTCTTTCACGGCCAGAGCAGACGGACCGTTGGGAATGCTCACCACAGTACGCCTAAATCAACACAAAAAGTCATTATAAATAAAAGACCCGAGTAGGAAACATTTTGAGGAAGAACAAAGAGTACTACTCCTCAGTATATACCATTTGGCGAAACGAGCACCCTGTTGGTAGTAAGCAGCGGTGCGAGAGGATAGACCATCGAGTCCTTGGCACCATGACTCATTGTTAGAACCAACAAGTGGCACCAAACCCTATTTCCAATTCATACAACTTGTTTAGATTCCTCGAAATGTAATCAAGCACCACGTATATAATAAGCATGCATTTTAATTAGCTTGATACCTTGTCGACTTTGATACCGGGGACGATGTTCTGCTCGACGAGGACGTCGACCATTTTCTTGCCTTCGGTGGTAGACTGATACAGAGTCTCCTCGAACAGGATTGCTCCGGAGATGTACTGTCCGAGTCCTGGTGCAGAGACCAGCAGTGTCCTGTATGCTTGACGGTTTGCCTCAGTGTTCTCTAGCCCTATCGAATCCAAACGCTTCCCGCAAGTCGCGTTCGACTCGTCCATCGCCAAGATTCCACGTCCAGGAGACGCAATTGTTTTCTGCTCCCAAAACGTAATCATTATAAAATTGCATTTTCATTTTTTACACTGTCAGATTTTGTTTAATCGAACTCTATTGTAATTCGAGTTATTTTATACTAATTTTTCTACACAAGAATCCAAAATAAACTGAAATCTATACCCAACTTATAAATCTCTGAATCATATTTTCGTATTGAACCTAACAAAAGAGAGTAAAATGTGAAAATATAACATAATTCAAAAGGTCAAAAGAACAAAGGTCAAAAGGTCAAAATAACAAAGGAACCTTTTATGAATCATGCAGATAAGACACGTGGCAAAGAAGACAATATGTGTGTGGGAGTACTAACCGCTGTCTTAACAAGCTCATCGGCGTAGGAAGAAGCGGCACGGACGGTAAGGGAGGTGGCGCGGTTGCGTAGGACGACGGCGGCGGAAGAAGGCTGACGGAAGAGAACGCTTTGGCCCTTGACCCACTCAGATTTGTCCAACACCGGAGAAGCCTTGAGGAGTGAGGTTGATGCCATCTTTTGTTAAATGTTATCTCTTTTCTCTTCTCTCTGCCTTTGGTTTGTTTGAGAGACGCACAGTGAATGAGCTTATGATGACACACACCACCTTATCTCTGAGGAAGAGGAGTAACCTCACTCTCCCTCTTTTGGATTTATATTTCTCATTAGATCAGTTATCTGAGGTTCATGTAACCTTGCCAATTACACTACGCCACGTGGACCGTAATCTTGTATTACTCACAATTCAAGAAAATGCCACGGAGTCCCTGCTCCTTTTATGCCATACCCGTCGTTACATGTTTGCTTGTTTTTTTTTTGTTTGCTTGTACAGAAAATAATCGAATAAGTACCAAATAAGTAAAGATTCGTTCATGACACGATTGTGAAAAGAAAAAAAATATACATTTTTGCTGTTAGCATGTACAAAAATATGTATAAACCTCTAGAATTAATATGTAGCAGAGCATCGTGGACCCATATTTATATATATCAGGTAATAATTAATGTATAACTTTTACAAAAATTATGTATAATTTTTGTTTTCTTGAATTGTATGTCTCTTGTATTACTAGTCTATGCCCATGTTGTCATGATGTGGAGCTCAAAAAACAAACGCTTCATATATATTTTTTTAATAAAATATAGTGGTCACAGCTCATGGATTTACAAAACCGGTGATTTTATAAGGGAAGAAAAAATCACTAGGTCAATATCATTTTTAAATGAAATTAACTAATACCCCAAATCTTGCTGATAATATTTACTGAAAAGCCTCCTATTTCAAGCTCACAATGTATATGCAAAACACGACTAACTATCCCTTAATCCTCTTTTTTTTGTATTTCATTGTATGATATCAGTAATTAGTACATGCACATTCTGAATACAAAGTTAAGTCTAAATAACTATATATAAAAACCCTAAAACAATAAAGATAATTGTCTTAATTTAGTATAGTTAATAAAATAAACGATAAATATTTAGAATACTTTTAAATATCTATCTGCATCACATACAAACCCTAATCTTAAACAATCTGTTTTTGTTTGAAAATCTTAAGACAGACCAATCATACTAATTTTTGTTGGCATTAAAATAAGCCAAAAGACCAACAAAAGGTGCGTTGATGTAAGTGGTCGGTTCCGTCTCACTAGCATTGTTCCGTCCTCCAACGAATTTATCATCTACATTAGGCCCGCCGACCACCGCACCTACTAATATGTTAGGGTCCGGTTTGGGTGATGCAAATATTTTCCACCCTTCTAAACATTTGATGGCTTTGGGATGGGTTGCGATAGACGGCGAGGATGCGCCACGGTGGTGGATCTGCCGCGGATAATGCTTACCGTACCCGATCATGTAAGACATTTTCATTGGATTATCTCCCAAAATGTAATCCACCTACACCAGAAAAGTCTATATATAATCCACTAATATTATCGTAATATAAACATAGTCTAATAGACTTCGAAATTAAAACTCGATCACAAACTTTCGCAAAACAAACTATTTTTGTAATGCAATATGTATATTAATTAATCAACTAACGTACCTGTCGTTTGGCCAAGTGACGGAGAGACTCTGGATGGATCTTGGCAGTACCACAATGGAGTTGTTGAGACGATTTAGAGAGGTAACCAGCGTAGGTTAGGAGGAGAAAAGACAATGCCACGGTGTCTTGAAGGATGCTGCTGCCGGGTTTGTAAAGAAGACCGCCAGGTGTGTAACTCATGTGTGGACCGGCGGTTTCCGGAAAATATGCACACATCATTTTCTCCGCTGTATCTCTATACGGTGCAATCTCTGGCACATTCTTCTCAAATGCTTCCTGTATCAAAAACAAATTTTTTCCGAATGAATGCCAAATTTATTCAATAAAACCATCGGTGTTATCTTAAATTTATAAGTGAAGTAATAGTGTTTATTAGTTTTGCCCCCGATAAATGTTGTTTCTAGATCTGCCACTGCTTGCAAGTGTATAGCATATCTATTGCGTATAATTTTGTGCTACTGTACAATCATTTTTGCTACAAAAAACTGCAAACTATACAAATCATAAATTGGATCTAACCTTGGCAACGAGAACATTGACACCTCCAACTT
The DNA here is from genome assembly GCA_012274485.2 of Sinapis alba. Lineage (NCBI taxonomy): Eukaryota > Viridiplantae > Streptophyta > Magnoliopsida > Brassicales > Brassicaceae > Sinapis > Sinapis alba. The sequence goes on along the minus strand of MU105939.1, from coordinate 189,991 downwards.
TGTTATCCCATCCAAACTCGTAGTAATTGAAATCTGCACCTAAAGAATGACGATTGTCCACTAAGTATTTAATGTAAGAAGCTTTATTGGTCGCCCTTCTCAGCCATGCAGCTCCCCATAATAACTCGTCCTATATAAGACAAATTAACAAGGTGATATACATATAATTAGTAACAATCTACATCGAATTAATTTTACGTAAAGATTTTCGAGAGAATGCAATATATATATACCCCATATCCGTTGACACTACAATAAAAGGGGCAAACAGCAAGTTTAACCCATGTATTATTGGTATAAGAGCCTCGATGTGAGTCCGCGTACTTGAAAGTTTTTAAAGCATTTTTAAGCAGACGCTGAGCATAACTTGGATCATATCGTTTGAATGCGATTGAAGCGGCCGCAAACGCAGCTGTGATTTCTCCAGCTAAATCAGAGGCCGGCCGGTACTTCGTCTCCACAGCATAAGCTGTTCGTGGTGTGTCCATATCCTCCGGTCTCTCCCAGCACTTGTGATCCGCTTCTACTTTACCCACCTTCAATGTTGTTACAAACACACCCCATAATCAATTTCTCAGTACATGACAGTTAATTTATTTTTGTATTTATTTGTGACAAAACAAAACAAATAAACGAGGTAATAGTTGATACAAACATATAAAATGCGTTAGGGATCTAACTTCTAAACTCAGATGAAACCTAAATTAGTTTATTTCTGTTTACAACACTAAACAAAGTATTCAAATAAAAATTTTATTTCCGTTTTATCTTAAACTTTAGCGTAAATATCCAACAGTTATTTATTGTTTTTCAGTTAGAAGTTCATGTATAGATTGGCAGGACCGGTTCTGAGATTTAAAGGGTCATAAGTCATATTTTTAAAATTTTAGCTAAATTTTTTTGTTAATAAATTTGAAGATTAAAAAAAAATTAGAGGCATTTTTTTATATAATTTTATTCAAAAATTTTGGAAGTCTAAGACTAATATTTCATGAGGCTTTGCCAGGGCCGGCTATGTAGATTATATCACATATGCAAAATTACGTGACAATATGTTACCGCCCACATACATGAACGAAGATCCGATTACGAAGTTGCGAAACAGTCTTAAGGAGATAATCGGTTCCCCACCGGAGAGCGACAAGATTTTCCCGGAGATCTGCCGGGGACATGTAACTTCCGAAGTCGACAGCGCTCCATGCTAGCATCGTTGCCGAAAACGCCATCGGAAAATGGAACTTCACGTTGTCGCCGGCGTCATAGTAACCGCCAACGAGGTCAGCATTGAGGTTCTTGCCGTCGTTGAGCGCAGAGTCACGGCGCCACGTCATCCTCTGTTCTCTAGGAAGATATCCAGAGCGTTGACCTTCAAAGAAGAGGATTGACTTTTTCAGAGCGTCCGAGTAGTTATGAGAAATCACTGTTGGTAAGAGGACGAATATGAGATATATGGAAGACCAAATCGATGGCTTCATTGTTTTTTTCTTTTTCTTTTATGGTTAATATATTAGAAATTACTGAAATGACGATTTATATAATCTACTTGAGGTCTTTAGTTATTGAATTTCCTGCTTCTTGGTAATAGTATTTTATTTGAAAATGTTTTATAATTTATATATATCATAAACAATAAATATTTGCTTCATTGATCTTCCCCTTTCTAGTAATTTCCTATATATTTAAGGAGTTTATTTTTAAATTGAATATCTAGATAATATTAAACTGGTAAACAAATCTTTATTATTAGTGTATTAGTGAAGAAAAGACGATGAGAGCTAATATTTTGATTTAGTTCAATGATATCATTCGAGTCATATTTAGTCAAAGACTATAAAATATTTCCACATATTTAATATAATAATCAAGAAAATAGTACAGGACAGATAAAACCATATTTACAATGGTTAAATTTTTGGATAAATTGCCATATATATTATTAAATTTGAAATGGTTTTTATAATGGCTATGAAGTTATATGCCAAGATTAGTCCATCCCCACAGATCAATGACCAAATTAATATACAATATGTTCTTTCCAAATGTCACTTGTATTATTCTATTTTGAGAGTTTAGGGTTAATTATTGATCTTTCTAGTCGAGATTATCCTTAGTAGTTTAAAAATGTTCTTTTAGAAAAAGTAAAATAATTATTATAATGAAAATGTAAAATGTATAGTTTAAAGAAAATCTGAAAGTATTATTTTTTGAAACACTGGATATTTTAAAGAAAGTTTAAGTGATTACAACCCAAGATAGGAGCAAACAAGACACCACCAATAGGCAGCATTGCAGGACTATGTTCGTTTCTCGTGTCTTTCTCTGAATGGTGTTGAGTGTAATTGATGAACTTAAAAAAAATTATATATATTTCTTAAAACATATTGATTTGTATGTATTGATTTTGTACATTCCAGAGATGGAAAAGGAAATAGAAATGATCAAGAGAAGGTGGGATTGCTTTGAAAGTAGGCAAAGAGACCAACAAAAGGTGCATTGATGTACGTCGTGGGCTCAGTGTCGCTAGCATTTGTCCGTTTACCAATGAAAGAATCATCAACGTCAGGCCCGCCAATCACAGCTCCTACTAGAATGTTGGGGTCTGGATTGGGTGATGCGAATATATTCCATCCTTGTACGCACCCGAACGCTTTCCTATGAACCTTAACTGACGGTATAGACGCCCCGCGGTGGTGGATCTGTCGCGGGTACTCATCACCGTACCCAACCATGTATGACATCTTCATTGGATTATCTCCCAAAACGTAGTCCACCTACACACACAAAAAAAAAGAATATATAGATAAAACTTTACTGAATTGTAAATACATAGTTCCCATTGGTCTGAAAAAAAGAAGCAAATGATCTTGCAGTTTTACATATATAATTTTATTACCAGTTTTAATATACTACCTGTCGTTTGACAATGCGACGAAGAGAATCCGGTGGGAACTGGTGGTTACCGCAATTGAGTTGTTGAGAGGATTTAGAGAGGTAATCCGCGTAGGTAAGGAGGAGGAAAGACAAAGCTGCCGTGTTCTGGAGCTGGCTACTACCCGGTTTGTACAGAAGACCGCCGGGTGTGTAACTCATGTGTGGTCCAGAGGTTTCCGGAAAATATGCACACATCATTTCCTCTGCCGCATCTTTATATGCTCTTAACGCACTCACATCCTTTTCAAATATTTCCTGTTCAGACAAATTGACGATGTAACGCACTCACAATCTATCAATGGTTATGTCTTTTATATAGAGATTATTATTGGATCAAACCTTGGCAATGAGAACATTAACTCCCCCATATTTGTTGTCCCAGCCAAACTCCAAATAATTGAAATCTTGACCGAAAGCTTGACGATTGTTCACCAAGTACTCTAGGTAATAATCATTACCAGTCGCTCTTCTCAGCCATGCTGCTCCCCAGAGCAACTCATCCTACATGCATGAAAATAATATATACATGCAGTTTATACGAAACTGAAACCGAGAGTAGACCTATTAAATTTTATTGTCATAATAAATGATCCAAGGTATACCTTATATCCATTAACACTGCAGTAGAAAGGGCAAACAGCTTCGTTTACATTTGGATTATCTGTGTAACAACCTCTATGTGAATCTGCGTACTGAAATGTTTCAATGGCTTTATTCAGCAGCTCTTCAGAATATTTAGGCCTTGATTGTTTGAATGCGATTGAAGCTGCTGCCAGAGCTGCAGCGATTTCACCGGCTAAGTCGGAGGCTGGGTCTGGTGCATCTAAGGCGAAAGCAGTTCGTGGCGTATCCATATCTTCTGGCCTTTCCCAACAGTTATGGTCAGCTTTTGTTTCGCCTACCTATACCATATATTTTCATCAAACTCTGTGATATGCTTATAAATAATATATAGAAAGAGAAGAAACTAATCAACAGAAATTGTTTACTTATAGTCTTCTACTCACTGTCAGTGATGATATACAATTCGATTCTGTCATCATAATTTACCTTGGAGTTCTATAATGTTTCCTTCAGATTTCAAGATATTATATATGCATGGTTATATATACTATAGTTTATCAAAAAAGAAATATATATACTCCCTCTGTTTCAAATTATTTATCGTTTTGGAGTAGAATTTTCGTTTCAAAAGTGTCATTTTCGGTTTTCAATGCAAAATTTATTGGTAATATTTTTTATTATATTTTTTTATTGGTTGATATATGATTATGTATATTGGTAATAGTGTTTTTATTTTGAAAATATGTAAAATTAAATGTTTTTTTAATCTGTGTGTATAAACCTAGAACGACAGGAAAAGAAAAAGGAGGGAGTAGTCTGAAGGAAAACATCAGATATATTAATTATAACAATAGAATCGAATTGTATATCATCAAGACTCTTGGTAAATGCAATTTCTACGTATTTATACACTAGTACACCCAACCAGATTATAAAACTAAAAGTATATATTCCCATCGATTTCCTCTTTTTTTTTTTACTTTGAAATTTACCTTTTTTTTTTGAACAACCAAATACTTGATAGCTGTATGTATTGGTGAATATACGTGAACGTAATATAAAGATATTTATATTTTTGCGCAAACAAAAAAAAAGATGTTATATCGTAAGTGTTATATATGTGGTGAAAAACAAATTCCTGATTTAGAGTAGATAAAACGACGATGCATGGTGGTTTATTTGGTACGTACTTGGACGAAAATGCGATTAGGGAGTTGTGAGACAGTCTTGAGGAGATAATCAGTAGCCCACTTGAGAGCTATGAGATTGTGTCCCAAATCATTCTGAGACATGTAACTTCGGAAGTCGATGGAGCTCCAAGCAAGCATCGTGGCCGTAAAAGCCATTGGAAAATGAAACTTAATGTTGTCTCCGGCGTCGTAGTAACCACCAACGAGGTCGGTGTTGAGGTTCTTGCCGTCGTTGAGTGCAGAGTTACCACGCCAGCTCATCCTTTGTTGTTTGGGAAGAAGACCGGAGCGCTGACCCTCGAAGAAGAGGATTGACTTTCTCAGAGCATCGGAGTAATCGTGAGGAATGGCCGTTGGTAGTAGGAGAAGTGCGAAAACGGTTAAAATGAAAAATGATGGTTTCATCTTAAAATGAGAAAACGAAATTAAAATTAAGGGCTTTGTGAGATTTTGCTTTTTGGCATTTAGTTTTGAGGGTTTACGGTTCGGATTTATGGGGCTATACGACAAGGTTGGTAGGGATTCTCAAAATAAGTTCTAACTAATATATAATATCACATTTTAAAATATTTGATTTGTATAATTAATTCCTAATAACTTCTATGTTTTTTTTTGTCTTTTTTGTTTGACAAAAGATAATGAGTACTAAGTTCTGGTACTTATATAGGTAGTTAGTTAATTTGGTAAGTCACCGATTACGTATTTGGTTGGTAAGGATCCATCAATGCATGCATATATTAAAAAACATTCACAATTTCTTACAGTTATGTACAAGAAATCTTCTAGATCATTATCTTAATAATTTGTATATATATACCTTTATTTTCACATAAATATCTTTGAATTTATTCACTTTATCATACTTTTTCTAATTCCAACAACTTAAAAATAATAATATTCTAGTATATATATATATATATATATATATTCAGATTTGACAAATTTAATATAGTTATATATTTATTTAGATTCGGAAAATCTGATACAAGAGAATTGTGCGGCTAAAAAAGTAAATAATGAAATCTGAATGTTTTAATGAATTGGATTGATGCAATTTCCCCTGGGAGACCTATTCAAAGAAAAAAATCTATTTATTTACAATATCATTGTTCTGTTTCATAAGACAGACCATGCCCTTTTATTTCTCTACACAATAGACAATACCTACCTTGTTCTGTTAATTTTATTGTATCATTTTATCTTTTTTATATTTTACTCTAGAAGCACATATTTGCTCGTTTCTATCACGAAATCTGTTGTTTTAGTTTCCACAATTGTCGCGTTATATATTTTCTTGAAAAAATCTTACTTCAAGCATATCCAAACTTTTTATACATATCCAAACTTAGTTTACCAATATTTATATAAAATAGTACCCAAATCATAATTAAGTATTACATTTTACATTTATTATATAACTAACGCCATTATGAGTTTTAGTTGCGGAGTTTCTTTCGATTATTCTCCTCCTATTTTATGGCATATCCAATTACAATTTGTTGACTTTAGTTGTATCAACAAATCATTTCTGCAATCAAATACCTATAAATTATATGGAATAAGTACGGACACACAACAAACCAAATCAAATTGATATTATTGTAATTTTTTATATATTGGTCGACATGCTGAAGTTAGTATTCAACGTGTACATAGGTATACCTCGAGATGCAAAAATAATTAAAACTGAAAATATAACTTATAAAAATAGGAGTGATACATTCTCCTCTATATATAAAAATATATTCCAGGTAAGGATAAATGTATAAACAAAGAGTGATGTAACGACCTCTGAATCAAAGTTGATAAACTTTATAATCAAACACTAGTAGTATATACTTGTTGGTGTATTATTGAAATTCTCATTATCCATTGGTTACAATTATTGTCAACAAAAAAAATGTTGTTGGGGGCATCCCAGTGTTCCTCTTCTAAGGAATTTAAATTCGAATTATCACTAATTTTGGTTTATCCATTTGTGTGTTCAGGAGATATATGTATCTAACTCTCTTTATGAGCAATTAGATCTATTTTGTTTCGATGATAGATTTTTGAAATTTAGTCGGTTGGATATCCGCTAGATATTCTAAAAAAGAAAAATTAATGGTAGTAATTGGATCGTCTTTTATAGTATTTACTACAAAGTAGGAGCAGATATGATATTAAATTGATTTTTTATCGTAGGCATTAGAAATTTACATTGCAAAAGGGATATGGGGGGTGGCATGATGTTACAAATTTGATGTTTGTACGTATTGTAAACTGGACCGTATCAGAAACGAGCAAGTGATGTGTACTCATACCGAACATAACCGTAATTAGTTACGACATGTCAGGCATGTCTCACTTTGTTAATGGGTCAGGAAAGGCTTTTGAAGCCCATTTACTAAGATAGCAACTGCTGAGTTTGTTTTGTGTGGGGGTTCGAGGAGGGTTTCGCACAGGTTCGTTCGCCGCACGCCAGATTTGTCGAACTACTGACAGTTTACTTGTGGGGAACTTGGTTGTCGTTGACGTGAAGGAGGTACTGACGGTGAAGATTGTGTAAGAATGCAGCAGTTTGGGTTTAGTTAGTTGTGAGAATCGTTGTTTTGTTAGGGTTTTAAGCGCATCTTAAGAGTGATATTCATGTTTTGTTTTTTTTCAAAAGTGGAGGATGTTCCGTGGTTCTTTCTATTTAGACACACTTTGCATCTCGTATTCACATCAATTGAATGATACCTTCTTCTTCTTTTTCTTACTTCCGTTTACGATTTCCCGATTGTTTTGTTGTTGTTGCTGCTTAGAAGATAGATAATGAGTTTGGACAGGAGGAGGAGTAGGAATCCAGTGGGCAGAAAGATTGCTTCTGATCGTTTTTCTTACCGTGATGATCCTTACCGAAGAGATTCACATCGAACTTTCAGGTTTCTCTCATCTCCACTGGGCATTTCTCTTAGGATGATACTTCACTCTTAGCTTTAGCTTGTATACTGAGAAGAAAGAAAGTAAAATTGGTTTTTACTGATATATGCTTTTTTCCTCGCTACATAAAATAAAATTCTGTAGCAGCAGCAGCCAAAGTAATACTACGTGCAAGAATTGCAAGCGACCAGGTCATCTTGCTCGAGAGTGTCCCAATGTCTCTATCTGCCACAACTGTGGCCTTCCTGGGTAACCCTTTTTCATTCTCTACTTCTCTTTCTTACAAGTTTGATTTTAGATTGTTATGTGCTACATTTTGTTGCTAATATACACTACATAATTATATATACCTGTCTTTTTTTTTCTAATAAAACTTGGCAGGCACATTCTATCAGAATGCTCCACGAAGTCTCTGTGTTGGAACTGCCGTGAACCAGGTCACATGTCTAATACCTGCACCAAGGAAGGCATTTGTCACAGCTGCGGTATTGCCGGACACCAAGCTAAAGACTGCACGGCTCGCCATCTCCCTCCCGGAGATCTTAGACTCTGCCACAACTGTTACAAGCAAGGTCATTTCGCAGTTGACTGCACTAACGAGAAAGCCTGCAACAACTGCAGGAAGACGGGTCATTTTGCTCGTGACTGCAGAGACGATCCCGTGTGCAATCACTGCAACCTGACTGGTCACCTTGCTATCAAATGCCCTAAATCCCATGTGTTAGCTGAAGAGCGAAGACCAAGAGGTCAAATCAGGGAGGAGGAGGTGGTAGTTTGTAGGAATTGCCGGCAAGTGGGTCATATGAGCAGAGACTGCAGGGCTAGGCTGATGATATGTCGAAACTGTGGTGGAAGGGGACACATTGCATATGAATGCCCTTCTGGGAGATTAGTGAACCATCACCACTACCCCTTAAGGTATTAAGTAGCTTTTGCTATGTTAGTGTTCTCAGGAGAACCAGAAGAGTTGTTGATTTATGGTTTTGTTATGACTCCTTTCTTTCTCGGTTTGTTAAACCTGAACCATCCGGTTATGCGTGGATCGGCCATGATCAAGAAATTACTTTTTAAAAATCCGAACCGAGATTCTGAATAATTTGGTAAATAGATTCGAATATTAAATTACAGCACCACAATGTATAAGGAATCATTAAAACAGCAAACAGTTGATATAAAACAGTAACAAACAACCAAGCATTTCAAGTCACCATCGGACATTTCAGCCGGTAGCTCGGAACGGCGATGAGCCTGGTAGCTCTAGGCGCCGTGAGACCGAACATGTCAGTCATATCCAGATCATCGGAGCTAACTCCTTCCGGCAACTCCCAATCAAAAGAATGAAGCATGTGCGCGACGGCGAGCTCCATAGCATAAAGCCCCAACTGCATACCCGGGCACGATCTTCGACCCGATCCAAACGGAAGAAACTCGAAATCGCTACCTTTGAAATCCGGAGCTTCGTTTTCCATAAACCGACCCGGTCTGAACGCATCCGGCTCAGTCCATACCGATCCGTCTCTCCCGATTGCGTACACATTGATCATGACACGAGAGTCACGAGGAATGGAGTAGCCGGAGACGACGGAATCCGCCGCCGCCTCGTGGAGGAGAAGCGGAATCGGCGGGTGTAGCCTCAACGTCTCTTTCATCGCGCATCTGAAGTAAGGGAGCTTCTCGAGATCAGATTCGTGAAAATGACGGTTCAATCCGATGACGTCAGCGAGTTCTTGCTGCAGTTTTACGAGTTCGTGAGGATTCTTCATCAGCTCCGTCATGGCCCATTCAATCGCAGACGCCACCGTTTCCGTCCCGCCAAACATCACATCCTTAATTAAAAATCATTTGATTAATGAAAATATGATGGTTAATTGTATTAATTATTAATTTTCATTAGTTTACCATGACAAGGGCTTTGATGTTATCTCTTGTGAGTCTAAATGTAGACAAGGAATCAGTAGATTTCCCGCCGTTCTCACCGCTTTCGCCGCTATAAAACGCCATTAGTTCATCGACCATGTCGTCCTCCAAACCATCATCGTCTTGTTTTCTCGATTTCTTCTTTTCGATATGTGCATCGATGATTCTATCTATGAACCCATCCAGCGATTTCCTGGCGTTTTCCAACCGCTTACTGAAATCGCGGTTAGTAAACCATTTCATCCACGGTAAAAACTCAGTGATATCAAACGCTCCAAAGAGTTTTGAGAACTCTTGTAGTATCTTGACGAATTCGTCTTGACCGTCGCGAGCAAACGACCCAAACGCGGCTCGGTACGTTATGTTCCGCGTCAAAGCAAATACAAGCTCACCAACGTTAACCGGCGAACCGGTTTGTTTAGTCAGAGTTTGAACCATCGTGTTAATTTCGTCGCGAACCGAGGCCCATGATTCGGCCCGTTTTCTGCTAAAGAGCTTCATAACGCAAACCTTCCTCATTTGACGCCAGAGTGGACCGTAGTTCGCAAACGCCATATCCGCCCGGTTGTAAGTCAGATATGAAATCGCCACGTTAGCTGGCCGGTTTGCGAAAACCACATCTTGAACCTAATATTATTGAATGTTTGAAATGAATGTTGTCTTACAATAAATAAGAAAAATTCACTGCTATCATATCCAGATAGATGTCTAGAAGAATATTTAAATTATCAAAACAATTTCTAAACCGTAGAAAATCACATACCTGAAGAATTTCACGGGCCATCTCAGCTGTTGAAGCGGCCACAATGTGAATTCTACCCATTTGAAGGTGGAAGAGACCACCGTATTGTTTGGCTAACTCGGCCAAACCACGATGATTCAACTGATTCTTTAGTTTCATGTTACCGATTATTGGATAGCCGTTTGGACCCGGTGGAAATGGATTTCTACGAGTTAACAAAACTCTAATTAAACACCAAAGAAATATAAGAACTGCATAGAAAATTGGTGAGCAAAGCAAACAATCCATCTTTTATGTTTTTATCTTTTGTTCTTTCCAATACAAAGAGTAAAAAGATGGTGATAAGAGGTTTTTGGTATGGTTATATACACATGAATCTGGCTGTATATTATGTATTTGATTTGTTAGCACATACAGACGTGTGTGGTAAAACAATATATAAATGAAAGATTTGTTTCCGTTTCGGGTATTCAATAGATGAATCTATTTGATAATTTATTGCCTTAAAGAAAACAAGTCAATATTGTGCACAAAAAAAAAAAAAAAAGTCAATAGTCAATATCCCAACAATATGTAGTTTGACTAGGAAATTTACCAATGGGAGAATTCAAGATTTACAATAAAGATCAATAGATCTAAGGGTTCGAGAATTATATACAAATATTTAAAATTTTATCTAGTATTTTTAGTTTGTAAATGATATGAATGTAGATTTTCTAGTTAAAGAATACGACTCGAACATTTTCTAGCATTGTCAGTTGATAATACTTCTGATGAAACCAGATACCGTACACAAGTTTTGACGTGAGATATTGAGGAAACGAACTTCTAATATTTCTGTAGTGCTGAATAAAAAATAAATTATATGGAAATAATAATAAAAAAGGTATGGAAATAATCAAACGAAAATACACAGGAGGTATGTGTCTGGTTGTTTAGGGTGATGATTTTATTGGTGGTTTGCCTAGGATCCTGCAGGTTTTTGGATTGGTTTACTAGTTGTCGATCCTTGCTATCTGTAAAAGAATGTTGTTTTTCGGTAACCTTATATTAATCTAACTGATGAAAAAAAAAAAAAAAATCAAACGAAAAAAGAGCGTGCATGGTTAGAGCATCATTATCCCACAGACTCTTTTAAAGGTTCTTAATCTTTTTTAAATAATTTTTAGTTGGGAAAGTAGATTAATAGACTTAGTTAAGAGACGGATATATTTGTGTGGTCCATTGCAAGTCTCTTATTTAAAGGTTCTTAAAAAAAACTATAAACTTCAAATTTATTGATTAAATTATTAAACATAAATTTTTAGATAAAACATGAAACAAAAACGTTGAGCAAATAAAATTGCTTTCGACTCTTGTAGTATTGAAATAGATCACCGAATTTTGCTTTCATTCGGATATTTAGCGTCGATTTAAACATAGTGCTGTAAATACTTTTCTTTGACATGTGTGGATTGAAAAAAAAATAATATTAAAAAAATTGAATCATATAAATACAACATCAATCGCATCCAATCAAAAATATTTTTTACTAGTATCAATTTTTTCATAAATGATGATAATACATGTTCGTTGATTTTAGGAAGAAGGAGAAAGACAAGGAAGGAAAGTATTGTTCGTGAAAAGTGGGCCCACTCTATCATCATCCACTTCTACTCTTCCCTTCCCATAACTCTCTTTGCCAATTAGATATTAACAGGTGTCCTCTAAGGGACGTATCTTCTATCCCCTAAATAGGAGATGTTTCTTCCTTTAACTGTCATTTAATCATAATTATGCCAAGAGACTATCCTAAGATACATGCATAAACATGCTCTTACGCTTTGTAAGACCAACTATGTAGCTTTCTCAAGATTTACATGACAGCTACGTGATAGTACATTTTTTGTGTTTGATTGAATGTAATAAACAAATAAATATATGTAAATAGAGAGCATGATTCGTTGGAAAAAAACCGTTAAATAATTATTTTAAAAAGATGAGTTAAAAATTAAGTAAACAATTTCTGAGTATTGTATCTTTGGTTATTATAACCAAAGAGTCAAGCTTGTCTTTTCTCCCTCCTTTGAAGAAATCCCAAGTCTAGAGAACTTCACTATAACATTCCTTTTAGCTATTCCCCTCATTTCATGTTGACAAATGGTTACAGCTTCTCAGCAATGGAGGATTTGGCCTTACAGATTGTTTGTAATTTTTGAAGAAAAAAATGAAAAATGCATACAAAGCAAACAACTAGTCTTGTTTTAGGTGATAACAAAACAAACCGAGCTAACAATAATAATAATAATTCAAGCCGTTGCAACTCTACTTCCTCCTCTGCGTCCACGTCCATCAGGTTTCTCTGAATACTCTCTCCTCTGTTAGTATAACCAAAAAAAGAAGATGGAATGATACTTGAGAAATTGAAAAACACATATAGAGACAGCCATTTCTCTGAGGGATTTACTACTTACAAAAGGTCTAGTGGGTCTAGAGTTTGAGAACTTCTGTCTCCTTTTGATCAACAATCTCTCAACTTCCTTCTTCTTCGCCTCTGCTTTCATTTTGGTGGGACTAGGCCTATACAATATCACTGTCCTCCCGATTTGCCCTACAGCCACTGAACCAGTGGCTTCCTCTAAATGCCTAACCGCGTCCTCCATCTCTTCTGGAGATGTCTTGCGTATCTTCACCTGTTCCAATAAAAAAGAATTAAAGCTAAGAGGCTAAAGTCTCGTTTCCGTCCATTTTCATTATATCAACCAAACAACAACATTCCTCTGAGAAAAGCATATACTGACATAGAGACAGAGAGAATAGGCTCTTAAGAAAAGGTGATACCTTTAAGAGCTCGTTCTTCTCGAGAGTCTCCAGGAATGAGAAAACAACTGAATCAGTAACGCCAGATTTTCCGACGAGTTGACATTTCAATTTGTCACCCAGGCTATGCGCGTAAGAAGCCAGTTCCTTCTTCTCCTTAATCGTCAACTTCAAAGCTGAGCCCCGAGCCTTCTTCTTCATCTTCTCTATTTTCTCCTCCTTATCTCCTGAACCCATCTCCAAACCTTCCTCAGAGTCCTCACTTCCTCTCACGGAAACCATTCCACTGTCCAGCTCATCTTCCTCTTCTTCTTCTTCTTCTTCGTTGTAATCGTCCTCCTCGCTCTCTTCGTCTTCTCCGAGATCTGGTTCATCGATGGCAGAGAAGGATTTCGCTACGAGTGAAGAAGTAGAGTGAAAAGGAAGCGGCTTTGAAGAGATTGATTGAAAGCGAGGCTTGTTACGGCGGCTTGACTGACAGGTTAAAGCGGAAGAGCAAAAGGGTCTGAGGAAGAGACAGAAGGAAGTCGGTGGTTCGGGAAGTCGGTGAAGGCTGTTGTGGATAAGATGTGTCGATGAAGAAGAAGACGACGGTGGTATTCTTACGAGGCTCGCCATTTTGCGTTACACACTCTAATTAGTTTATGCGACGCCCCCTGTATTTAAGGATTTCTCATTAAACTCCCTTTTTATAATGTGATTATTGCACAATTAAGCCCCCATGAGTGTTATTATTATACACTAGTTATTAATATCAGGCCTTTGCCACATCTCCGGTTCAGGTTGCGCCGTTGTTATATACCGGCCCAAATTAGGCCCAGTTCTGACCCAATATAGATTGGCATTCTCAATTATATTTTTCTTGTCAGCAAACCAGATAATGTCCACTCAACACCAGTTTTTTCCTTTCCTTCTTGCTTTTACTAACACCACGTATTGATTTATTTGCTTTGCTTTTCTTTTACGACATATATGAAGGGAATTTAAAGACCGCACCACATGGCACGTGAGAATGGAAAAGCATGCACGTGAACCAGCTGTGCTATGAAGTTAAAAAAAAAAAGGTGAGTGAGAGAGCTATGACAACAACTACTTAAGCTTCGACAAGCAGGCACTATGTATTTATCGCATTAGTGTATTCAATTCAATACATTTTACAAATCTCTGTCATTTCATTTACAAAAACATCATCCATTTCGAGTCATAAATATTATCCTAATTTACGTGTTCACAAGAGACCAAGACAACTATTATTATTGTTTAAGGAAGACACAAGATTCCACATGCACATGATACTGCTTAAGCATTATAATGTGAATATACTCGACCGAAAGAGACTAGCTCGATTTTATTTCATTACTCAAATCAATGAAACGAAACTGATTGTTTTAAGATCACAATGGCTAAACGTTATGTATCTTGTTTAATGATGTTTTGTTGTTGGTATGTCAATTAGCGTTAGATGCTAAAAGAAGAAAATTTGCCTACCGTTAATTGATTAATTGCTTTTAGTTGGTTTGATTGGTCCATAGTAAGAGAGAGCGTTTTGTGTCTACGTGTAAAGCTTTCATCAGAAGAGACGAAAGGAGCAGCGATCACATGTGCGTTCAAAATCTAATCCTCCTTTTCCTCACCGTCCAATTATCCTCGCGTCTCCGTTCACTCTCCTCTGGTCCAAGCTCCCTATAATTTATTTTATTTTATTTTTTTGTGTGTGTGTGTGTGTTTTCTAAGAAATAAAATATTCAGAAAATGGTTGTTACGTAGTTTACAATGCAATGTATCCCGGTAAAGGCAGATCAATCTCCGTGTATATGATTGTGTCGCATTTTTCAAGTTTTTGCATGTTCCTACGTTAAGGATAACATTGTTTTTCTTCGTAATTAAATAAATGTATATAATTTGAAGGATTATTAGCTTTTACTATTTTTATTTATATGAAACTAAAAGTAAACATAAATAAAAGTCAATTTGTTGATTTAAACAATTAACTTATTTTTTCCTATCAAATACTTATTTTTCCTGCGATTTTTTGAAATTATTATTTAAGGCGTTGCTCAAATCTATTACCAAAATATCTCAATCTCGTTAATCTGTAAAGTAATTACAAGTGGGTTTATATACAAGTAAGGTGGCCTAAACCATAGCCAAACCAAAAGATATCTACACTGGTTTATACTATACCAAATTACAATGTATGTACCAACTAAACCAATAGTCCCCCTCAAGATGAGACGAAAATGTTTACGAGACTCATCTTGCCAACCAGACGATGAAATGGAGCAGGATGCAAGGGTTTAGTAAAGATGTCAGCAACCTGATGATCAGTACGAACATGGAGAAGTTTAAACAAACCAGCAACCAACTTCTCACGAACACGATGACAATCCATCTCGATTTGTTTGGTACGCTCGTGAAAGACACTGTTATGAGCAATGTGAATTGCAGCAGTATTGTCACAGAACATGAGAGTGGATTTCATCAAGGGGATATGCAACTCCTTGAAGAAATTGGTGAGCCAAACCAACTCATCAACAGCAGCAGCCATACTCCTGTATTCTGCTTCAGCAGTAGATTTAGAAACGATGTCCTGTTTCTTGGAACGCCAATTAATGAGGGAGGAGCCCAAGAAGATACAGTAGCCCGACGTGGAACGTCTCGTGTCAAGGCAGGAGCCCCAGTCAGCATCAGCAAAGACCTGTAATTGAAGCTCAGCTGAAGACGAGTAGAACAAGCCCTGACCAACAGTACCTTTGATATAATGAAGGACTTTGAGAAGAGCTTGATAATGTTCTCGGCGAGGAGCAGAGCTGAATTGACTGAGCTTATTCACAGCATATGTGATGTCTGGGCGAGTAATTTGAAGGTACATAAGCTTCCCAATCAGACGTCGATATGCGGTAGAGTCAACCAAATCTCCACCAGTCTCAAGAGAGAGTTTAAGGTGAGGATCAAGAGGAACAGAGGAAGGTTTACATCCAAGAAGACCTGTTTCATCCAGGAGATCAAGAGCATATTTGCGCTGAGAAACAGAGATACCCTCAGAACTCCGCGCAATCTCAAGGCCGAGAAAGTATCTGAGAGGGCCAAGAACTCGAAGTTTGAAATGAGATTGAAGCTGGAGTGTTAAGGCATCAACAGCAGGATCATTATTGCTCGCGATTATGATGTCATCAACGTAAACCAAGACACAGAGAAAAACGCCAGCAGTATGTTTAAGGAAACAGGTATGATCAGAATGAAGATGATTGAAACCAAGACCAAGCAAAGTGGACTGAAACTTCAGGAACCACTGTCTAGAAGCTTGTTTGAGACCATAGAGAGATTTCTCAAGCTTGCAAACAGCATTAGGTGGAAGGTCCCCCTGTCTAGATGAATACCCGGGAGGAAGTTTCATGTATATTTCTTCATTAAGATCCCCATTGAGAAACGCATTAGATATATCCAGTTGAGTAAGAGACCAACCAAATATAGCAGCAAGACTGAGCAAAAGCTTTACTGAATTGAGTTTAGCAACCGGTGAGAATGTTTCAGTGTAGTCAATGCCCTCTTGTTGTGTGTACCCTTTTGCAACAAGACGTGCTTTATAGCGTTCAACAGTACCATCCGCATTGTACTTAATCTTGAAGACCCACTTACAACCAATGGCTCTCTTGTTGGGAGGTAAAGAACAAACAACCCAAGTACGTGTACCCTCCAAAGCATCAATTTCAGTTGTAGCAGCCTCACGCCACACCCTATGTTTCTGTGCCTCAGTATAGGTTTTGGGTTCAAGTTCTTTATCAATGGCAACAAGAAAAGCAAGATATGATGGAGAGATCTTGTCATAAGAAAGAAATTCAGAGATTTGATGAATGGTTGAGGAAGTTACTGAATGACAGTAATAATCCTGAAGATAAGCAGGCTGTTTGACCTTCCTATGCGATGAGTGAATAGAAGATTCAGCAACATCAGTAGATTTGGTAGAAGACACAATATCTACAGAAGCTGAATCTACAGAAGTAGACTCAACAGGAATTGAGGTTTGCATAGGAAGTGGCAAAACATGATCAGAAAAGAAATCAGTTTCAGAAGAGGAAAGATCTTGTTTTGCAAAGGGAAAAAGCTCTTCATGGAACACCACATGTCGAGAAATAAAAATGGTGTTAGATTCAATGTCAAGAAGCTTGTATCCTTTGACGCCAGTGGGATAACCCAAGAAGGCACAAGCTCGAGCTCGAGGGGAAAATTTATGTCTGTTCTTGATGGAGGTGGAAGCATAACAAAGACATCCAAAGACCTTAAGTGGACTATAGTCAGGAGATTTATTTTTGAGAAGATCAAAAGGACTTTTGTCTTGTAAGATGGGAGAGGGAAGACGATTGATTAAATGAACTGCAGTGAGGATACAGTCACCCCAATAGGGAAGAGGGATATGAGATTGAAAAAGGAGAGAACGAGCCACATTTAAAATGTGTTGATGTTTTCGTTCAACAACAGAATTCTGTTGGGGTGTCTCAGGACAGGAACGGAAAGAAAGTATGCCTTTAGACTGATAAAGAGATGTGAATTTGAGTTCATGAGCATTGTCGGATCTAACCCCTTTAACCTTAGTACTAAACTGACGTTCTACCATTTCTATGAAGTTGGGGAAGATGGTTAAAACATCAGATTTTTGCCTTAGAAGATAGACCCATGTAGCTCTAGAACAATCATCAACTATGGTTAAAAAATATTTAAAACCATCATGAGTTGGAATAGAAAAGGGACCCCAAGTATCAATATGTAAAAGATCAAATGGATTTTCACTTTTATTTTGATGAGAAACAAACGGAAGATGTTTTTGTTTTGAAAGATGACAAACATGACAGTGAGAATCAACATTTTCTTTTTGTTTTGACAAAGACAAACAAGAATTCATACTCTGAAGTTTTGAGAAAGATAAATGTCCTAGTCTTTTATGCCAAGTAGAACTAGAAACACTGGATAGAATGATGGAAGGGTTGATACCTGGGGAAGAAGAAAGCGACTCAATATCCAGGAAATAGAGCTTAGAGACTTCTCTACCCATCCCAATCGTTAATCCCCGTGTAAGATCCTGAAGACCACAAGAACTATCATCAAACCAGACACGACATCCCATACTCTTAGTGAGACAACTAACACTAAGAAGATTAAATTTAAATTGAGGTATATAGAGGACATCATGAAGAACTAAGTGTCTACCCAAATGAATCGTTCCTATTCCAACAATGCTCACAAGAACTCCATTAGGAAGTGTAACAGTGGTGTTAGGAAGTAAACGAAAGTTGGAAAAAGAGGATTTGTCATGAGAGACATGATTAGTGGCGCCTGAATCAATGACCCAAGCATTAAGAGGTGAAGATGCATCATTAACAGAACAGACATAACGCCTATCAACTCCGGTAAAAGAACATAGGATAGAGGGGAAGAAAGTACCGGAAATTGGGCAAACGGTTGTGGAAGAAGAAGGTTCAGAAGATACTGAGACAGAGTGAACTTCAGGTGTGTGCGTGATGCTGGGAGACTGAAGTTTACTGCTAAGGAAAGCCACGAGCTGTTGAATCTGATCAGGTGATAAGTTGTCTCCTGCGATGTCAGACTCTTTACTGCCAGAATCTGTAGTAGCAACAGCTGCTAGAACCGAAGGAGAAACCTGATCATTCTTGAATTTTGACTTGAAACTAGCTGGATAACCATGTTTCTTGTAGCACCGATCCACAATATGACCAACACGACCACAGAAAGTGCATATAGGTCTATCACGACGTGGATAAGCAGTAGAAGATGTTCCAGTAGATGCTGAAGAAACTGAAGAATGAGTAGTCTTGCCATAACCAGTGTCCTGAGGATGTGAAACCTGAAAAACAGCAGAATTGAAGTCGCTGGAAGCAGACTTCTGACTGTCTTCTTGATCTAATAAGTTGAACACTTCAGACATAGTAGGCAAAACTTTCTTCATCAAAATGCGACTGCGAATGTGCTCATAGTTATCATTAAGTCCCATGAGGAAGTCAATAACACGATTAGTTTCTTTCTCAGCAAGAAGATCCTCAATGGTCCTGGAAGGAGGTTGAATACTAGAGAGTTCCTCCCATAATGACTGAGTCTTCGTGTGATAAGAAGAGAGATCTAGACTTCCTTGACGAAATGAATGAATCTGATGGCGAAGTTTGTACAGCCGTGGTAGATTCGACTTGTGAAAACGAGTGTGAAGATCCTTCCATATATCTGAAGCATTCTTGAAATACAATATGCTTGTATAGATCGGCTTGGTCACACTGTTCAATAACCATGACTTTACCATACTGTTACAACGGCACCAGATTCGATAATAGGGATCATTCTCAGAAGGCTTCAAAATAGATCCATCAAGAAAACCTAGTTTGTTCTTAGCTTCTAAGCTAGTAGTCATCGCAACTATCCAGACACCATAGTTGTTACCATCAAGCAGTTCAGAGGCTAATACGAGACCAGGATGATCCGAGCTATGAAGATGATAAGGAGAATGTATGTTATCTGGAGAGTTGGATACCTCAAACGGACGGCCAGAAGATGCGCTGTGAGATCGGGAGAAGTCGGCATGATTCTGAGCGTTCGAGTTGATCGGAGGTGAACGAGGAGCAGAAACTCGATCGTTGGTGATAGGCGGGAGTGGAGAACCAAATTCCGGTGAATCTGGTGAAGGACGACGATACGTGGACTTGCACTTGCGTTTTCCCATCGGAGAATTTGAAATCGACTCTGAACGATGACGAATCGTGAGAAATGAGTTGATTTCGATCGGGAAGCAGAGAGAGCAAGGATGATGAAGAAATGGAGAGAACCGAGGTCGTCGCCGGGAAGATTCCGGTGAGAAGTCCGGTGAGATCAGGTGAAGAGATGACGATCGAAGCGGAAAGTCGTTAAGGAGAGAGAGATACTGTGTGCTCTGATACCATATTACCAAAATATCTCAATCTCGTTAATCTGTAAAGTAATTACAAGTGGGTTTATATACAAGTAAGGTGGCCTAAACCATAGCCAAACCAAAAGATATCTACACTGGTTTATACTATACCAAATTACTGTATGTACCAACTAAACCAATAAAATCATATGCAGAAAGAAAAGGGTAAAAAGGAGGAACACTGTATATAGACAGCCATTGTTACTCCCGCTTGACGTCTCGTGGCTTGAACTAGTTTTGAAAACCGTTGTTGTTAATTGTGCGCGCTTTTTTTCACTAGACTCGGTCGGTGGTCTTCAATATGTCACGTCAACTCACAGTAAAATTATTATTTGAATAGAATGAGATATTTTTTAATTTCGTCTTCCCCAAATTTGTGTTTTGTCGTTCTCCTCCCTAAATTATTTTCAACGACCACAATTATTTAAATAAAATATTGTATATTTGGGAAAGGCACAGTTTCTTTTTTCTTTTCAAAATCTGAAATTTCAACCTCCTCGTTTCTTCACCCAGGAAGAAGAGAGAAAGAGATCTCTCTCTCTACACCGACTTCCCTTAAAGAAGACGAAACAATCTCTCTCTTCTATTATCTCACATTCTCTCTCTACCATCTCATACCAATCGCACGAAGGAGAGAGAGAGAGAGAAGAGAAGGTTAGAATGATTTATTCTGTCTCCAGCCATGTGAGCTCCCACTGACACATTCTCCGCCATCTTCTTCCTTTCCCTTCTTCGGATTGAATCGATTCTTCTCACCGATTCCGGGACCCGAGTCGCCGGAGTTGACCTTCCCCCGAGTTTCTAGGTTAGTGGATGGCTTCATCCTCATCGCGAACTAGAAGCAGCTCTCCCTTCTCTAACCACAGACCAGCAAGTCCCTCTTCTTCCACTTCTTCTTCTCATCTCAGCAACCGTCTCATTCCCCGTTCTTCCTCCACCTCCGCCTCTTCATTTCCTAACTCCGGCTCCCGATCTATGACGACTAGTCGCACCTTCTCCGACTATGGTCCAATCGGCTCCGAGAGCTTCGGAACTGGATCGTCCGTCCCTTACCCGTCAGAGGAGCTTCTCGGTGGTGAGCCTATGGAGGAGACTATCAGCTCTGAGCGGGATAGTATTTCCGTCACCGTTCGTTTTCGACCATTGAGGTATAGAGTAGATCTGATCTCCGTAGACCACAGATCTGTTGCAGAGATTGTTCCCAACTGATGCAATTCGAATGGTCGTCAATCATTGGGGTTTCTAATTTTGTTTTTGTGTGTTGCGGGGGAAATTGCAGTGATAGAGAGTATCAAAGAGGAGATGAAGTAGCTTGGTACCCTGATGGCGATACCATGGTCAGGCACGAGTACAATCCTCTCACTGCTTACGCTTTCGGTATTGCTTTCAACTCTATTTTTTTGTGAAGACAATATCAAGTTTTTTCCATTACGTTGATTAACACTGATGAGTGAATATTTTTCCAAATTTGTTGATGCAGATAAAGTATTTGGACCACAAGCAAATACTATGGACGTTTATGACGTTGCTGCAAGACCAGTTGTCAAGGCAGCCATGGAAGGTGTTAATGGTAAGGAGCATAGCTGCATTCAAATTTTCAGCTAGACCAGTTGGTGTCCAAGTTAGTATTGCTTGCAGCAAATCTTCTGACTCAGTGTTTTGGAAATTTGGCAGGAACCGTTTTTGCTTATGGTGTTACAAGCAGTGGAAAGACCCATACCATGCATGTAAGTTGTTGTTCTTTTTTGGTTCCCTTATATACGTTTCTCTCTGATCTTTTCCTCAAAACACACTTACTATGAATGGGGATCTATTTCGTTACCTGATTCTCCTCCATTGTATCTGGATTACCCTTAACATTTACATGGTAGCAAAATATACCATACAAAAACATAAATTATAGCTGAGGGTTATATGAATTGCAATATGCGTAGGGTGATCAAGAATCTCCTGGAATCATACCGCTTGCAATAAAAGACGTGTTCAGTATCATCCAGGATGTAAGTAGTCTTCATCTCTTTTTCTCCTATGCATTCGTGTTCCCTAATTGGCTGCGTCATTACATCTCAGACTCCAGGAAGGGAATTCCTGCTCCGTGTTTCATATCTTGAAATATACAATGAGGTTAGTGGAGCTTTCTATCTTTGATATATAACTCGCGAAGCCCTGAAAAATAAACTTTTAGGTTGGGATTTGTTTTCCTACTCTTATACTTTATCACTGGAAAATTAAACTGATTAAAATATATATAAATGTGTGTCATCACTCATCACCTTTTTGATTTCGTCTGTCTACGGTTTTATCTGATTATTGTCCTTGTATCAGGTGATAAATGATTTACTGGATCCAACAGGCCAAAATTTACGCGTTAGAGAGGATTCCCAGGTTTGCTTTAACCAACTATAGAATTCTTATATTTGTCCTTCTCTCTCTAACACACAGGTGCAATTTTATAGCATCATGGTCTAAATAGAATAATTTAGAAAATATCAGCGTAAATATTGATTCACATTACATCCTTCCTGTTATAAGAATTATTTTGGCTAAGTAAAGAGTGTAATTTCTAGGGAACTTATGTTGAGGGTATCAAGGAAGAAGTTGTTTTGTCTCCTGGTCACGTACTATCCTTCATTGCAGCTGGAGAAGGTAATTAGAAAACTTGACCTTTGACACATGTCTTGATGTTCTGAACTCTGTCCCTTCTGCATCTCCTTAGTGTTGCTGTTGTTTTTATGACAGAACATCGCCACGTTGGTTCAAATAATTTCAATTTGATGAGCAGCAGAAGTCACACTTTATTTACACTGGTATGTCTTCAAGCTCCAAACTTGTCATAGTATAACGTATTGCTCTTCTCAAAGTGTTTGTTACATGTTTTAAGTCTAATTTGTATATGTTCGCAGATGATTGAAAGTAGTGCTACTGGAGATGAATATGATGGAGTTATTTTTTCCCAACTCGTAAGCGCTTCTTCGTTTATAGATCATTCATTTTTCAAGATGGGCTCTAACTTTATATCTTTATCGTCTAGAATTTGATTGACTTGGCTGGATCCGAGAGTTCCAAAACTGAAACAACTGGATTGAGGAGGAAGGAGGGTTCATACATCAACAAGAGTCTTCTAACTCTTGGAACTGTAGGTTTCTTTTCTTAATTTGGGGGTGTATTTCCATTTATCATCTGTTTCTTAATATGTAATGATGGAATTCCAATCAAAAGCATTGTTACTGCATAATTCTGGACTTGCTAATAAGAACAACTTAATTAGCTTCTACATCCCATTGGTGTCATTAAAGAATCACAACAGAATTTGCAGTTACTGGGAATACACTTAGGATTTTCAGTACATTTCTGTTTTTCATGATCTATTGTGCTAGTATTTCTTGATGCTTGACTTTCTGATAAGCAGTATGCTGTCTTTTTTTTGTATTTTTTATCTGTCGATGGTAGCATCTATAGTCACTTAAACCTTTGCGATGGAACGGCCTTTTACTTTAATTATTTATTGTGATTTTATTTATGAAGGTGATTGGAAAACTTAGTGAGGGTAAGGCAACTCACATTCCATATCGTGACTCTAAGCTAACTCGTCTTCTGCAATCATCATTAAGTGGTCATGGGCATGTTTCGGTAAAGACTATACTGTCTCTGTTGAAATATTTTCAATTTAACTATATTGTTTTCCATGGTTGACTTTCGGAGGATTTTTATTGCTATATATCTGTAGTACGCACTACGCAGTGCAGTCACGCTAATCCACCAAAACAACAGAGAAACTAATTCATTATGTTGTTTTCCCTTTTTTAGCTCATATGTACAATTACTCCCGCGTCAAGCAGTAATGAAGAAACTCATAATACATTGAAATTCGCCAGCAGAGCAAAGAGTATAGAAATCTATGCTTCACGCAACCAGGTGATCTCTTAGCATGTTTTACAATAAAGTACCTTGCTCTACTCAAGGGTACAAGCTCGAACTTCTGCTTAATGATTAATATTTAATGTCCTAAAAGCAGATTATAGATGAGAAGTCACTAATTAAGAAATATCAAAGAGAGATCTCAATTCTCAAACTAGAACTTGATGAGCTAAGAAGAGGTACGCTTGTTGGTGTCAGTCATGAAGAGTTAATGAGCTTAAAGCAACAGGTTCTGACTTCCGCAGACCATTTTTATCCTGAATACATTTTGCTGTGTTCCAATGGCAGTGACTGAACTACCTATCTATATATTATAACAGTTGGAAGAAGGTCAAGTGAAAATGCAATCAAGATTGGCGGAAGAAGAAGAAGCCAAAGCAGCTCTAATGAGCAGAATTCAAAAGCTTACCAAGCTCATACTCGTATCTACCAAGAATTCTAGAACTGGTTATATGGGTGACGTACCCACTCACCAGCGCAGTCTCTCTGCGGGAAAAGATGACGTAAGTAGTCTTATCAAACCAGTGATATGTCCGCAATGATAGATTCTTGCCAATTGAGAGTGGTAAATAGTTCAAGTGATTTTATCTTTTATGGGGTGGGTAAATTGAATAAGTTTTGGAAATAGTTGGTGTTGTTTATTTCTTCTGAATAAGTATATTTTGTTTAGTCAAGGCATGTTTTCTGGGCAAGAAATATATCGTTCTATCTTTTCTTTTACTCTACTGCTGCATGTTGCTGCCTTATCTCAGAAGCTATTTCAAAGACAATGAATCATTCTATTTTTTTTTTCCTTGCTTTACAGAAATTCGCTTCTCTGCTCTTGGATAATGATAACCTGGGATCTCCATCTTCTACCCTGGCTCTTGTATCAGATGGTTCTTTAGGTTTCAACCACCGGAGATCTTCCAGCAAGTTGAATGGTGAAAACTCGCCCGGTGCAGAATTTACTCAAGTTAGTAGACTACCCCAAAGTTTGTATTGATTGTCAGAAATGGCATCTAATAATTGAGGGACAATGGCTACATATAGGGTGTCATGACGCCGGATGAAATTGACCTTCTGGGTGAACAAGTTAAGATGCTTGCTGGTGAAATAGCTTTCAGTATGAGCACTCTAAAGCGTTTGATGGACCAGTCCGTAAATGATCCAGAAAACTCACAAACTCAGGTAAAGTTACTTTGGATATTTGTGTACTCTGCCACCGAAAACACGTTTCAAAGATATT
The DNA here is from genome assembly GCA_012274485.2 of Sinapis alba. Lineage (NCBI taxonomy): Eukaryota > Viridiplantae > Streptophyta > Magnoliopsida > Brassicales > Brassicaceae > Sinapis > Sinapis alba. The sequence continues at coordinate 164,849 of MU105939.1, read as the reverse complement.
TTTGTGATATTTTAAAATAGCATTTGACTGTCTACCTGAAGTGTCTACTTTACCTTGCTTAAGTAACTAACCTGCTAAGTTATTCATACAGATACAGAATCTGGAACGCGAGATTCAAGAAAAGCAAGGACAAATGAGGGCTTTAGAACAGCTAATAATTGAGAGTGGTGAAGCATCAATTGCCAACGCATCATTGGTTGAGATGCAACAGGTATACAATCTCCGCATCCCTTCACTGCGAGAACATGACTTTGGACCGTTTCAGCTAAGATATCATGTTCTTTTCTGTGTTTCAGAAAGTAATGAGTTTAATGACCCAGTGCAATGAGAAGAGCTTTGAGCTAGAGGTGAAGATTTATTCTTTTACTGAAAATACCGCCTTATTTACTACAAGAGCCAAATCAAAAGATTGCTTAAAGTAACCATATGTTTAACTTGGTTCTAACTCTGGCACAGATCAAATCAGCAGATAATTGCATTCTTCAAGAACAACTACAGAAGAAGGTTGGTAGCCTTTTTCTCATTTAAAGTTGTGCATTGCCCTCATCTTTTTTACTCCGTTCTTCTTGCTTACTATCTCATTCATCCTTTTAACATTGTTCTGCGAAAAAATGCCTCTTACCACACTTTTCCCAACAATGTAGTGTACCGAGAACAAAGAACTACATGAAAAGGTGAACCTTCTAGAGCAACGTTTGAAAGCAGTATCTAGTGAGAAATCAGCACCATCTTGTTCCGGTAAGACGGTATCTGAAGAGTATGCAGATGAACTAAAAAGAAAAATACAGTCGCAGGTAAATCTACAAACATACATTCTCCGTTCTCGTAAGCATGTCAGTAAATACCTGCGTAATAATAAATATCACGTAACGTAGACAGTACATCTATTGGAAATTTGATCTTCTGTTTAGAGTTATATTAACTTTGTCCCTTGTTCTTACATAGACGTTTATGTCTTCTATTTTAGGAGATAAAGAACGAGAAATTGAAGCTAGAACATGTCCAGATCGTGGAAGAGAACAGTGGTTTACGAGTACAAAATCAAAAACTAGCTGAAGAAGCTTCATACGCTAAGGAACTAGCCTCTGCTGCTGCTGTTGAGCTGAAAAATCTGGCTAGTGAAGTAACAAAACTTTCACTACAAAACACAAAGCTCGAGAAAGAATTAGCAGCTGCAAGAGACTTGGCTCAAACGCGTAACCCCATGAACGGAGTTAACAACCACAAGTATAACGACGGGGCAAGGTCAGGAAGAAAGGGAAGGATCTCTTCAGGTAGGTCAAGTGGAGATGAGTTTCACTCAAGGAGTCTCGACCTGGAAGATCTGAAAATGGAGTTGAAAGCAAGGAAACAGCGAGAGGCGGTTCTTGAGTCTGCACTGGCAGAGAAAGAGTTCATAGAAGAAGAATACAGGAAAAAAGCAGAAGAAGCAAAGAGAAGAGAGGAAGCTCTAGAAAATGATTTGGCAAACATGTGGGTACTTGTTGCCAAGTTGAAGAAAGATAATGCTGCATCTTCTGAAGTCAATAGAACTGCCACTGACCCAGCAAGGGAAATAGAGAAGAATCAAAGCAACATGGTTCTGAAAGAGAGGCAAGTCTCGAGTGCACCGAGACAACCTGAAGTAGTAGTGGTAGCTAAAACCGAAGAGACACCAAAAGAGGAACCTCTTGTTGCTCGTCTCAAGGTAAGTCTAACGAGATGAGCATTTTACATTATTTACCTGTGAAAAAAGTCTTTCAGTCACATATATATTTAATAAGTTTTTTTTGTAACAATGAGACAGGCACGAATGCAAGAAATGAAGGAGAAAGAGATGAGATCGCAAGCGAATGGAGACGCGAACTCTCACATTTGTAAAGTGTGTTTCGAGTCTCCCACGGCAGCAATTCTACTCCCTTGCCGCCATTTCTGCTGTGAGTCACAACTTTCATCTCCATGAAACCTCTCTTATCAAAACAAATTCTAAAGTAAAAAGATGCTTCGTTTTTACAGTATGTAAATCCTGTTCCCTCGCTTGCTCTGAATGCCCAATCTGCCGCACAAAGATCTCTGATCGGCTCTTTGCGTTTCCGTCGTGACCAAGGCAAATCAAAGGTACCTTATTGCAAGTGAATGCAAAATGCAGTTGTGTTGCATTCCATTTTGGGTTCTTTGTTTCGTTATAGAAAAATGTGGCTGAAACTAAAAATCCAAGCTCGGTCGAGTTTGGTAAAGTTTTGGTTGTTCTATCAAAATTGTACAGGAGAGTTTCGGTTTGGTTTCTTCAGTAGAGAAATTAAAGGCCGAGTTTAACCGATTTAAGCTATTAGGTTTAGATTTTTGGTAATGGTCTTCACTGACATTTGTTTTGAATATTTTGGTATCTGTGTAAGTTTTTCTTGAATAAAGTACAAAAGATGTAACTATTGATTAAGTTGGATGATGTTTGCAGGTGTCAAGAACTCTGGGTGAAGCCTGTTGCTAGATATTTTAAGAAAAGAACAGGTTGTGAATTTTTTTTTTCAATAGTTTTTTTGGGGGGGGGCTCTTTTGTATGTAATATGTCTATGCTTATATTTATATTTGTCACTGAAAAGAGGGAGGGGGAGGTTCTCTGCATACTACCATTTGTTCAAAGGGGTTTGAATGTGTTGTTCCACACGAGGTTCCGCTTGGTGTCATCCCTTTGAGATCACTTACATCTGTGTGGTTTGTTCCACAAAACCAAATTACTTGTTATATTTGTTGACCATCCAATTGAGTTGGACGTCAGTCTAAATTCGTCAAAATGCCAATCCGAATCTTTGTTGACAAAGACGAACGATTTTTTTTTTTTTTAGTTACAAACAAAGATTAAAATGTAAGAAAATAAATAGAGCGAATAACACAGAAGAACAAATTGGTTTGGATCCGTAATTTTCAAAACCCAAAAATGGAGACAGACAAAGACGAATAAAGAATGGGCTATGAAACAAAATGGCGGGTTATTAATTGAGTATTATCATTAATGGGCCAATAGGAATCCATTTTCAAAAAAGTATATCAGCTTTGACATAATCAATATGAGCCCATTTAAAAAAGTGAAAATCATTTAACGAACAAATAACAGCTCTCTCACATTTGCATTTCTAATTCCCGTTTGGTTGGTTAAATAGATAGGAAGAAGAGTTGATCGACGAAGCAGAACCAACGATGGGGGAAAGCGGAGCCGGTGGTTGTTGTCCGCCGATGGACCTAATGCGTTCAGAGACGATGCAGCTTGTTCAACTTGTCTTTATTTTTTGGATTAAGATAAAAAGGTGTGGAGAAATGGCAAGGAAAATACGTTTCTTCAAGGATCAAATGTCAAAAGCTGGAGTTTTACCCCAATGAGATGCTAGGGAGAGAACATGATCTTGACTTGGATGATGTTGAGGTATAATGAATCATTACCTGCTTTTCATTTTCCATGTCTTGTTTTCTAATCAACTCACTGATAATACTTTCTTTCTTTCTTTCTGTCTTGTTTTCATTGTAGGAGGAAGATTCATCACAAACAAAAAACACTCAAGTTTCAAGTTGAAGTTGTATTTGCAACCTAAGAATAACAACTACAACAAAAAGGAGGATAAGTAGATAAATGCATCAGAGCATTTAGTAGTATACATACACTTACATATCCACCCACCAATTACAATTCATACAAAAAATTAGATAAAAATTGAACAAAAATTATAAATATCACAAAAACATAGTAATAAACAAACATGTAGTCATTTTTTTTTCCATTTCAATTACTTTTTATGGTAACAAATTCGTTTTGGTGCATTCTTTTTGTTCTGTTTTTTTAAATTAGTTATCTGGCAGTTGTTGTTTGTTTATCTTCCGTTAAGGCTAGCAAACTGAGTAAACATGGTTGTACCAGAGTGTTCATCCACGCCCTGAGCCTCGGCTGCACCATTGTTCTCTTCCACCTTAGAAGCAACTGGAACACTAGCCGCCGCATTGGTAGTGACTGCAGGAGTGATTGGAGTTGTATCTGCTGGCGGAACCACGGAGCCAGGTGTTACTGGCTCACCGTTCTCAGTCTCCTCTGCTTTGCCCTGAGTGAATGCCTCTTGAAGCTGAAGAGCATATTCCAAGTTCCACAAAACATCTCCCATCGTTGGCCTATCAACACCATAATCTTCCAAACACTTCTCTGCAGCTTCAGCGAACTTCTTCATGGATTCAGGGTTTATCGTTCCAGCCAAATGAGGATCAATGATCTTCTCGAGCATCCCTTTTCGTTTCCATTGCATAGCCCATTCAGCCAAGTTAACCTGTTCTCTTGGTAGCTGAGGATTGATGGCTGGTCTTGCGCAGAGAGCTTCTAGAAGAACCACACCAAATGAATAAACATCAGACTTATCGGTAAGTTGCTGTCTTCTAAAGTATTCAGGATCAAGGTAACCGAAACTTCCTTTCACTGCCGTGCTGACATGGTTTTGTCCAAATGCTACATCTTTAGAAAGACCAAAGTCAGCCACTTTGGCAACTAAAGCATCATCGAGAAGAATGTTGGTTGATTTGACGTCACGGTGGATAATCCCCTGCGCTGTTCCTGTGTGCAAATAGTGAAGCCCACGTGCTGAACCGATACATATCTCAAGTCGCTGTTTCCAGGTTAAGGGAGCAAGGTTCTTTCCGTATAAGTGATCTCTGAAGGGACCATTGGACATGAACTCATAGACTAAGATCATCTCTGAGTTTTCATCACAGTAACCAATCAAGGAGACCAAGTGTCTGTGTCTGAGCTTAGAAAGCATCTGAATCTCTGTCTCAAACTCAGTGATACCTTGTTCAGATTGTGGGTTACCTCGCTTGACAGCAACTTTGGTTCCATCGTCGAGGTTTGCAATATAGACATTACCAAATCCTCCAACACCGATAATCTGAGACGCTTCGAAGTTCTTTGTGGCTTCTTGAAGTTCTGAAAGGGAGAAAGAGCGGCCGAGTCCCATTGTTGAGTTGTAGAAGTTGGATTTTTGAGAACCACCTTTGCTTGACATGAAAGTGCTGTCACCAGCGTGTATGGGTAGCAACCAAGAGGAGAAACTGTTTCTCTTCTGCCAATCTTGTGGCCTCTTCTTCCACTTGTAGACCATGGCTCCAAGTCCAACGAAAGCTCCAAACATCATCACAAACCCCGCGGTTGCAACCATACCGTGTTTCCCCATGCCAGTGGTTCTACCATCAACTCCAAACTCACCGTCAAGGCTGTTCACTGAGTTGCTCATCTTCAAGACCTCAACTCCATTCAAGATTGCGTTTGGAGTGCCTGTATCTTCTCCCATGGGACTAATCTGCACTAGCAGCTCAGGACTCATAAGCGTCGCGTTCACAACAATGTCTTTGTAGTAAGGAGCTGCGAGGTCCCCTGCCACAGTGGACAAATCCAGACCAGAGATGGCAGTTTTCCCGTTGATGTACACATTGAAGTACAAGTCATTAAGAGACTTGCTAACAATGTCACAGAAATGAAGCCTAATGAGGTAGTTAAACGATGGGTTCGAAGGGAAGTTCCAGCTGATGTTGAAGTTAGGAGCAATGGTGTGAGAGTCAGCCATTTCAGCAGCTGTTGCATAAACCGTCTGTGGAGCGATCAAAGGTGTAACTCCAGGAGGGTACTTGATAGCGGAAGGGGTTGTCTTGACGTCCTTGGCCATGTTCTCATCTTTCAAGAACTCCTTATCTGGTATCCATGTTCTTCCTAATGTGTCATTCTGAGGCATGATCAAAGGACCACCAACATTGACTCTGTAGACAGACTGGTAAGCGTAGTCAGACAGACCAGAGAAACCGTTAACCGGGAAAAGAGCTGTGCCTGAATCAGAGATCAGTTCGTCAGGAGCTGAGACAACTTCGATAGCGTTGATGAACGCTGCAGATGTTTTCATAGGTCTGAACCTGAGGGAGAACTGTGCATCCGTTATGTTGACGAGATACTCCTTCTGGAGAACACCTTGGCTATCATTGTTGTTGTTAGTAATCTTGAAGTTATGAAGCAAAACATACTTCTCCGTTAGAACGGAGAAAGTTGCTTGTTGGAGATCAAACTTGTCATTAGGGAAGGCCAAGAAATGGAGGCGAACCCAATGCCAACCAGGTCGGGTTAGATGGAACTTGTAGATGGCTTCCTCACGGAAGATCCTTGCAGTTAGGTAGATAGGAGAAGCAACCTTGTCTGAAGGTGGGGCAGAGACTTGAATATCATCTCTGGCTTCTATGTATTGGATCGTATCTTGGTCACTCTTAAAGACTTTTCCATCAGGGGTTTTGGATGAAGATTTGCTTCCACAATCAATGAGGATATCATCTGCCGGTTTAAAGCCGGTAGCAGGTCCCGCAGCATAAGCTGCAGGGGCTGAGAGGAAGAGGAGAATAGCAAGGAGGAGAGCCATGGAAGGCTTTGGAGAAAAATCAAAGATTGGTTTCTTTCTTAACTCCATCCTTCCTGGGTGGGAAGGAAAGAGAGAAGAGAGAGGGATGAGGGAAGAACAAATATAAGAAGTAATGAGGGAGGGAGATTGTTGGATAGCGTGTGGTTGAAGAAAAGAGCCAGACAAGAAGAAAAAAAGATCATCAAAGAGAGAAAGGGTGAGTTGTTATATGTGTGGCTAGTTTTTGGAGTATTGCTGTAATTTGATGGAAGAGGGTATGATCATTGATATATTTAGCAAATTGCTAATTTTGTTATGTAGAAAATTTAGAGACAGAGCCAAAAATAAAAAAATAAATATGGTTTCCTATTTCAGGAAAATTTTACAAGTAAAAATACCAACCAGATCACTATCAGTTTTGTTATCAAGTATGAACGGAAGTAAGTCCCTAATGATCGTCCTGAAGCAAGAAAGTAAAGAAATAGACTAATCAACGTACGTACCAGAGAAAGCTTTGCACTGCCACCTCAAGTGACTCCAATGCTGGCTGATGAATGTCCTGCTGCAAGCAACTACATTAAAGCCTCGTAAAGCGCATATATGTGTGTTAAGAACACAAAGCTTCTTCATCCTGACATAAATAGTTTCCTCTTTAGCTACATAACTCGTAATGAATCTGACTATAACTTAATGATGCATTATCAACTCGCTCCAAACGTGATAAGATCCTTTCTCTCTCTATATATACACTTGGTTGAGACAGAGAGAAGAAATTAGAACGGTTGTGTATTTCTTCTTTGTAGATCTTTACTCATTTCCATACTGTGATTAAGAAGCTTCAGCTGAAAGGGAAGGAGAAGAAGAAGAAGAAGGAGAAGAGGCAGAGACAACTACTGATGTTCCTGAGAATGTAAGCAAGCATTCGGATTATATTCTTTTCCAAGTTGGCTGGCGCCAAAGTCTGTTAAAATTATTTCATTCAGAAGAAACTAAATTGATGTGGTGTAGGAGGAGCCAGCGAAGTCTGAGGAGACGAATGTTGAGGGAGAGAACGATGATGATGAGTTTTGGAATTCTTATAAAAGTGATATATATAAACAAATTAGTCCTTTTGTAGTTGTAGAAGATAAATTAGTAAAATATTCTTTTTTTTTTTTCTTTTTTTTTTTTGATTGAGATGAGACTCTTTTATGCTGATGATCAAATGACAAATTGCTCATTTAGAAAGTTTTCTATGAAAAAAGCAACTAAACAATAAAAGGAAGAAATGATACATAAGTAAAGAGGAGAAAGAGAGAGTCCTAAGCAGTAATCCTTCTTCATGGAGTTACAGATTCTAAGGCTTCTTATTATTACAAGCTGGAAGCTGAAGATACTCCTCCGAAGCAGCAGCCTTTCAGTAAGAACTGTAAATGTAAGCAATGAAAAAAGTGTGTAAAATCAATCAAATCTTTATGGTGTGTTATAGTTTATTATGTGTTCTTCTTATTACCTTCCTCTTCTTCTTCTTCTTCTTCTTATCGATGAATGCCATCATCTCATGTTGCCTCGTCATTGTCTCGTCCAGCGCCTAACTTACCCGACAAAGTAGCAGCAATCACAAAAACAGAACAACAAGAAAACAGTGAGAGAATTAAGAAGAGCTTCTCCAGTTCACCTTCTTGGTTTCTAACAACTGAAGCTCGAGCTGGTCAACATGACCAAGTGCAGCGTCAAGAACCTTCTCCTTCTCCCTGGAAACCGCAGCCTGAGCATCCACGGAGTCGTATTTCTCCTCAAGATCTCTCACCTTCTTCGCCATCGCCATATACTCCTGTGTCGGCATAACCGTCACTCCATCTGGGTACACATTCTCCTTAGTGAGTCTACTTGGCATGTTCTTCTTCTTGGTTACCCTCACTATCCACATCAATAATGCCATCACTACTCCGTATAAGTACCATTTCCTCTGCTGCACCAACGGACTCACATCTGGAAATCGAAATTTTCACGGTTTAATAAAATTATACCAGTTACCCGGTTTTGAGCTAAACCAAAAAAACAATAAACCTTTAGGCTTTAGAACATCGTTGTTGGCCTTGTCAAGCTGTCTTGTAGTAGTATCCACCTTCTTGTCCATGAACTCCTCCATCTCCTCAAGTCTGCAGATCTCTTCTTGTTCGTTAGGTTCACATTCCTCTGTTTCCTTCTTCCTCGGACACCTACCTTCACCGTTTTGAACCAACTGTGTATAACATATATATATAGTTTACTTGTGAATCAGAAGTTGTCGTGATATATATTTAAATAAAATATCATTCAACCAAAAGTTGATACTACATTGGGGTTGTTCCATGGACCTTTGTCAGAGCGCATGCATCCGCCTTTGTCAGCGCAGGTGCACTTACCACCCAAGAACTCAGGCAGTTCACTAAAAAAACATACAAAATGAGAAGAATAGCCCTGTGAGTAATGCAACAGTTTCAACGTCACTCACATGTATGATATAAAAGGGTGATCAAGGTGTCGTTACTCACTTGGCGTCAATGATTTCTAGCAGTTTGCTTTTCTCTTTGCTGCTAAGAAGCTGCCATGACACAGAAAGATTATACTATGTTCTTTTCTTTTTTTTTTTTTTACTAGCTATATATAAACGAGACAAAAGTGTACAGTCTGGAGTTTTTCAAAAGTTTACGTGAATCTTGGCTGTAGTCTTTGGGGGAAGGAAAGGTTTAACAGCCTTCCACATACTCCTAAACACAATACCAGCATTCATGATGTACAATTGGTTCAGTGTCTACAATATGAAACACATATAATATATATAGGTCAAGTTCCTCTGTACTCAAAACCCATTATTAATTAATTAAAAGTATAATCTCAAATAAGAAGAATAAAAAAAGAACAAAACCAAAACCTCGGGGTAGATATCGTTGTCGATTTTCTGAATCCTCTGAAGAAGATCTTTTGCGGCTTTGTTGAAGCTACTTGGCCCCTGAAAATCAAATAAAAAGAAAAATCATCACAAAGAGTATTCACACCTTACAGAACATCTATGAGCGAGCGAGGGGAAATTAATAATTTTTCTATAAGCTTATTATAATATAAGCACATATATACCACGCCTTGAACATCCAGGATCGTTGTGCTCTGATCAATATGTCTCTTCGCTGCAATGGAACAAGCCGGGAACTTGACTTTGAAAGTCTTCTCAAACTCTTTCACGTGGTACTTCACGTACCTATCGATTGTGGTCACTTTCATCAGCTTTGTGGCATCCACTAGGCCTAGCCTCTCTATATAGACAGGTCTTCCTTCTTTATCAACACCATGATATCCTTGTGGATAGTACTTTACCACTTCATCTATTTCTTCAAAATCAAAGTCCTTCAAGAAGAAGAAAGAGAAACACTTTTTTAGCTAGAGGAAAACTAGAAAAATTGAAAGAAAGAGAGACCTCCATGATGGTGTCTGCACCATAGTCTTTCCTCCAGTTAAGCATATCAGCCCACATTTGCTTGGCCTTTTCGATATCAAACTTTCTTGCTTTCAAGAACCGAAGCATCATATGATGATCATCGTGTTTTGAAGGAAGTAGCTCCTCTAATATAAGAGCTTGACGGAAAGCATCAACCGCTTGCAATTCTTCTGTATCGATTTCCTCAGCCATTGAGACACACTTCACCCGACCTTTCTTGGTTAGGGAGTGCTTAAAATTGTTCGTCGCATTTATTGCCTTCTTCTTCAGGCTGCAAAGCTTTGTTAACCTCGTCTCCTCTTCTGAGATCTCAACATCTGCAAACATTCATCTTGCTTGTTAAAAAAAACATGTCTGCACTTTCAAAATATATTTTGACAAGTTCCTCAGCTTAAGCTTACCTAGGTTATTATGTTGATCAATATGAGCAACTATTGTATCCGCCATTATTAAGTTCCTGTTGAATCGGTGAAAACATGTTACATTCGTCTTGTAGAGACGTTGTCATGGAACATGTTACATTCATCTCCAAACATATATTATTACGATAAACAATCTTCCTAACCTTATGATAATTAATATAAACCAAAAAGTATCATAAATCTCACGTTCTGCGTGATTAAAGACTAAAAATCCAAAAAAAAAAAGTATGAACTGTCGCAAGATTTGATTCCATAAGCGTGAGATTCAAAGTGTTTAGGTGAGAATGAAGAACACATTTAACTTCTTCTAGATATCTTTTTACCTGTTGATTAGAAAACAAACTAAGGAGAGAAGAAGAGAGAAAGATCTACGTAACTCTCTCATGCTTACACATCTAGAGAGAGAGAGAGAGCATTGACAAGGTTTTACCTTCTCTTGAATTCTTGCATAAAATTAGCTTCTTCTTTTTTTTGCAATTAATTATTTAGCTTGACTCTTATATTAGAGAAATCATTTTAGTTACTGATATTTTTGTCAAAATAATTTTAAAAATATATGTTCTAAATTTGGTCCTGTATGCCAAATTTGTATAGATAGAAATTGTTTTGAGTTATAAATATATTTTTGGGAGAAAAAGCGATGGCATTAATGGTTTTTTCTTGTAAATATAAGAGTAATTAGGGAAATGATGTGTATTCTTATGTTTGTTGTAGGAATATGCATATAGGTCATCACCATGGATGTTATTGCCTTTTCACATCACAATGCATATAGATTTTCTTCCAAATTAGTATTTGAAGATAACAACACAATAAATGGTAGATAATATTACAGAATTACCAAATTATACAAGTTTGATATAGCTGGTACAGCCGTATATACGATGTATATACGCTATTCAGTAGTACAATATATTGTTTTTACTATACGGTAGAATAATATGGTGATGGTGTGGGCAGGCGAAAATACAGAGTTTTTATGATGTTATACAGTGTTTGTACGACGTTATACATGCATTTATATGCTCATAATTTATAAGTTATGTTTTTTTTTTTTGTCGGCAATTTATAAGTTATGTTTTAAAGAATATTTTAGTAAATAATTATAATGTACATGTTTGATTCTTTTGATTTCATTTGATATTAGTTTATATTTCAATATTCGATAAATAATTATAATATATAATCTATTTAATTGTATATGCTATATAGTTTTTTACATATAATTTATATAGTTATTTTATTTATTTATTATTATAATATTTATTTAGAATATATCTATCATATATACTATATATACATCTCTATATATATATCTAGACGCTATATAGTAATCTAGAACTAGTGTATAGCGTATTTTAAAACACTGTTTTTTACAAAGTTTTATCACATAATTTTAGACAATTGGTCCTAACCTAAACCAAGATAGTTGAAAAAGGTCTCTAATCACACAGTTACACAGTCACCTACCACATGGCGTTAGTTAAAAGAAATATATTCTGTTTTCCAAACGTTAATCCGCAACGTAACATGATAATAATTTAACGAGAATGATATTTGCAAAAACTATCGTTATTTTGTTGCATTTTTTTAATAAATATTTTAAAAATCTAAAAATACACCAAACTAGTCATCATTATGATTTCTCCTCTGCTTGGCAATGAAAGACTCGATCTTGAATCGGAGTTCGTCGTCAGAATCAAATCTTTCAGAAGAAGCATCCGTCTCCGATCTCCTTAATCTTCCACAATAACTCTTCTTTAGACCCTCCAGATTCTCTGACTTGCTTCGTTGGTAACTCTGTATTTGCTGCCTCTCCTCAGCCAAATTATGTTTCTCCATCTTCTCCACTGCTATCTCCTGAGGCTCAACAACTATGCTTTGTTGCTCCATCTTCTTCCCTGAAGTGCTCAGTTCTGTTAGCTTCTCAGGTTTGCTTCTTTTCTCTCTTTTCTTAGAAATCCTCTTCTTCGGCTTCTTCTCAGTTACACTCTGTCCCTCCGCCTGATCGGAAATGCTCTGTTTTTCTATGTTCTCAGTTGTTTCTGTCTCTGCTTCAGTCTGCTTTGGTCTGGTTTCGGTTATGCTCTGTTTAGCCTCGTTCTCTGCTTCGCTCTGTTTTCCTCTGTTTCTCATCTCTAACCGTGGAACTCTATCTCTCCTTGAGCTCTCTCGAACAAACTCATCGTAAAGATAGTCGCTTTTGCACTTCAGGACAACTTCTTGATTCGAGAGAAGGCCTGATTTCGCGAGTAAAGTGATGACTATGGCGTTTCCTACAACAAACGCAAGATTGCGGTTTGCGAGAATAACCGAGGCGACACCAGAATCATGAAACGTGACAACGAGCTGGTAGCAGAGCTTAGCAACCGTAACCAGAACAACAATTGTCTCGATCGCCCGAGAAACAATATCCAAGATCATCTGAACACGACACTTCCTCGCAAGCCTCTTTGTCTTTCTTGGTTTAGTTTTCTGACTAGTCAAAGAATCCATTGGTGAGAAGAAACTGCAGATAACTCTGAAACAGAAGAAACAGCAGATTTAGAGCTTTTTTTTTGCTTCTTCAGCTCTCTATGCCAAGAAGAGACAAATTGTGTTCTCAGTTTAGATTCATGTATATAAATTGAGAATCTACTCTGAGAATATGTTTTTCTCTTTGTTTTTTTTGTTTACTTTGTTTCTTGAGAGAATTTAGCTTTGGTCTGTGCGAGTATTTATATTGGGTTAGTGCGCTTGAGACGATTACTTTAATTTCATTTAGCAGTTTTTTGAAGAAATAAGTTGATAGAACTCAAGAGAAAACAGTAAGTTTAATGTACTGCATTCAAAACGCAGTTAGGCTAAATTGTTAAACGTGGCATAAATTCTCTTTTACAGGAAATCCTTCACAGCTTCATGATCTAAAAAAATCTCTCTAAAATATGAGAAATCTAAACCATGCATGACTGAATAAATAACTATAATGAAGATAAGAGCATGTTAATTACAAAATTCACTTCTAGCAAAACCATTGCCATGCTGCTTAATTATGACAGGCTAGTAATTGCTTATTACAAAATTCTTACATGCAATAGATTAATCAGTTGTGGAAAATAAAGTTTGTCATCAGTTGTGTCCTACTAGACTTTAAAGAAAAAAAAATGTTTTTGAGTTTTTTCCAGCAAAAAAAAAAATAGATTAAATCAACAATTGTATTATTTCTGATTTAAAACATAACAAAAGCAGTCTCGCATTATGTTTAGTGACTTTCCATCTCTCTTATTAGTAAAACATAACTTGGCCAGTAAAGCAGCTGCCATATATTGATAGGCGAACATTATTTGTATTGTAGAACATATTTATTAGTCTATATTCATCAACTTTTTTTGTAGAATTTGTTAGTACCTTAACGATCAGTACAAAGCATGTCCACTGAATATTTGTCTAGAAGTACATTTCAGTATACATTGTGTAAGGAAATTGAGAAAATAAATAAATAAAATAAAATACAATTACTTCTTCATTAAGAGATGGAGAAGTGGCTTGTAGGTCAAAAACTCTTTGTTGTTTCTTCAATGTCTTGTCTCTTTCTAACCAAAAGCATATACTCATGATTTCAAATTTAAAATTTTCATTATTGGATACACTTTGACAAAAGCTTCAGTTCCTTTTTCAAAAAGTTAAAAAGGAGAATTCATTATTGGTGTGTCTTCGTTATTTCATAGCATCCACAATTGAAATGTGTCTTAAGATTTTGATCAGAACGTTCGTAGCTTGTCCTATTACCGACAGCGAGTATAAAATTTCGAGATTTTTTTGTCAAGTAAAATGTGAAGTATATACACTGTTAGAAATATAACCAATGGCGGAGCCAATGAATAGGTACATGAGTCAATGACCCCTGTGAAATTTTAAATTTAATCTAGTATAAGTATATAACTGTTATATATACTGATTAATTGGTTAAATTTTAATGGTTTGACCTCCTTATTAATTACACAATTTTGTATATGTAAATTTTATGAACCAGCGGCTTAAAGCAGAATACATATGTCGAGAAAGAAAAAAAAAGCAGAATACATATGGTGTTGACTCACTTGTAAGTTTTAAGCATCTTCACTCGTACTTTGCATTGTGGACAGGACAACCAGTTTATTTTGGGCTGACCAATGTATTTACTTGCTTCTACTAACCTGAAACAGAATGGTTCGTTCTCTTTATCAAAAGTAAAAGTAAAACAAAGACAACCCGATCACTAAAGATTATATGGGCTTCACTTGAACCAGCAATATTATATGGGCCTTTGATTATAACGGCCTGTATACACATTAAGTTGAAACCAGAGAAACCCTAGAGATTATAAGAGCTAACCCAAGGTTCGATCTCCACCCTAGCCTCCTCCTCTTTCAGTTCACCACCTCTAATTCGCCGTTCGCTCCTCTGTCTCCTTCGAAGTGAACATGGTATCTCTATGTTTCTTCAAGCAGATCTATGTTTCTTATTTCTCTCATCTCAATATTTATTTCCGTGTTTCTTGTTACAGGCGCCTAAGAAAGACAAGGTTCCGCCGCCGTCATCTAAGCCGGCGAAATCCGGAGGCGGGAAGCAGAAGAAGAAGGTTCGTTTTCTCTCAATCCTGCTCAGGCTCCATGTATATATATTCATGTTAGCGTTCTGTGAATTATGATGTTTAAGTTAGCTGGTCACACGATAAAAGAATTTGTTTTGCTATTGATATGGTTATCATTGTTGTTGTTTATTGGCATTTTATTTGTCATTTTTTTGTTGAATGTTGTGAATAACAGAAGTGGAGCAAAGGAAAGCAAAAGGAGAAGGTGAACAACATGGTGTTGTTTGATCAGGCTACTTACGACAAGCTTCTCACTGAAGCTCCCAAGTTCAAGCTCATCACCCCTTCTATTCTCTCTGACCGTATGAGGGTATGTTTAATTACATACTTCTTGTCTCTTTATCTTTACTAGTTCATGTCTCATAACCAAGTTAGTAGTATGATCCTAGTTAGTAATATGATGTTGTTCATGAGATTGGTTTGCTTCAACATTTTTTAAAATGTGTTTAGCTATGGTTAACTAAGTAGATAATTAAGTTGTCAATCTCTATCTTGTCTAGAACTTGAAAAGTATATTATCATAACTCTGTGATCCGTATTGAATCATGTTGAAAAATGCAGATTAACGGGTCTCTAGCAAGGAGAGCTATTAGGGAGCTGATGGCCAAAGGAGTGATCAGGATGGTCGCTGCTCACTCGAGCCAGCAAATCTACACTCGCGCCACCAACACCTAATATGTTTTGTTCTTGATTTGTTTTTTCTTACCTCCTTTTGTTGTTTCTTCAAGAATTTGTTTAGAATATTGTTCTATTTGAAAAATGCATTGAGACTACTAAATTTGAGTCAACAGTTATCCGAATTGTGGTAATATTTTCTAGAACGCGTAAGCACCGCTACCGTTTGGTTGTGCATCAATCAATTTTGAAAACGTAATTCATCATGGTTGGGAATTTGCTCTTAGCTCTAATTAATTATCTCAACATAAATAGTTTAACTAGTGATATCATTGCTTAAGCAGAATTTAAACTAATAAGATAATTAGTTTCAACAAGAAATGGTTCGTAAATAAATATGAAAATGATAGTTCATATAGTACGACTCGCACCGTAAGAAATGAAACTGTCTGCAACCCACGTGATAAGTTTCACGGTCACTTCAAATTTGATTGAAATACATTTGTCTTCTAACCAAAAGAATTCTAGTGTTTATATTTAGCTAATTGGACTTACACCTGGGTGTAGATTTATATATTTAAATAATTATCCGACATATAGGCATTATCCTTACGTGATGGGCCCTTCCATCTCGCCTTCTCCCCCGTTAATCAAAAGGGGCCATTGCTATTCTTATCAAAATCTATTTCCTATAATATGCTTACAAATTACAAATTGCATAACATCTCCCTCGACAAATCAAACTTTCTCCTTAGACGTTTATTATTATTGCAATCTGTCTCTTAAACGTTGCCGTTGGATTATTATTTCAGTTGAGTAATCTCATAGAGATTCTATGCATTTTTGGCTGTGATATGACGTGTACGGACTATATAGAGCACCTCTAGGCTGGGCCAATGAGATTAAAATGGGCTTGGGTCCACATACAAGTAGACAGAACTGTAGTTGAGCGCCACATGTCCCATATGCTTCCCCGAAGCAAAAAGTATGGGAGAAACGAGAGTCGTTCATTTCTGGTTCAGTGACCTTCATTGTCAGACATAGACACCTATGCCTTTGTTTGGTAACATTTCACATGATCTTTGTGAAAGATGATAGTCTTATTTTACTGTTTAAAATTCAAATAAAGATTCACTTGTACAAAAATATACAATATTTCTAGATAAATATACTGCAGAGAACGTGGTGTCTCCTAATTTTTCTAATAATAATTAAATTTAAATTAGATATTTTAGATACTATCGAGAAGGGTAGATATTTTAGTTTTTTTTGTATTTACTAAAATAAATTTAAAGAATTCAACACCTTTTTCTAATGGGGAATAAGAGTACAACAAACTTAAAAACATACAAAAAAAAATATAACCAGAAGATGAATTAAAACTGTAATTTCTTACTTTGAACAGAAGAGAGAGAGAAGATTAAAAAAAACTACACAATAAATATCGGATCAAGCTTTGGAAGCTCCTCACTTGATCACTTGGCCTCGTTCTTTCCTTTGAGTGCATGAACAACAGATCACATTAATCAAAAAAAAACTGACAATACGAATAAGATCTTTACATTCTGGTGAGTTCTCTCATCTGTTCCATCATCTTCTTCTCCTTAATATATAAATATATCTGTGTTGTGTTCATAATTGTATCATATCTTTGTGTTGTGTTCATGATTATTTCCTTTATAAACTATCTAGGTGTGTTGATGTATGAATGTACTCTTTCAGATTTTGCGTGTTTTGATGTTTTACTGTTACATTTATAAAGTTTTCACCTTTGGAGGTTTTCCTATTCTCTCATGATACGAATTTGTCTGGTTCAGAATCATTCTGATACAAAACTTGTTCGGTTCATGCTTAAAAGTTATAATCTCTTCTTCTTTTTTGGGGCAACTGTTGTCGTTTCTATTGTTACCTGCACAAGATAATTCTATGTTGAAGAGATAGGTTCTTCCTCTTGGTACGTGGTTACAGTATTTGTTTGTTGTTTCACTTAACAAGCTTTACGATTCTGTCCTGTTTCATTCCAGCTTTCTTGTTAAAAAAAAAAGATGGATTCTGGTTGCTATTTGGGTTTGGGAACAAACACTGTCTTGTCCAAAGACGGTTACAAGAATGTAGAGAACAACTTCTGGGGTGAGAAGATCAGAGGAAGCTTCTCTAAACCTTTTGCTTCATATTCAAGTTCCAAAGAGTTTAGATTTAGGAAGTCGTTGAGGCCAGGTGTTGCTTATGCGGTTGCCACTTCACAGAATGCTAAAGAGGCTTTGGTAGGGTCAATGATCAGAGAGATTCTATCAAACACTCAATTGTCTTAGAGAAATTTTACCTTTGAATTTGATTGTTTTTATGGTTTTGTTTTGCAGAGAATACAGCCTTCGATGATGGTGGAGAGAAGAAAAGCAGATCCAAAAAATGTGGCTGCAATCATTCTGGGAGGAGGCAATGGAGCTAAACTCTTCCCTCTCACCAAGCGTGCTGCAACACCAGCTGTGAGTAAATTTATTCATTCATTCATTTTTTACTCAAAGTCATCAAAAGTTAAAAAAAAAAGTCTTTGTTTTTTTCTGTTGCAGGTTCCTGTGGGTGGATGCTATAGGATGATCGACATCCCGATGAGTAATTGCATTAACAGTTGCATCAACAAGATTTTCGTGCTGACTCAGTTTAACTCGGCTTCCCTCAACCGCCACTTGGCTCGTACTTATTTCGGAAATGGCATTAACTTTGGAGATGGTTTCGTTGAGGTATATTAGAACAACAATTTGCTTTCATTTTCTCCAGATTTAATGATTTAAATTAACATATGGAATAGGTTCTAGCTGCTACACAAACTCCTGGTGAAGCAGGGAAGAAGTGGTTTCAAGGAACAGCAGATGCTGTGAGAAAGTTTCTGTGGGTTTTTGAGGTATGAAAAACTTAATGACTCATTGAAGTCTCTTACTTTGTGATTCTTTGAAAATGGGTCTGAATGATTCAGTTGGTTCTATAGGATGCTAAGAACAGGAACATTGAGAATATTATTATCTTGTCTGGAGATCATCTCTACAGAATGAATTATATGGACTTCGTTCAGGTAAAATATGATGATTTTTCTTCACTACTTTCTTTTGCTGACTAACTCTAAACACTATGCATTGGACAGTACCATGTTGATAGCAACGCAGATATTACTCTTTCTTGCGCGCCAGTGGGTGAGAGGTTAGTTTCCTATGATTGTTCCTTTTTTTGTTTTAACTTTTGTTGTTTTGAGTTTCTAAGTAACCTTGTTTTGCTTTGGTTCAGTCGGGCATCAGATTATGGACTAGTGAATATTGACCGAACCGGACGTGTAGTCCATTTCTCTGAGAAGCCAACTGGCATCGATCTGAAATCAATGGTACCGTTTTTATCTTCAAATAAAACGAATATATTTTTGTTCTGTTGTTTGATGATGGTTGGAATGTTGAATGCAGCAAAGTGATACGACTATGCTTGGACTGTCTCATCAAGAAGCAGTAAAATCTCCATACATTGCATCAATGGGAGTCTATTGTTTCAAAACCGAAGCTTTGCTGAAGCTTCTGACACGGCGCTATCCGAGTTCCAATGACTTTGGTTCAGAAATCATTCCTGCAGCTATAAGAGATCACAATGTTCAAGTAAGAAAATAGAAAAGCTCGTCTCTGTTAAAACAATTTTCATGAGTTTAATCAGGAAAATGATTCAATCAAACTGTCTTCTGTCTTTCTGTAGGGATACATATACAGAGACTATTGGGAAGATATTGGAACTATAAAGAGCTTCTATGAAGCTAATCTTGCTCTTGTCGAGGAGGTTAGTTTTGATTAAATACTCGAGAACTTTTGATCTTATATCTCTCTTTTTTTTGACATTTTGTTCTTTTCGTGTTCTTATGCAGCATCCCAAGTTTGAGTTTTATGATCAGGATACACCTTTCTACACTTCTCCTCGGTTTCTACCACCCACCAAAACCGAGAAATGCCGCGTAAACATTTTCCTATTAGTTTTGCCTGTGAATAATGAGTCTCTTGAATCACTAAAATGGGGGGTTTGATCCTTTTTTTTGGGCAGATTGTAGAATCGATAATATCACACGGATGTTTCTTGGGAGAATGCAGCATCCAACGTTCCATCATTGGTGAAAGGTCACGTCTTGACTATGGTGTTGAGCTTCAGGTCTGTAAACAAAAAAAAAGGACTCACTCAGCGTTTAAGGAAGGACACATTGCTGCTTGGGTTCAAAAAAAAAAACTGAAAGTCTGGTGTGTTTTTCTTCCATGCAGGATACTTTAATGCTGGGAGCGGATAGTTACCAAACTGAGTCTGAGATAGCGTCTCTGCTGGCGGAAGGCAATGTTCCAATTGGCATTGGAAGAGATACAAAGATCAGGTAGCAAACCCCAAGTCTCCTAGTTGTGTCTTCTACTCAAGAGTTTTAGTTCCTAAAGTCTGATGTTTATCTTCTTTCACTGAAGGAAATGCATCATAGACAAGAATGCAAAGATCGGGAAGAACGTGATGATCTTGAACAAAGAGGTATATGCTTTCTTCTCCCTTCTTGATTCTTCTTCTTCTTCTTTTTTGCTGATCAAGTCTTTTGATAGATTCAACATTGACTGTGTGTGTTGCTTTCAGGATGTGCAAGAAGCTGATAGGCCAGAGGAAGGATTCTACATTAGGTCTGGTATCACTGTGGTTATGGAAAAGGCAACCATTAAAGACGGGACTGTCATATGAACAACGGAGTGACCTGATTGAACACTCTGGACCAACAATCTAGCCGGACGTTTTTGAAGTGATCTTTTTTTGGGGGGGTGGAAGTGAAAAAACGAGAGTTGTAATAATGATATGTAAATTACTTGAAAAGTTTGGAGTCAACTACAAGTTAGAACCAAAACAAAGTTTAAGCTTTATAATAAGAGTGATCTATCTGATCATCTATCAAGTCTCCTTTTGAATACATAAACTTATCTTTAATGTCAAAATCTTGATGTCCATTGTGTTTATTTCATCTTCATATTTTGACCCTGTAACTCAATTATTAAAGGCTTAGACGAATAATGAGGTTGTTAAATGGAAGATAATAACGTTTTGGGTGGGTTTTAGCGTAAATAGTGAAGGCGTTATTTAGAAAAGGTTGGGGTCAAATCAGATAAAGTAACTTTAGTGTGCATTCTTACGTAAATATATAAACAAAGAATAAAACGCAGGATCATATCGTTTGGAGGTTCATTTAGTCAGATCTGCTCGGTTTTGTGGATAGAGAAGCAATCAGCTTCTTCTTCTTTCTTTTTAAATCATTCTCATCATCATCATCATCTTCCGTAAGTCCTTTCAACCTTAGTGATCTCAGATTTTGTATGTTTACCAGTCTCAATCGATTCATAGAGGTGTTTTATCATCTGATTCTCGTTTCCTAGATCTGAAAACTTAGCGTTTTTTTTGGTTGGTTGGTTAGTGTTGTTTCTTCCTCAATTTTGTTTGGAATCGTTTTGCTCTGTGAGAGTTGTTCTCGCTATGAGTTTCAGTTCTCTGAAACCGATTAAGCTACGAGACAGTCAATGCCAGTTTTTAATGTAATTAACAGCTGCAGGTTGTATTCTCCAGATAGATGTTCGTTGTCTGAGCTAAAAGCTTGTTTATACACAAACTTTAGGTAGGAAATGGAGGTAAGCGGAGGTGAAAGTGTGGCAACGCCTGTTCAACAG
Organism: Sinapis alba; assembly: GCA_012274485.2. Classification (NCBI taxonomy): domain Eukaryota; kingdom Viridiplantae; phylum Streptophyta; class Magnoliopsida; order Brassicales; family Brassicaceae; genus Sinapis; species Sinapis alba. The sequence continues at coordinate 143,655 of MU105939.1, read as the reverse complement.
AAAGCACATGAAGCCTGGAGGATTTACCAACACTACCTTGACAAGACTACTCCTCTTCCCACTTACAGGTGGATTGCTACTCTTTCCCTCGCCCTTTCCTACTGTTTGAGGGTTTACTACATCCAAGGTTTCTACATCATCGCCTACGGTCTTGGAATCTACCTTTTGAATCTGCTCATTGGCTTCTTGTCCCCTCTTGTTGATCCTGAGGCTGCTGCGGGCTCTGATGGACCTTCTCTTCCTACCAGAGGTTCTGATGAGTTCAAGCCTTTTATCCGCCGGCTCCCTGAGTTCAAGTTCTGGTATTATACCATTGAGCCTTTCTTTATTAAAATGGTAGACATATATACATAGGAATGCTTTTCTTTGTCTCAGACTTTCTATCTCTCTCAGGTATTCAGTCACAAAGGCGTTCTGCATTGCGTTAGTTATGACATTCTTCTCGGTGTTTGACGTGCCTGTGTTCTGGCCAATCCTGCTTTGCTACTGGATCGTTCTCTTTGTTCTCACCATGAGACGCCAGATCTCCCACATGATCAAGTACAAGTACATCCCTTTCAGCTTCGGCAAACAGGTATAACACTTTTTACAAAGTTTGCAACTGTCTATTTTTGCCAACTTATCCTCCTCGGTCCAAAGAGTGATACTGGATTAATATAATGACCAACTTTGAGATTAGTTAGGCTAATTTGTATATAAAGTCTTTTTTTTTTTTTTTGTTCTTTATTGGTTATGCATTTGTACAATCGACAACCTTCTCTTGGTCTGTGTGACAGAAATATGGTGGACGGAGTAGCAGCGGCTCACGTGCAGAGTGATCTGACCCCTCTTTTTGTCTTTAACTAAAGATAAGAAATTTGTTGTTAGAAAATTGTTTTGGACCTTTTTTTTTTTCTTTCCCATTTAACAGACAGATCTATGCAGCTACAAGGAAGAACTAGATGAGTAAAGACTAGAGAAAAAGAAAGGAAAAAAAAAAAACAGGATGGGATTTTAATATTTCGTTGTATGTATTATTCGTTTTGTTGCTGCACCTTTTCAAATAATTCTACGAATGAATTAGGCTTCAAACTGGACTAAACTCCTCGCATGACCCCCCTTTGTGCTTGAATTGGATCTTCGAAAACAGCGATGTAGAAAATACCATTGCAAGACATCGACTGGTCGATCAGTTTGTGAGTTAGTTACATAATAATATACAAATGAGAGTGTTTAATACAACTATAATGATCATGCTGATCAAATTTTTATTGGGCCCCTGTAAAGGCCTAATTACTTTAAAGTCAGCTTTTTTAAAGTACAAAACGCAGCGTTTTCTACCCCTTGTTCTCCAGGGACCGTGTTCTTCTCGAACTTACTATATATATATTTTTTCTTTTTTTGTCAACTCGAACCGACTATATATGCATTCATCGCTTTGGCTAGCAGAGAACTCTAGAAGAAGAAGCAGCAGGAGGAGAAAGGAAGGTAAGTTTCTTAGATTTCTTATTGATTTCTTAGAATCGACTCTGCAACGTTGTAAGTTTCCACTTTGATCTTGATTTTTTTTTTTTAATTGTTGGTTTCTGTTTTGGCATTTGATCGAACACTTGGTGGGTATATTGCTTACTGTAAGTAATCATTGTGGAATCGGTTGGTTTGGATGTGGTTGAGCAATACCCCCAAAAGATTAAATTTTCAGTTTTGATGCGCTAAGGAACAGTACTATATCTATTTACTTGGGTTTCTCTGTGATTACTTGGTGGTGATGGACTTTGCAGAGGCATAAATGGAGACACCAAAAGATCAAACACAAGACCCTCAGAAACCAGCCATGGCTTCATCATGTAGGAGGAAAGTAAAGGATGATGCCACTTTCTTTGAGGACGTCAAAGATCACATCGATGAGTTCATTCATGCCTCCATGGATGAACACAAGACCTGTTTCCAGAAGACCATCAGCAAGGTTCTTTTTCCCAAATCCAACTTAAACACATATGATTATATCTATGTGATAGATTATTGATCTGTCTACAAGCAATATACTTTTGATTTGGTGACCAATCATCTTACTTTCTTTAATTTGAAAAGTCTATGTGGATTCACTTTCAGATGTTTGGATTATCCAAGGCTGTGGCTGAGAAGCAGCAGGCTGAGGAAGCCAAGGGGGGAGTCGAGAGTCAGTTGCCTCTTCAAACAACAGTGTCGGATTAAAGAGTTTGGTCCCGTGCCACTGTGAAGATATCTACCACATGTCCTTTTTCTCTTGTTTATCAAATATCTTTTTTTGTAAATCAACGACTCAGACCTTTCTATCTGACAGTGAATAATCTTTTGAGTTCGTGTCAATTGCTCTTACTTCCCAAAGTATAACTTTGGAAAACAAGGAAGCCCTTGTTATAATACATGATGCGTGTAAAGCTAATTTGATAACGTACCAAACTCAAAAGGAAATCTTTAGATTTATCATGCATGCTGATCAAGAAGTTGATGCACACTATATGATCCCCCTCTAAGACAAAGATTCACTCCACGTTAAATTTAAACAATTCAAACGCACTTGTCGATAAGGTCACATGGCGTTATTAATAAAAATAAAATAAAACCACGTCCATAAATTGGTACAAGAAAGAAGAAAAAAAACAAAACAAGGGCAAGAAAATTCAACATGCAGTAGTTTATAATAGCCTTTAGTATGTATGTTTAACAAAGCTGCTCCAATATATAATTTTTCAAACCAAGTGCAGCAATCTGCAATATAAAAATAACATTCCATAATCACAAAGAAGTGATATGATGCATCGGTATTTTCACAAAGCAAAGGTTACTGACCTCATTGAAGTGTGTCATCAAAATGCCACAGCTAGAGATCGTACAATAGCAGATTCATCATCCAAAGCAAGCACACGATTAGACCACAAGATCTTTCCCCACATCTTTCCTCCTTCCCTCCTTTCCAACCCAATCTCCGTATACCAAATCTCCGTCGAACACTTTTCACGGTTAACCAAAATCACAAGTTTGCCACCATAATTCACCATTTTAGAACCTTCACGCTTATAAGGAAGATCTTCAAGCCCTTTCACTGGACTCCAAATCCTCGCTACTGGATCAAACACAGTTATTGCATTCTCCCGACCAAAAGTGTACAACTTGTTATCAATGACGCAAGAACACACACTCCAATATTTGTTCAACAACATGTCACTCTCCAAACTTCCTTCTTTTGGATCGTAAACAAAGCTACTCGTTCGATCCATCAAGTAAATCTTATCATCCATCACGAAACTTCTGATCGTTTTCTCATACACCTTCACGTCAGAAGGACCCGTCACAGACTCCCAGGTTTGAGTTTCGAGATCAAAAGCCTCCACCCAGTTCAAAGACCGAGGGTTACAACCTCCCATCACATACAACTTCCCGTCCACGATTCCCGCGGCGGCGCACCCACGTTCTTGCTTCATGCTAGGGAGGAAGCGACACGTGTAGGAAGGACAGTGGATGACAAACCCAGTGGAGACCAAGTTGTTGTTGACGCATCCACCGATCACGTACATCTCTGAGCCGACAGTGACCATAGACATTCCCCAGGAAGGAACCAAAGGGAACGACGGAACAGGAACCAAACCGAGTTTAACTGATCCAGACTCTTGTCCGAAAAGTTTGAGATTGAGAGTGTACCATCGAAGGGTTTGCGTAGCGGAAGATCTAAGCGCAACGTAAAGGACATGTTCTGTGCGGCGAAGTAATGACCTTTCGACGTAAATCCTCGGCGAAGCGATGAGACGCCTCAAGGTTGTGGACACTCGTGAAACCGACGGGTGGTAACATCGGGGCACGCGTGCTAAGCAGTTCAGAGATAACTCATTTGGAAGTAGTAACAGCGACGATGGCACATGATCTTGCAATTTCTTCTTCTCCTGCGGCTGTTCTTCGGCGTTAGAGCCAGAGGAACTACTTGTGACGGTTGAAGAATGCATAACCGTCGTCGCTGTGAATTGTCAACCGCTGAGCACGCAAGAAAAGCGAAGAAGGGGGCCTCTTATTTATATTTAATCGTTTAAATGGGCTTCGGCCCTTTTCGTTTATGAAACGCTTCCATTTGAAGAAGAGTACTTTAAGAGATTCGAAGTTAAGTAAACCGTTGTTCAAAAAAGAATTAAGTAAACCTTAATTGTTGATTTCCTCTGAGTTATATCATACTAGTATTATGGCCCCTGCTATGCAGGGGCACATTATATTTTCAATATAAATTTTAATACAACAAAATTATTATCATTTCTAAACATATGAGTGGTCTAAATATACTTATTTTCTTAAAATATAATATAAATGTTATTTATTATGATTGAATAAAATATTTATAAAATATTAAATTATTTATTAAATATGATTAAAGATTTAGAAATATTTTAAAAAGTAAAAAATACACATTTTAAGAAACAAATATGTTAAAAATTATAGCAATTAAACACAATCTCCAATTAAACATATTAACCAAACAAAATTCACAATTTAAAAAACAAACAATACGTAAGGTTAATAAAAAGGAGAACACCTGTTAGAAACATGATTTGCAGAAATGTATAGACTCGAGAAGCAGTGGGATCATGATAATCATCTGTTTTGCCTGCAAATTTGGGAAGAGTGTCAATTGAAAGCTTAAATAATCATAATTCAATGGAAGAAAATATAAAACATTACGTACCCACGAGCATAAAATTTCTTAACTTTGACATTCGTACATACTATAATCAATCAAAAAAATATCCAGAGAAATATATGCATTTGTTTGATGTTCTTTACACAGAATAAAAAAGTGAAGTTATGGATAATGGTGGATTCCAAGAGAAGAGTTAGTAGTTTTATCCGTAGTATAATTTGACAGGTGAGTTTAGATAGTGGAAACAGTTATAGAGATAATGGGAAGTAGCAGTTGTAATAATTCATTTTTGTTTCAACCGGTTACTCTCAAAACAATATAAACTTTTTAAAGAAATTTGTTTTAAAAGAGATGTAAAGAAAAAAAAAATTATTCTATTTTTAATTTATTTTTTTGAAAAAATCCACGTGTCAGTATCTTATTCGTCTGGCGACTTGCGCTTTAGTATATAAGGGATTCTTTAATGAAGAATTGTTCTAGCAAAACTTATATTCTATTGTTTCGCGAAGAATGCCATAAAATATCATTTTATATTTTTAATGTAAATTTATATTTACTATTTTGAATTACCAATAATTTTTTAATTAAATCATTTTTCTTTAATTAATTGTATGTTTAATAATAGTATACTAGTATATTTGCCAATTTACTTAAATAATGGTATACTGGTATAATTAATTTGACATTTTTAAGTTCGTTTTGAAGTTATGAAAACATGACAAATGGTCCAATCTAATTCAGTTTGCAATCATTGAATATTAATTTGTGCCTCAGATAGTTTGAATCTATGATCATAATTATTGTCACATGTAAAAATAACACCAAAGTTTGACCGATGTTAACTTGCTAGTTATCAAATGTGTATGTTCAATCGTACAATGTCAATCAAATGGTTTGTATATCTTGGTTTTGACTTTCTTTTTTTTTTTTTTGTGGGTGAAAATGCTGACTAATACTATGTCACTTGAACGTAGACTTTTTCTTGATTAGCCACGACTGCCCATCTCTTTAATACGAGAAAATTGTATATATAGAATCAAATCAATTATTTTCTTAGCTACTCGGGAATTCTATCATTGATTTTAACAATACTTTAAAAAAGGATAATATTTAAAAAAAAAAAAAGAGTATATATTGGAAGTTCGTTAAGCTGTCTTGGCGGGATCGTCGAGAGTCAAAACTATTCAAGACGGTGTCGTATCGTAAATCTAACCATAAATATTGGGAACGTGCCAGCGCGTATATAACGAAAGATCCCATCTCTCTCTCTCTCACACTTTTTTTTCACTTCTTACACTCTTTGTTGTCTGAACCGGCCGCTGTTCTTGACCAGTAATGAAGCTTTCTCTGTCCAGAACAGTTCCGTAACAAACTACAATATTAAAATATATTCAAGTTGGTTTCGTATTTTTTTAAGACTTTCCATCTTTCTCTCTCTAAATCTAGAGGAGAAAAGAGATGGAAGAGTTAGAGAGAGAGAGGAAAATGATTGGTAACCAACAATGAGTTTTGATTCTGTAAATGCACAGAACATTAATTGCCAGAAAGTCGCAGAGGGTACAGACTACAGACAGAGGAACCTCTTTTTATCTTGTTGGTAAGAATCATAGAACGTCACCAAAAAAAGAAAGTTTCCTTTTTTATTTGATTCTGAGTGATGGCTTCTCCATAAATTTCAAAGATTCTTTCCAATTGAATCTCAGGACTTGAAGGTTCTTAAGGGTCTTTAGATTTTCTCATCAGAGTTTAGAGACAGCATGATGGATCAGAAGAAGACAATCTCGCTGCTCTTCTTCTCCCTCCTCTTGTTGTTAGAGTCAACGTTTGAGCAACAGACAAGTTCTTCTCCGGTTGAGAAATCGGCGCTTTTGGTACTAAGGTCTTCTCTGGGGCTAAGAGGCAGAGACTGGCCTGTAAAAGGCGACCCTTGTCTGAACTGGGACGGCGTGAGATGTGATCAGAATGGTAGTGTAACTCATATCAACATTTCAGGTTTCAGAAGAACAAGGGTTGGCAATCAAAACCCTCAATTCTCAGTTGCCTCGCTCGTCAGTCTCACCCGTTTAGCCTCTTTCAACGCCTCAAGGTTCTCTCTTCCAGGTCCAATCCCTGTTTTATTAGGATCGAGCCTGTTGACTTTGCAGGTGTTGGACCTTAGCTCTTGTTCAATCACAGGAACCATCCCTGCAGATTTGAGTGGGCTATCACGCCTCACAGTTCTTGATCTTTCCAACAACTCAATTCAAGGGAACATTCCTCTGTCTCTTACATCTCTTCAGAACCTATCATTCCTTGATCTTTCCTCAAACTCTGTAGATGGTTCTATTCCTGCTAGTATTGGGGCACTCTCAAAGCTCCAAAGTCTGAATCTATCACGTAACGCCTTGTCCTCCTCCATACCTCCATCACTTGGAGATATCTCTGCTTTAGTTGACCTTGATCTCAGCCTCAACGACCTGTCTGGTTCGGTTCCATCAGAGCTGAAAGAGCTCAGAAACTTGCAGACACTTGTAATTGCTGGAAACCGCCTTTCAGGAGCCCTACCTCCTGGTCTGTTTAGTTTCCTCAGTAAACTGCAGATCGTTGACTTCAGAGGCTGTAGTTTCACCGGCGATTTACCTTCTAGCTTATGGTCGTTACCAGACCTGAAGATTGTAGATCTTTCAGGAAATCAATTCTCTGACAAGCTGACTAATACCACTGTCAGTTTTGGTTCTACTGTCTTACTGCTAAACATATCAGAGAACATGTTTTACGGCGATCTCACCCTTATACTGAGGAGGTTCCGAGTTGTTGATCTGACAAGAAACTATTTCCAAGGCAAAGTTCCTGACTTTGTGCCCATCAAAGCTTCCTTGAGCAACAATTGTCTTCAGGGTCCAATGGACCAGCGAGAATTGTCAGACTGCTCTTTGTTTTACTCCAGAAAGGGGTTAAGTTTCGACAATTTCGGACAGCAACCTGCACAAGAAAAGAAACCTAAGTCTTCCTGGTTAAGCCACAGGACTATTGTTATAATTGCTGCAGTTGGAGGGTCTATTTTGGTTATGCTAGTTCTCATATTGTTACCGATATCAGTGAATTTCTGTGTCCGTCGAAGAAACAGAACATCAACTAGTACACGTCCTAGAGGCAGAAACAACGGCGTTGGCCCATTGCCACCTGATGAACCACTTCCCTCTGGAGGGGGAGGAGGAGGAGGAGGAGTCTCCGTAAACTATGCGAGCCTTGGAACGTCATTTACCTATCAACAGCTGCTCAACGCCACAAAGGAGTTCGGAGATGCGAACCTGATCAAGAAAGGAAGATCAGGTGATCTTTTCAAGGGAGTTCTAGAAACCGGAGTTCAGGTGGTAGTGAAAAGAATCAACTTGAACAACAACGAAGCGTATCTAACAGAGTTGGATTTCTTCAGCCGGTTTGCTCATCCGAGAGTAGTCCCATTTGTAGGAAAATGCTTAGAGAGCACAACACACAAGTTGTTGGTGTATAAGTACATGATGAATAGGGATTTACCAAGCTCATTATTCTACAAATCAAGTTCCCTTGTTGACGAGGGATTGAAATCTCTAGACTGGATCACCAGATTGAAAATCGCATTGGGAGCAGCAGAGGGTCTTTCTTATCTGCATCATGACTGTTCACCATCTATCGTCCACAGGTATTATATATCCTTCCTTAACATTCAAACTAAAACCCACCATTTGCCCAAAGTGATGCTGATTTTCTCCAATGTAACTGTGTTTTTAAAAGAGATGTACAAGCAAGCAGCATTCTCCTGGATGATAAGTTTGAAGTAAGGCTTGGAAGCTTTAGCAAAGCTTGTCATCAAGAAAACAATGGCCGTCCAAAGAAAATCGTACGCTTGCTCAGCAGATTATCCCAGTAAGTGTGTCCGTCTCCCACACTGAGTTTGAATTAAGTTATTAAGAAGATTAAACATCTAACAACTTCTCTTTCTCTCTCATTCAGGTCTTCTCAAGAAAGTGTTCCTGGTGAGTTCAAGTGTTGCGATTTTTATATACAATCTCAATCTTCTAACAATCTCTCTCTCTCCCCAAATTTTCAGACTCTCCAGCAACAGTAACATGCGCATACGATGTATACTGCTTCGGGAAGATACTACTGGAACTAATCACAGGAAAAATCGGAATCAGCTCATGCGAAGAAGCTCAATTCAAGAAAATCTTAGCAGAGATAATGCCATACATATCATCACAAGAGAAAGAGCCAGTGACGAACATTCTAGACCAATCTCTCCTCGTCGACGAAGACCTCTTAGAAGAAGTCTGGGCGATGGCAATCGTGGCTAGATCCTGCCTCAACCCTAAACCAACGAGAAGGCCGCAAATGAGACACGTAGTGCAAGCACTGGAGAATCCACTGAGAGTGGTGAGGGAAGACAGCAGCGAATCGGAGAGGTTCCGTACGATAGGATCTTCGAGAGGATCGTCGAGTAGCGGAAGAATATTCGGAAGTTGGAGGCAGAGCACTTCCGATCCTGTAGCGGCGGGAACGAGTAGTCTGCTGTCTCAGGCGGAGGGTTTAGCGAGATCCAGCGGCATGACGGGATCCTCTACGAGGGGAAGTAGCCGTGGCGCCTCGAGTCGACGAAGTATGAAAGATGTATAGCAGAAAAAAACGAACTCACACATTATTATTTTTTCACTTTTTTCCTTTTGTGGTTATGATTTGTTATCTTGTTCATAAAATTCCCATAAGTTTATAATTGTCGAAATCAAACCCGACCAGTTTTGATTTGGTAATAATTTCTGGGGGTATTGGCGTAAATTGGTTTTTGTGTGGGGTAGGGATCCCAAAAGCTGTGAATTGTAATACCTTTTGGGAAATAATCTTTTTTAAAAAGTCTTAAGGCTAGTGGTAGTGAGGCCCATTGGGCTACTTTCATGATAAGGCCGTTTTGGGTCATAGGGTTTAGTGTTATGCTCACATGTCGTCGTCCATTTCATTGTGTTTCCTCCTCCTCCTCCTCGAGATTCTTTCTCCGACAGAGAGATGGCATCTCTTTGCAGGTCAGCGCTCATGAGTGGTTCCAGGAATTTAGTATCTAGATCCAGGATTGTAACTCAAAAGTATCTCAATCTTAAACCTACGACGACGACTTCAGCTCCTTTTGCTTCAGTCTCCCAATCCATCCCTCGCGCTTCAAGGTGAGCATTCACTTTAGAGAAAACCCAACCATGTTTTGTGTGATTGTGTTTAATCAGAAACTTTGTCAATGCAAATGTGAAGGGTTCTGTCGGCTTTGGGAAGTGTTGAAACGATGATTCCGCTTCACAGTGCGGTTGCTTCAGCTCGGCTCCGGTCAAGTATCGCTGCTGATTCCTCTTGCTGGAGCATGCTTTCCGAGGGTATTATTATTTCATCCCTTTTTTACTTGTTTTGTTGTTGGTGTTCATAGAAATTTGTTGCCTTTGTGCTTGCTTTTTGTGACTCGTTGGTTGGTTTTGAAATTTAATGTGAATATGAAGATATGAAACTAAAGAAGTATATGTGAAGGTATTTTTTTCAAGTAGCTGGAACAAGTGTATCTTCACTCTATATGCTTTAGTAAAGAACAAAGCATGATAAAGATCAAACACTTTGACAGACTTTTGAAGGAAGAAACTGTTAATTATCTGTTACATAATCATGTTTTGTTGAGATTTATGCTTGGTTTTAGATTATTTTATGTTCCTGTGTTATGTTAAAAAGCGTTGCTTTTTCTGACTTGTGTTCTTCTACTCTATGCGACAGGATTTGCCACGCCTTTGTGACCCCGGTCTGCTGGATCTATCTATATAAGGCAAAAAATAATCAAAAACTATAAGGACTTGCTACCAGACAATGAATGGACAAGAATATTTCTTTCTTATAGTAGTTTGAACTCTTTGGTTGATGTATTGTTATAGTTCAGAAGAAATGTTGCTTCAGAGTTCTAGTTATCATTCTGTTGCTATTTGTATCCACACCTTTTGGGGGTTTTTCTGCATTGAAATTCAGCTCTTCTCATTAGCATTGGTCTTGAACTCTTGATCATGAAGTGCCCATGGGGTTGATACTTGTTATTGTGCTGCTTAAGACTACTACTTGATGTTGCCAGTTATAGGACCGGTTTAGGACCAGATTAGACGTCGTTATAAGCCTTATAGCAAACAAATTAGACGTCGTTTTCTCCATTGTAACGAACATAATTAAACTGAAAACCCTACCAACCAATAATTGTGAATCCAAACTTTCTTGCAGTTTACTCCTCCAACCGCTTATTAATAATAATGATGTAAGCATAATTTGATAACTACTTTTTCTGGTCCATCCACTATGTAACTACAGTATTGTTACACTAGAAAACAGAAATAATGTACCAGAAATATACGATAACCCCCACACTCACCAGACAAACTGACAGATCGTCCAACGCTAGTTTCGCCAGCCTTCTTGTTTAAATCACCAAAGGGGAAAAAATTAAGCAACTGTGCTTAAATGAAAATTACAAGCTACATTTTATTACTGAGGAAAATAATAAAATTAGAGAGTCTGTCCTTCGACATTAGTCACAGTCATTTTAAAGGTTATATTACTGCTTAGTTAAGAGGTTGAGAGTAAAAGGGAATAAACTACATACATAACATGCGTCTGTGTATGCCTATATAATAGCTCATGTTCTTAATGTAATAACTCAAACGAGATATAACAAAGAGAATTTAGAATACCTAGCTAGAGGCTACTAGCAATATGGGGAATTGTGGACTAAAGCCAAAAGTTTTGTCGGAAACCGGAGCTCCGCCGCCAGAGGAGCAAGAGATTTCACTTCTTCAAGATCAGAAGATCAACGCTGCTAAATCTCTTATCAACTTGTTCCTTCAAGTAAGTCACCTAAAAATGATAAACACAGATAATTTAATATAGCTTTTGCTATGTTAGATTCTTAATTATATTAATCTTTTATATATCGTTTGCGGTATTTTTGGTTACTAGGAAAAGGCAGATAAGACTCTGAAAGAGGACGAGAAGACAACACCGGAAAAGATACCGGTTACTGAAGATCTGCAAACAGCTTTGGCTGAGGCAGAGTCTCCGGTTATAGAGACAAAAGCTCCAGCTGTTGTGAACGTAGAGGCCGTTCATGGCCAAAAAGTGATCGACGATGCGACTGTGAAAGAAACAGAAACAGAGGCGAAGCCGGAGGAAGAAGTCACAAGCGCAGTGAAATAAGCTCAAAACTTTTAATTACAAGCTAGTTTCTGCGTTTGCGGTCTTGATCTCAATACGCTTTTCTTTTGTTTAGCTCTTTATGTTTGTTCTTGATTCCCAAAATGCAAACGCTGTGTTCATTACATTACATGAAATGCAACGTCATATCTCATTTTTACACGATTCGTCAAAAAAAAGATTGTCAATGAAAGGTGCTTTAAAAGCTAGTTCATACGTCTTTATGATAGCAAACGCTTCTTTTGTTTACTTGTAAGTTAGTTCTCATACCGAACCGCAAACACTTGATTTATTATATGAACTGACATAGTGATCACTATTTCATTTGAAGCGCTAGTTTCTGCGTCTCAGAACCGCATGCATCGATGGGCTCTGTACAACACTTTTTGAAAACGTATGCATCTTCTATGGGCCATAGATAGCATCAAAGATTTCAAAATGTGAAAGACTTTAGTAGGATGGGCCTTAGAGATTTAACGTGCGGGTAAAAAGACCCGGACCTGAAGACGGACCTGGATTTTAAGCATTTAATTGGGAGACAACTAACCTTTTTAAGAGGGCCACCAAACTCTCTTAGCCTAGTTCAACCTCCCTATCAATTTATACTTATACATGTCGTCGACAACAGCCAATACCATTTAATCACATGTCCATAAGTTGGTGTAGTTATAAACGCGGCCCCTCTTAACCACCACCCGTTCATGAACGTCATAAATGATACTACAAACCCACAGAGAAAGCTTACTGTTTTTTTTCTTAAATAAATTGATTTTTAGTCAAATGAATAGATTTGCACAGTGATGTCTTTCGAATCAAACGGAAATCCTTGTATAATTAAACCATGTTCTAATATTCTTTAATTACTTACGATTTTTTTAGCTTGGGATATAATCCAAAGTGGCATATTATTATATATACAATGAAATAATATAACTCTCCTAATTTCATGCAATGTGATTGAAGAAAAAGTAGAGGAAACAAATATACAGTTTCTTAATATACTGATGAAAGCAATAAAAGAGTTATTAATACCTCGAGCTACTCACGTCTCCTCTCATCTGTGAGTGCCCATATATGCACCACTCCCTTTAGATAACCACACAACATCAAAACAATCTCTAACTATAACGCAGAAACAAATGGCGAAATCTCCAGAAACAGAGCACCCGAACAAAGCCTTTGGTTGGGCTGCCAGAGACAAAACTGGCCTTCTCTCCCCTTTCCATTTCTCCAGAAGGTTCTCATAATCAGTCTCTTGCTTCATTGTTATATAGTTTTTTTTGTTTGTCTCATTTACAGAAGGTTTGTTTATAATATAATGTTTAATCTACAGAGAGAATGGTGAAAATGATGTGACAGTGAAGATCTTGTACTGTGGAGTGTGCCACACTGATTTACATACCATCAAAAACGACTGGGGTTTCTCCTATTATCCTGTCGTTCCAGGGTAATCCAAACATAAACAAAACATATAAGTATCTCCTAGTATTTCACAGTGTTACGATTATATAACAAAATATATTTTTATATATATATGACTCAGGCATGAAATAGTTGGAATTGCTACAAAAGTTGGCAAAAACGTGACTAAATTCAGAGAAGGAGACCGTGTAGGAGTAGGAGTGATCACTGGTTCTTGCCAGTCTTGCGAATCTTGTAACCAAGATCTTGAAAACTACTGTCCCCAAATGTCTTTCACCTACAACTCCATTGGATCCGATGGAACCAAGACCTACGGTGGATATTCAGAGACCATTGTGGTCGATCAACGGTTTGTTTTGACGTTTCCCGAGGGCTTACCTAGCGATTCAGGTGCCCCCTTGCTGTGTGCTGGAATCACTGTGTATAGTCCAATGAAGTATTATGGCATGACCGAGCCAGGGAAGCATTTGGGTGTGGCTGGACTTGGTGGGCTTGGTCATGTTGCTGTTAAGATTGGTAAAGCCTTTGGTTTGAAAGTCACTGTGATTAGTTCTTCTCCTAGTAAAGAGGATGAAGCCATTAATCGTCTTGGTGCTGATTCGTTTCTTGTCTCAACTGATTCTCAGAAGATGAAGGTAACAAATAGTTCTCTTTAACCTATAGTACGAAAATGAAACTGAAACAAGAAAGTCTCTCTGTTCTGTTTTGTTTGTGTGGAAAACTTAGGCTGCAATAGGCACTATGGATTATATTATTGACACGGTATCAGCAGTACATGCTCTGTTTCCATTGCTCGGTTTACTCAAAGTCAATGGAAAGCTCGTCACATTAGGCTTACCTGAGAAGCCTCTTGAGCTACCAATCTTCCCACTTGTTCTCGGTAAAGAAAACCCTAGAAACTTTCTCTACAGAGTTTTGTTTCTTGTTGCACAAGTTAGTTAAACCCTGACTTATAGGAAGGAAAATGGTGGGAGGAAGTGACATTGGAGGGATGAAAGAGACACAAGAGATGCTTGACTTCTGCGCTAAGCATAACATAACGGCAGATATTGAGCTGATTAAGATGGATGAGATTAACACTGCGATGGAGAGGCTTGCTAAGTCTGATGTTAGGTACAGGTTCGTGATCGACGTGGCTAACTCCTTGAGCCCTCCTCCTTGACTTAGCCGAATCTAATAGTTGACCCGGGAGGAGTTTGTATCTCGTGCTTCTGTTTGTGTTCGCTTTATCTTCGTTTTCTACTGTTATGTTTTAGTGAACTGGTTTCTTCCGAAACAAGTCACCTTATGTTGTCGGAGAACTTTTCTCTGTTTTTCTTTTTCATGATATAATAAGTCTTTCTGGTTAGAGGAAAAAGTCTTGATAAATCTTTTATTTGGCAATAGTTAAATGGATCTAAAACAAAACACATAATCATTGTAAGATGTTTTATAGCTATTTGCTTGTATTAATATGACAAATCACAATTAAGCTTTCTTGGGAGAAGCAGCCGGAGATGAGCCGGTGGAGTTTGGATCGTGGCAAAAGCCACGGAGGACGTTAGCTTCTTCAGAGGTAAATCCGAGAGAAGTGAGCATCGCAGGCCAACAATTGGTCGTAATGACATCGACGGCTTCGCAACAACTAACACCGAGTTTGGTTTCACCGTTGAGGAAGAAGAGAACGATCTCGTTAGTGCATGATTTAAGCTCGTACAATGCGTTCCAACACTCCATTAGTCCTCCGCCTTGGAGCCTCGCCGCTATGTTGGTTGACTCCACCGGAAGATCTCTGCCTGCGACGGTGGTGTTTTGGAGGAGGAGGAAGCCAAGAAGTAACACTGTGGCGAAGAGGAGAGTGGTGTTTGAAGCCATTTTTAAGGTGGTGTGTCTTTGGTTTTGGTGAGTTTAGTGGTTGTGTGATCAAATTGGCTAGCGATGTTTCGTATTTATACTGATTTCTATCAGGTTAGTGGTGATTAAGAATAAACTAAAGGGGTTTATTAGTGATGGGAAGTGGGGGAAGATCGAGAGTAAATGTTCACTGGTAAATGGTGATTAATAGTACTAGTATTTAAAACAGGGTTAGTGAAGCGTATTAGGCCCCCTTTGGTGAAGAAGAGTAACGGATGATGGATACGAAAGGTTTTCGTTAGTAATATTAATCTTATTTCATCACGAAGATAAACAAGTGGCTGTAGTTTAGTGGTGAGAATTCCACGTTGTGGCCGTGGAGACCTGGGCTCGAATCCCATCAGCCACACTCTAGTCTTTTTGAACGCGTGACAATTTACCATGTTTTAGATGGACAAGTAGTGAAAGCCCACTATACTTTGCCAAGCTACATATATTGCAAGGTACTTACGCTTTAACCGGACCTACCTTGCACATATATCTAGAGAAAGCCCAATATATATATTTTCTTACTTCAATGTTATCTAAATCTCATTACACAGCTCCAGAGCGAGGGGGTTATTTTGGGTCTTACTGAAATCAAGAAAGCCCATTATTATCACCGAACACAACAAATAAAGAAGGAAAAGAATTGGGTAGATCTCCACCGTCGATCGCGTGAGTAAAGAAAAAAAAAAAACCTAAAAATTGGACGCCTCCTCTCTTTTTATTTATAAAAACCTCTCCATTGTCTCCAAAAACCATTAGATCAGTTCAAATTCGTTCCATTACGTTATACATTTGTTCTCTGCAGTTCTTGTGCTCTTCTTGTTCACCTGTAATCCGTTTGAGCTAGGGTGGGTGGGAGTTAATGATGATAAATTGGAAAGGCTTTGTTTCTCAAGAAAAACATTCGCAGTGGCCGCCTAAGGCTTTCGCCTTTCGCCGGGCTTGAGAGCTTATGATGTTTTTTATCCTTCCTTGGATGTTTAGTGTTTTATTTGAACTGTTTAATCATGTTTTCATTGTTGTTTGTGTGATCGGTTGATGAGGATAAACGTTAAGGCTTGTTTCTCAAGAGCATTCGCAGTTGCCGCCTAAAGCTTTCGCCTTTCGCCGGGCTTGAGAGCTAATGCAGCTTTTATCCTTCCTTGGATGTCTGAGATCTTTCATTTACTCTTTTCTTTTTGATCTTGTTCGGTTTTGTTAATTGTATATTATCTTCTTCTTTGTTCTGTGTTGAATTTTTTTGCAGGTGTTTTGGCGCGTTTTTTTCATATGTTGGTGGCTCTTGCAAACGTATTTCTTGTTTCTTTGTTAGTTTTGTTAATTGTAATAATGTGGATTCTTGGAAGATGATGTTCTTTGTATAATACTGTTTGATAATGAAATCGTCTAGTTGATTCATTTTTTAAATTTTCTAATCAGAAAATATTATTTTTGATTTTCTTTAAAATGTCATTAACCATATAACTTCAAATTTTTCCAAAAACTATTCTATCTCAAGCGCACATGGACTCACCATGTCAATCGCCGGGCTATACGGTTTTTGATTAAATATTGTTCTTTGTTTTTTTTCTTTTGACGTCTCTTTAAAACTATACGACAAAAGACCGACGGGAAAAATAAAGACAGGAAACGGGGTTGCACACGTGTCAAGCTCAGTTTAACAAGTCGTTGAGATAACCGAAACGGGAAAGTCTGCTTACGTGCGTGCGTGTAGTGCTAAACGGGGACCTCTCCTCGCACGTGCCCCTGTTATTTGACGTTTGATGTGTGGCATTTTAATGGAAGCACACACGAAGTTTCCCTATGTTAACGTACTCACAAATTAACCAAGTCAACCCCATGCTAGTTCTTAAGGTGTTTTTTTTTTTCGGAAGTTAAGAAACTATTTCTTAACTTTTATTTAAAAAAACTAAGAACCGGTCTTTAAATAAATATTTTAAAAACTGATTCTTAGCAGTTAAAAGACAATTTCTTAATTTCCGCTAAAAACCTCACTATAAGAACTATGGATTAATCATGGTCTAATGATCTAGCATTACTTCTTTTTTTTTTTGTTAAGGGTTAATGATCTAGCATTACTTGGAAGCATATATGTGCTACATGGATCATGGAGACGAGAAAATATTTTATATTAAGTCTTTGAACGTATTATTCGATATATTACCTGCAGTGCATTTGATTTTTATATGGGGTTGGGATCCTGATATAGTTCTGATACACAATTCAAACAGGCCTAACAATTAGGTGTTACATGTTTTGGCTGGAAACAGGTAGAAAATTAATTAAAATTTATTTGAAAGGACACTCTCCATTGACAAATAAAACTTTCAATTATTCCACGTGCAGCAAGTATTCATTTTCAGCAAAACAAATATATTAATAATTATGAATTTATTTCTTAATTTAATAACTTAACCATAGCAACCATACGACAATCCAGCAGACGCGCAAAATGATTGAATTAATATTGCTATTTTTCATACGTCGACTACTATATAGTTTGTTTAAATTCCCTGCTGCCTTGTTATACCTACAACGTGGACATTCAGGGGGGAGGGGTCACTTGCTTGACCATTGAGCAAGTAAATTATAAAACCACTCTTAAATTACATAGTAGAAATCTAAATAGTCATAAGTTTAGTTTTTATTGAAATGGCTTTGCTTTTTTAAGGAGAGAATTTAAATGTGTATAGCAAGGAGGACATCCATAATATATTTCACGTATAAAATGATAACTACGATATATTAATGGATTAACTATCAATAGTCTGGATGACTGGTTTGTAAAGCAAAACTTCGTACTTCGTAAAAAACATTTAAAAACTAAGATCATTTAATTATGTTGTTTATAATATATATATAGAAGTCTTAACTCGTAAAGTCGTAATCACAACTAATAAGCTAAAAGCTAAGAAAAAAGAAAGAAAGTTTTCTCAAACAAAAAAGAAAGAAAAGGAAGAAAGGTAGAGAGTAGAGAGATTGCCGCATAAAGTCACCCACCCGCATATCCCAGTTCCATTGAATCATCTCATAACTTTGCATTCTTTCTCATTATTGTTGTTATCTAATCAACCAACCACTCATTAGTTCTAAGTTATAACACACAATTATTCGGATTTAGCTTTAATTCTTTTAGTTTTCAGAAGGTATTTTATAATGTAGAGTGGAAAAATGTTTAAAAAGTCATTTAGATTATGAGTATGCCATTGTCTAATTCAAAAGTGTCTCTCCCAATGATTTGTTGAAGGGAATATATAATTGATCATATATATTCAAATTGGTAATCTTTTGTAATTATAGATACTCCTTGCACTACATACGATATAACATTATATACAATTAGATTACTACTAATTAAATTCTATTGAATATTGTATATACTATACCAATTTCATCAGATGTAATTAAGATATACCAATAAGGCATACCTTTTTGTTGATATAAGGCATATATTTTATGTAACTGATTAATAATCTACAATCTCAAAATAGTACAAAAATACACAATAGCTTTAAAATAAGCATAATATGTAATTCTAACAAACAGTAGAACCTTACTTAAAAAAAGAAGCCGAAAGTTCAAAACCAAAAGATATTTTAAACTGAAAATGTTCAATAATTTTGAACAAACAAATATGCGATGTTTCATATTGGCATGCGTTTGAGGAATATCTTGAAACCATCAGATATATTCAACAAAGCTGGCTCTCAAGTTGCAAGCAAAATATTATACCTAGTTTACTATTACATCAATGCATCCGTAAATAAGACAGAACTAATATATTCTTGTTCAAAAATAAATAACTTATAGTTATAGCTTCAGCGTATTTTTTAATTGCTTTTCAGAAGAAGAAAAAAAACGACTTAAACTTCCCTGTATAATGGATTGACCTCTCTTCCTTTAGCTCCATCTTCTCTCTAGAAAAAGCAGATCTAGATCTTAACGGTGGTCGACTCCGGTGGCTCTCACAGCACCGGAGTCGAGTTTAGTTGTTCTATTGTTGTTTGTTCTTGTTGTTCTCTGAAGGCATGGGAGAGGATTTGACTGGTTTGTTGGATGTCAAGATTCCGGCACGGAGGAGCGTGGTGGCGCGTGAAGTTTATTTTCAGAGTCCAGACGCTAAAGGCAGGCTTTTTCTAGATGTTGATGACGTGTGCTGGTTGTTTCTTGCCAGCATCAGAGTTTGCTTCTCCTTTGAATTCCTAGATCTTCTTGTCTTCTCGCTGGCCTTGTGCTTAAAGAGTTTGTACCCTTTGCTTCTTCTGGTTTGTGCTGTATCCATCCTATAATGGGTCTCAGATTCTCTCTCGCCTTCGTAGTTGGTCATGGTAAGAGTCTTGTTTAGTTTGAAGTGTCCTTGCTAAGCTTCTGAGTCCAATCTTAGACTAATCTGTCATGGAGTGTAGAGAATGGCTTTGTTTGTCTTTGACTAGCAACGGTGTAGCTGACTAGTAGTGGTTTGTGGAGAGCTATTGAAGGTTAGTGTATTGTAGTAGAGTTGGTTTCAAGTCACCTCTGTGTCTCAGGTTCTAAGACGTCCTTCTCCTGCCCTTCCAATAATTGTTACTTCTGGTTTTTCTTGGACCTTGTATTTCCTCGGTGGCTTCTTGGTGTTGAAGCATTAGAAAGAGGTTAAGGCTTTGTAGTGTCCAATTGAAGGTGTGGTTGAGATGACAGTTTCTGCCGGGTGTTTGTTTCTTCTTGGTTTCGACTTATTGTTGGTGTGTGGTCATCGTGAACGGGTGTTTCAGATGATGGTTCTTGCTCTTCATAAAGAACTTCTACTTTTCATGCTCTCTTGCTCTGTGTATGGCAAGACTTCCGGCTACTCGTTAGACAACTAAGTCTGGTTTCTATTATATCTTCATAGGTTATGTTTAGTTGAAAGAGTTTGTTTGTAGCTTAATGTTTCGTCTGATCATTAGTTGTCTGTTTCTTGGACTTTTGTATCCCTTTTATGGGCTTCGTTTCCGGGGATATTCATGTGTTCCGCCGGCATTAGCATCCCTCTCTTGTATTTTAAGAAAGTTATCAATGAAAACTCAGTCGGGAAAAAAAAAAAAAAAAACTTCCCTGTATAATTTATTTCAAAATCTATCCGCCACCAAAAAAAAAGTTACTAATAATTAAAATCACTTTTCGCAATGAAGAAAACATAATTAAATCAGAAATAGGGAGAGAATGATGGTCAGAAGACAACATATCAGCGTGTGAAACTAGGCCACGTCATTAACCTGACAAAATCACATGTAGTTTAGCAGCTCAAGTGGGACCTATAGTGCCTGATTTATCCATCATGATAATGATAATTGTTCAAAATTATTATTTATTTGTATGCCGATTTTTTTTTAAATGGTTGGTGTCTTTAAAAGATGGTGAAAGAAAGAAGTTCGTCCAGAAAAAAAAAAGATAGAGAAGGAGATGAAGCCCATCAAGGTAGGGCCTATTAAGGAAAAACTATCGCCAAGTAGGTCCCATATATTTCTGTAAGATGAGTAGATGTTATCGTCTGATTGTATTTTCTTCGTCTTCATTCTTTGGGGGACAAATTCGTTGGAATTATTGCATTTTTATATTGGTCACCATAACAGATTTAAATACAAACGATATTATCCTATTAGCATAAGTTTTATGATGATGGGTACATTTTTTTTAATAAAAAAACAGCTATAGAAACTCTTTATATTTACCTTTGTACAAAATAGTTTCTAGGCGAGTAATCAAATATTATTGTTCTAGTTTAGCTATTCATTGAAATTCATTTATGCGATTACAAGTATAATAAATATCAAGAAAATAATCATCCTCAGCTGTTGTTTGTTAAATTCCTATAGGGAAAATATGAAAAATAAGATGCATTTGTCAGTACTAACACCTATTTTAAGATACATCGATTATGAGCGCCATCTGCACCACCACCATAATGATATGAAACAAAACGTTTTTAAATTTAAAGGACTAACAAAAATCTCATTTTCTAAATTGTAAGCTTAAAATTATGTATTACGATGAAATTATATTATATATATACAATAATTATAAAAGCGCAAGCTTAGAATAACTATAATGATGTTGAAATTCTATTGGAAAAAAAATAAAAATAAGATGGATTTGTCAATGCTAACTCTTGTTTTCCTTTCCAATCATAATCTTTAATAATTAAGACATATTAATGATAAAATGAAAAAATCAATAAAAAACATTTATTTACAGTTTGAAGATCTAGTTAATGGGTAGTGAAAGTATAAATCAATAGATCGCGCAAAATTTTTGTATTTATATTATTATTTAAGAATATAAATGACAAAATATATCATATTTTTTATTAATTCTGATTAATCTCCAATTTTTGTATTATTTGCTAGGTTTAATTTAAACGTATGAGTAAAAAAAGAAGAGAGGCATTTATGAGTACAAAGGGAAAATAAAAAGAGGAAGAGAAGGTTTTTGTTATGTAATAATTCAAGGACATTTTGACAAAAAAGATAATAATTCAAGGGCATTTCGTATTTAAGTAGAGGAAGTGTAACTTCGTCACTAGATTTACTGTTAGATACATGTACGGTTTACTACATTAGATTTACCGAGGAAGAAGAAAACAGAAAATCAACATTTATTCATCAGCTTAATCCGTGACCGTTGAGATGAGATCAATGGCTGGGATTGGTTTCAGACCGTTGGGGACTACCTCGCACAGTGTGTACTACACTCTCAAACATTTACGAACGTCTGTGTTAGTCACACTTTACATAGACACTCTTCCACCAATCACACTCGCGTCCCGTGAGCGTATGCAGCACACGTCACGGTGGTAACTCGGTGCACTGAAACGACGCCGTATTTGTCATCGCGTGTTAATAACGTGCGAAGAGAGAGTGTAGGTGTTACGCCACACGAATGCTTAATCAATCAGTGTTGGGAGGACAGTTTCGTCCCTTTTGGAAATTGAAATCATTGCCCTCTTGGCGTTTTGCTTAGTTTTGATGACTTTATATAATACAATGTTACATACGGAATAAATATAACACTAAACACACTTTTCGTTTCAGTTTGTGTAAAAAGGTTACCTGTACCAATATAGTATTAGATCACGTCGGAACTTTTAACCACTGTACTTTTAATACAATGTTATATGAACCATCCCCAAAAGAGTTACGTTTGCAATAAAAGTTACAAGATTGTCATTGCAATAAAAATGGCACTGGTTAAAACTCCAAACCTGTGACTTGTTTCCTTACGAAATTTCTCTACATATTAAAGTGACATCAGTATATCTCCTATAGTGTATATTCTGCACTTTTGTAAGTTAAGATATCCTGAGAGATTGTATAGGGTAGAAAGAATATTGTCAACATTGTGTATATGACCATGTATACAGCAAATAGAGCTGCGTGTAGGGTTTGGTACGTAATTACAAAGTCTCTGTGAAACTATAACCCACTGAACCGAGACAAAAATATAATAATAGAAAAGGCTTGAGAAAAGGTTGGTCTAACCCCGTCTATGTAAGTACCAGAGAAAACGAAAGAAGTCTAAAAGTAACAAGAAAAGAGATTAATTAATTGGTGAAACAGAATTAGCAAAAACTAATGATAGTATTAATGAAAAAAGAATTGGCAAAGACTAAATAAGAGTATCAAAGAAAAGATAAACATCAAATACTAAAAAAAAGTTAATAGCCTTCTGTAGTTATAACGAAATTCATAATTTATAAAAAGAGAGAAAGATGGAATCTACCATTAATTGACACTCATGTCCCAATCGCGCTCACACGGTCGCTCGTTTTTTGTTCATTCTCTTTTGTAAAAAGCTAGAGAGACAATCTCTCCTCCACTTTTTTGAGACACAGGTGAAAGTGAACAAGAGATGACTGTGAATAGGAAATATTTGTGGTTGGTGTAAAATTCATGTATAACTTTTAATACAAACACTAAAGTTATACATTCAATGTAAAATTCATATACTACTTTTTCTAACAATTACATTCAATGCCTCAAACTGTTTTATATGAGTATTTATGAAAAAAAAATAATTTAGATTCTTACAAGTTTGGTTCTGTCAGCTTTTAGCTCCAAGAAATAATCTGTATTCCGCAAACTTTAGATTCTGCGAGTTCAACCTTTGGTTTGATATTGTATAACTCAGTTTTCATAATTAATATAATCCATCAATGAATTTTTATTATAATATGTTCCAATTTTATTGAAATGTCCAGCCGCTAGTATTTTATATTTCTCGGTTTTTCAGAAAATGTTATTTACAAAAAAATCATTTTGACATTTCAGGCAATTTTAAAAATTGTAAAATATATTTCTATATCTTTATTTAATATACAATAAATTAAATAAATTGATTTTTTAAAAAATATTAGATAAAACAAGAACACATATGTAAATTTTTATTTAAAAATATAGAATGACACTTTTCTGAAAGAACAATAATTTTAGAATTATAATTTTTGTAAAACAAAAGTAGCATTAGAATAAAAATAGTTCTATACTGAGCCATAAGGAATTTACTATCAAGATTTAACCAAGTTGGCCCAAAACATGATTTTTTTTAAAAAAAAAGAACAGCAAATAAATTTTAGAATTGAACTAAATCTAAAACTAAACTCTATCAAAATGCAATGAATAATTGTTTGTATTAATATAATTTTAAAGATCGAAATATACCTGATGCTAACACCAAACCAAAAAATAGATTAGATTTGAATTAATCTTTTGTTTGAGACAAGCTAGGTCATTGAGGTTGAACATTTAGAAATAATTGAATAAAGCCTAAGATGAAATTAAAAAGGGTAACTAGGATATAGCTTGTGGAAGACTTGATCCCATTTGCTTCATAATCTCACGCAGTAAACACATACTGACAAATACTTCAATTTATTTAACATTTAATTCCAAAAAAAGTTTGAGACTAAAGATTTTGTAATACCATCATTTTATTTAATTTATTGAATCCCCTTGCATTAAATAATTTTTGTTTGTAACACATACAATAATTAAAGGTAGCATTATTTGTTTGTATCTGTTATCGAAAATTAAGTTAAGATAATAATAATAATCAGAAGAAGAGGCAACATGGCATGTGAGTGCACAGCTGTGACCACTCTCTTCCCTTCAGCATTTGATAAATACCTTCTTCCATCCTCCTCCTCCTGTCTTTTGACTCTCCTCTCTCTCTCTCTTTCTCATTATCTTTGGCTCATCTACTTCTCTCTCTTAGAGCTTCCACTTCTTCTCTAATGGTGGAACCAAAACCCTAGATTCCCCATTCACCTTTTCTGCTTCCACACCTCTCTCTCTCTCTTAAAAACCGTGAGAATGAAGACTTTTCCAAGCTTCTTTCTTTTTGTAACGACTATCTTTTTCTCCTTCTTCTATCTTTCCCTTCAAGCTTCTTCAGCATCTCAGTCTTTCTACAGAGAAATACATCAGCTAATCAGCTTCAAAAACGTTCTTCCAGACAAGAACCTACTTCCAGATTGGTCTCCCGACAAGAACCCGTGTACCTTTCACGGCGTGACTTGCAAAGAAGACAAGGTAACTTCGATTGATCTCAGTTCGAAGCCTCTCAACGTTGGATTCAGCGCTGTGGCTTCGTCTCTCTTGTCTCTGGCCGGACTAGAGTCTCTGTTCCTCTCAAACTCCCACATCAATGGCTCCATTTCTGACTTCAAGTGCTCCGCTTCTCTCACCAGCTTGGATCTATCGGAAAACTCTATTTCGGGTTCTGTAACTAGTTTGTCGAGCTTTGGTTCTTGCATCGGTCTGAAATATCTCAACGTCTCCTCCAATTCCTTGGAATTCCCCGGGAAAGTTTCGGGTGGGCTGAAGCTTAGTAGCTTGGAAGTTGTGGATCTCTCCACAAATTACCTCTCCGGTGCTAACGTCGTCGGTTGGATTCTCTCCGATGGTTGTGAAGCGCTGAAGCACTTGGCGGTTAGCGGGAACAAAATCAGCGGAGACGTGGATGTCTCTCGTTGCGTGAATCTCGAGTTTCTCGATCTCTCCTCCAACAACTTCTCCACTTCCATGATTCCCTCTCTCGGAGACTGCTCAGCTCTGCAACATCTCGACATCTCCGGGAACAAATTCTCCGGCGACTTCTCCCTCGCTATCTCCTCCTGCACAGAGCTCAGGTCGTTGAACATCTCCGGGAACCAGTTCGTCGGAACCATCCCTTCACTCCCGCTCAAAAGCCTCGAGTATCTGTCCTTAGCAGAGAACAAATTCACCGGCGAGATCCCGGAGCTTCTCTCCGGCGCGTGTGGTACACTCACCGGACTCGATCTCTCCGGAAACGACTTTTACGGTACGGTTCCTCCTTTCCTCGGCTCTTGCTACCTTCTGGAGTCTCTCGTGTTGTCGAGCAACAACTTCTCCGGCGAGTTACCGATGGATACGTTTCTGAAGATGAGAGGACTCAAGGTGCTCGATCTGTCTTTCAACGAGTTTTCCGGCGAGTTACCGGAGTCTCTCACGAATCTCTCCGCTTCTCTGCTTACGCTAGATCTCAGCTCCAACAATTTCTCCGGTCCGATTCTCCCGAATCTCTGCCGGAACCCTAAGAACACACTCCAGGAGCTTTACCTCCAGAACAATGGCTTCACCGGGAAGATTCCGGCGACGTTAAGCAACTGTTCGGAGCTAGTTTCGCTTCACCTGAGCTTCAATTACCTCTCCGGGACCATCCCGTCGAGTCTAGGCTCTCTATCGAAGCTCCGAGATTTGAAGCTATGGCTGAATATGCTTCAAGGAGAGATCCCTCAAGAGCTCATGTACGTCAACTCCTTGGAGACTCTCATTCTCGACTTCAACTACTTAACCGGCGAAATCCCTTCCGGTTTAAGCAACTGTACCAATCTTAACTGGATTTCTCTGTCGAATAATCGGTTAACCGGTCAGATTCCTCGCTGGATCGGCCGGTTAGAGAACCTCGCCATCCTCAAGCTAAGCAACAATTCTTTCTACGGAAACATTCCAGCTGAGCTCGGCGATTGTCGGAGCTTAATCTGGCTCGATCTCAACACCAATCTTTTCAACGGAACCATTCCGGCGGAGATGTTTAAGCAATCCGGGAAAATCGCTGTGAATTTCATCGCCGGTAAGAGGTACGTTTACATCAAAAACGATGGGATGAAGAAAGAGTGTCACGGTGCTGGTAACTTGCTTGAGTTTCAAGGAATCAGACCGGAGCAACTTAACCGGGTTTCAACGAGGAACCCTTGTAATTTCACGAGAGTTTATAAAGGTCACACTTCGCCTACGTTTGCTAATAACGGCTCCATGATGTTCCTCGACATGTCTTATAATATGTTGTCTGGTTACATACCCAAGGAGATTGGTTCCATGCCGTATCTGTTTATCCTCAACTTGGGTCATAACTATATCTCTGGTTCTATTCCTGACGAGGTTGGTGATCTGAGAGGGTTAAACATTCTTGATCTTTCAAGCAATAAGCTCGAAGGGAGGATCCCTCAGGCTATGTCAGCTCTTACTATGCTTACGGAGATTGATTTGTCAAACAATTTGTTATCCGGTCCGATTCCTGAGATGGGCCAGTTCGAGACTTTCCCGCCGGTTAAGTTCTTGAACAATTCTGGTCTATGTGGTTATCCGCTTCCTCGGTGTGGTCCTGCAAATGCAGATGGGTATGCTGACCGTTCAAGAACTCACGGAAGGAAGCCTGCATCAGTTGCGGGTAGCGTGGCGATGGGGTTGTTGTTCTCTTTTGTTTGCATATTTGGGCTGATCCTTGTTGGTAGAGAGATGAAGAAGAGAAGGAGGAAGAAAGAGGCGGAGCTGGAAATGTATGCGGAAGGGCATGGAAACTCCGGCGATAGAACCGGGAACAACACGAACTGGAAGCTGACTGGTGCAAAAGAAGCGTTGAGTATCAATCTTGCAGCTTTCGAGAAGCCATTGCGGAAACTCACTTTTGCGGATCTTCTCCAGGCCACAAATGGGTTCCACAATGATACTATGATTGGATCAGGTGGGTTCGGAGATGTTTACAAAGCGGTTTTGAAAGATGGAAGCGCAGTGGCTATCAAGAAACTGATCCACGTTAGTGGTCAAGGGGACAGAGAGTTCATGGCTGAGATGGAAACAATCGGGAAGATCAAACACAGGAACCTTGTTCCTCTTCTCGGTTACTGCAAAGTCGGAGAAGAGAGGCTTCTTGTGTACGAGTTCATGAAGTATGGGAGCTTGGAAGATGTACTGCACGACCCGAAGAAGGCTGGCGTGAAACTAAACTGGTCCATGCGACGGAAGATCGCCATTGGATCAGCTAGAGGGCTCGCCTTTCTTCACCATAACTGCATTCCTCATATCATCCACAGGGACATGAAATCAAGCAACGTGTTGCTGGACGAGAACTTGGAAGCTAGGGTTTCAGATTTTGGCATGGCGCGGCTGATGAGCGCCATGGACACGCATTTAAGTGTCAGTACACTAGCCGGTACACCAGGTTATGTTCCTCCTGAATATTACCAAAGTTTCAGATGCTCAACAAAAGGAGACGTTTATAGTTACGGCGTGGTCTTACTCGAGCTACTTACGGGTAAAAGGCCAACAGATTCGCCGGATTTTGGAGATAATAACCTTGTTGGATGGGTGAAACAGCATGCGAAACTGCGGATTAGCGACGTGTTCGATCCCGAGCTTCTAAAGGAAGATCCAGCGCTAGAGATCGAACTTTTACAACACTTAAAAGTTGCGGTTGCGTGTTTGGAAGATCGGGCTTGGAAGCGACCGACCATTTTAGAAGTCATGGCGAAGTTTAAGGAGATACAAGCTGAATTGGGGTTAGATTCGCAGTCGACGATAGGATCAATAGAGGATGGAGGATTCAGTACAATAGAAATGGTTGACATGAGTATAAAAGAAGTTCCAGAAGGAAAATTCTGATAAAGAAACCAAATCAGATTCTTTGAATTTTCTACTGTGTTCTAAAATGTATGTATTTATGTTATTTACACATGAGAGACGATGTTCTTTTTTGGGTTCGGTAGGATTGGGGGAATGGTGAAGAGAAAAAAGTAATAACTTTGTTATGAATATGTAAATATACAGTTTTTTTTCATTTTCTTTCTAGAATTTGTAATGTTTTTTAGTTCGTCTAAGAAAATTTAATAGTGAAATGAACCTCACGAAAAAATCATATAAGTTTCAGACTTGTGTATTTAATTCGACCGAACATGCGGCACGTGACCTATGTTTCATTGTGGTCGGGGATATCATCACGGTGCACGGGAATGGGAGAGTGAGAATGGATGATAGATAGATATTCCATTTAGGTTTTTCTTCTTTTCATGGGCGTATATTTTCATAACAAATGTGGTCCCTTTTGAGTTTTTTCACTATATGGTGAATTGAATTTTTTAAATTTTCTTGTCTTTATATACTTACTGTAGGTGAACTGATCCGTTGGACCATATTTATTATATCCATCTACCTTATTCAGTGCAAAACTTTATTTATTTTAATATCTCTGATCATTTTTTTTTCTTTTACAACTGGATATTTTGTTTTCTGAAATATAAGAATACCGTAGGTTAGATTCATCTTTGGTACTATTGTGATGTCACAAAATTGGTATTGACAATGATAGGATGATGATACGTATTCCGTAATCAGATAAGGATGCTCTAGTGACATTAGATGTACAAATACATTGAATATGATAGGGCGATCACGTAGATTTTTATTTGAAATTTAAATTGATGCTAATAAATAAGAGATTGATATTATAACATGGAGAAATGGACCTTCCCCCTGAAATTTAAAAATAAAGTCATGGTTTCGAGTTTCTGTGACACTGCACCAACATTAGCACAACAAATCTTACACAAGGAACGTGCGCTCTTCTCTCTCTCTTTCTGTCTCCAGCTACGTGGACTGTCTGTCTTCACTCCCCTCTCTCTCTTCTGGTTTAGTGTTCCTTTCTTTTCTTTTAATTATTTATCTCTTTTCTCATTACTACAAGCCAAACTAACAAAAAAAAAGAGAGAAGCAAATCACGTGTTTAGAATTTTGATAAAACCTTAAAAGAATGGTTTATCTAGGTAATATGTAGCTTTATACGGATCATAAAATATGCATGAATGTTATTATATAGTTGTATTTTTCATTGATTTGTTTAGTAGTTAACCTTATATACAGAATACCGATATAGCTTGATATCAGTCAATATTTAGATGCGTGATTTGCAAAATCTTCAAAACCTGCAGAATCACCTTTTCATACAGATGGGGAGACAGATATTTGATAATTTGTGTCTTTCTCCGAAGCCATACTTGACAAGTGTATTAATCAATACTAGTATAAAACAACATCTGCAAACGTCTAAAAATATCGTCTTTTAATATAAGCTTCTAGTATAAATATACAAGTTTTTTTTTTCTTTTGCTTAAGCTTTAGTGTAAATATACAAGTTACCCATGTATTCCAAGAAACATTAAAAAAATAGTTCGAAAAAACGACTGATACGTGCACATACATTACAGATACTGGCATACACACATACCTACGTAAGGTTTCATAAATTTATTATATATAGACAGCACATTGAGTAATCCGCGTGAAGATGTTGAGCCAACACACGCGCATAAACGACTAAGGTGGAGAAGGGCGAGAGAGATGCGTAGCTATCAAGAGTGATCACGCGCGACGGTGGTGGGTACCGAGCACGTGGGCCACCATGCATGCAAGCTGTTCTTGTCGGAAACTTCCCCTAACAACGTCTCCTTCCGCCGTGGGCCGCCGTCCCTTTCCTGTCTCCGCCGAATTGACCTCTTCTCTCTATCTCTCTCTCCCACGTGTGTGTTTCTTTCTCATCCATACAATTTTCTTAATTAAACTATTATTTTCCGAAATCCTAATAGATATATTCTTAATACATTTTTTTCATATGCCTAAGAATTGTTTATATCATTTTGACAACTTGTCAATAATGCTATTAGTTAGCTTCCTGGAATTATTGGGTACGTACGTGGGTTTCATTGTTCGTTGTCCGATATCAAGAAATCAAGACAGATATAATTAATTACAGGAATAAGCACGATGCAAACAGCCACTACCCAACAAAATTATGTATAATACTTAAAACCCAAATTTTGAATGGTAACCTAGCAACTGATAAGATTACAGGAAACATAAAAGTTAAAAGGTGAAACTGAAGAGGAAACAATTTCTTTTTGTTTTAAAATATATAATTGGTTTGCAAAATCGTGGAAGATTTTTTTTCCTATCATAAAGTTGGTAGAGAGAAAACCTGAAGACAATTAACTATTCCATATAACAATGCAGTTGACAAAAATGCATAACTACAGAACCATTTCTATCATTTAGTTTTATGATCGTTCTTACAACCAAATAATTCAACGTTGTCTTGTTTCTGCATGTTGACTACATGTATAACTTCACTTTATAAATGTGTCAAGTGCAAGACGGTCCATGCATTCAGATTTTTAGAACATCATGGTTAGAATCTTTCGTTGGGGTGCTCTAAGAAAATTAATTAACTAACCTTAATAAAAGAAAATTAGTTTAATCAGAGTAATTAGGGGAGGTGTGTGGATTCATCTCACCTAGGAATCTTCCTTCTTTTCACGGCGGAGAGACAAAGAAACAAAAAGCGAAGACTGAGATTTCCTCAATGTTTAGTAAAACTTCAAAAATACTATTTCATCTCCTCGATCGCAGCTTCCTGCAGCTTTCTCGTTTTTAATTCTCAGTCTCCAATGAGTAACATTTATTTATTTTAAATTTCACACACTATATATTTATTTAAAATTAAATTATTTTGATGAGTATATTATGAATAATATTATAAGACATTGGTAAGGGGATGCGAACGTGCGGTCCACGAGGGACTCACGTGGGAGTCTCCCTCGGAGTCGGCAGTCCAAACGGGTCACAACTTTTCATGTCCGGCGTAACTTATGATTTTAGTTTAGTATTCGTCTATCGATTTTGTAATACAGTTACATACTTCTTTTTTCATAATATAGGTTGATCAACGTGTTACTACTATTAAAAGATTATTAATCTTTGGTTATCCAGACGCACGCTCACGTCCAAAACGCTTATCCATTTGTACCTCCAACGTGGTCGTGGACTATATAGTAGCTAATTTGTCTTTGATGGGTAAGTGTAAGTTCTTTGAAAAGCCTATGAATTGCAATGTAAGACCCATAGGGGTTTATACTCTTCTTGCCCAGTAAGAGACAACAATTTTGTTTTGAATACGTTAGGAATTTAAGATATAAGGCCCATCATGTACAAGCCGAGGCTCAGCAAGCTGTTTATTTTTGGGCCCACTACGATACGTCTGTATTGACTTCGGCTCGTTAATAATTTAATCACATTTAAATGCCCGCCCACAAATGCCTTACTAAGGCCCAGTAAAGATACCTTACTTCAAGTTCAAACCCTTGGCCATTGAAGGTATTGTTACTTCATTGAACTTTTGCATTTACAATTAATCATTTTTTGTTTCTTAAAGACTTAAAGATATGGTTCATAGTAAAAGAATACACTAAAACTGGAACATAAACGCAAAAGATGCAAAAACTGGACCAAACTCATAAGTCTTGTTCGAATATTTTTATATGATAGATCCTCTCATATTTTAGATATTTTTTTTGTGCAGATATAGATATGAATTTCGGTTTCAGGTATAGACACCCAGACCTACCTTAAACTATATCAATCGCATCCTTAAGGAGTCGCCTCTCGACAGAATCGAATAAATAATCCTCAGATTGAAAAAGTACATTAGTTATTCTACAAAACACAAACCTAAACCACCACACAACACACATTACACATGTTTTTAAATAACATCATCGTACCTATTTCCTAGCGATAACATGTACGTTGTTATTTCCCTTTTTTGAAGATAATGATTAATATATCGATAATTAGTTCGACGACGTAGGATTGATTCGTTTTAGATTAAAAAAAACAAAAAAAAACAAATCAGAATATCACCAGAAGAAGTTGGAGAGAGGAGAGTGGTGAGAGGAGGAGAGGGAGTCGTTGTCAAGATGATTTGAAGGAGAGTGAAGATGTCTTCCTTCGTAAGTAGTGATTACCATTCTTGGATCATCTGCTAATCTCTCCACTCTCTTCTTCACCCTACACTTTTCTTGTGTGCATCTGTAATAGCTCCTACCATTTTAAATTTGAAATTATTAGTCAACTTAATTTTCGTTTTTATGATTTACAAAATAAAATATGCACCACAACATTATACATCTGTCTATCTATTAGTATTAGTGCGCAAAAGAGAAGATAGTTTTTTTTCTTTCCCCAGTAGCCTAGCATAAAACCAGTGTTCAACTATCGTCTAGAAAATAATCTCATATTTTAAATGAAATCAAGATTCCTGTATCAAACTATGTACATATATATATAACTCAAAAAGAACATATCTCATTAGAATTGATTCTTGTGTATGGGAAACCGAAGTATCTAATGCTTTATATTATATCAAACAGATGTTAAGAATGGAACTTTATCATTGAGCTCATGATAAAACTTTACGAAAGAGCTAAGGTATAATTTTGAAGGACTATACCAATTACCCAAACAAATCATTGCTGGTAAATGTCAAATGTCAACTTGAGAGAGAGAGAATCTTAAGGAAACCCCATATGTCTCACATAATACTCAAATGCTTGAGATTAAATCATTTACCTTTTTTTGTAAACGGTTACTTATTTTCTTACTTTATCGTATAACTAACAATCCCACTGGGCCAATAGTCTATGTTATACAGAATTAATAATTTTCATTTCACTAGCATAATCCTAAAGCAAATTATAGTCTTTACATTAGTTAACGTTAAGAATTTGAATAACATACAGACTGATAACTAACCCAATTAAAAATCTCTCAAGTTCTTATGGTAGTCATCATTAACCTCCAAGTAATAATTAAAGCCAAAGAGATAACTGATAACTCTATAAACAATATACGTACACTAAACAAATACTGAAATATAGAGTTAAAAACAATTTCGAATCAGTATAAGAAAACTAGTTATTTACTTATAAGCTAATCTAAGGAAAACAAATTACCTGGGATGTTGAGTGTTCTTTACAACTTTCTGACCATATTTTCTCCATCTATATCCATCATCTAAGACGTCAACATCGCTTAGTGTCTTAAAGCAAAACCGAGGCTCTCTCACTTTTCTTCTTGTCTTAAGCTTCTTCATCTTCAGGGTAGGCACTACTCCTAACGGCTTCGTGGTATGCTTATGACGAGGAGGAGTTTCATGATCATTAATACCACCACCTTCACCAACATCATCATCAATCTCGCGTACATGGTTGTTTTTCTTGCTGTATCCGTATCCTGCCTGACTACTCCATGCCCTAAATTACATTAACACAACGCATTTGACATAAGTAGCTGCATACATGGCCACTTAAATCAAATTTAAAATTTAGTCAAAGTATAAGCTGTATACGTCAAAGTATAAGCTGTATTTGGATTTTTCTCTCACTTTTGGAAAATTATATTTTTCATCTGAATGCAAAAGTTTTACACTTTGAATGACGGATCGTATGTGCGGCGTGCGCATATAGATCGCATTGTATATGAGCTATGCTATGAATCTGTAGAAAACCATTAAATATACTTTTAAACTGTTTTAGTCTCTTGATAACTTATCGCTAATTCCCTTAAAGATTATAGTATATGCACGACGAATATGTGATAAATTCATCATAAAGGAATCAATATCTTATGACGGGAATTTAAAAAGGGAGATTATATATATAAAGTTGTTGTGGTAGAGATGTATATTATATAAATATAAAACTATAGACCCCTTATAAATATTTTTTTGGACAGATTATCTAACTAGTTATTATTTTATTTGTTGATAAAGATTCTCTAACTTATTTAATGTACTTTTTCCATAAGTAACTTACCATGGATTTAAAGATGGTCTTTGAGATGATATACCACCGGTAAGACAATGATGATCAAGATTGAGAATACCATCATGAACATCCCTTTGCTTTGGTGAAGATAGAGAAGAGATCGAGATTAGGGTTTCCGGAAGATTCGCCATGAGATTGATTGGATCTTGAGGATGAATAACAAAGGAAGTTGAATTATTGTGAAGGAAGGAGTTTAAGGAGTGGTGATTTTGAAATGGAGACACAAGAGAAGAAGGAGAAGATGAAGACGAAGAAGATGATGAAGATAATGTTTGATTAGGGAAAGAGAAAAAAAGCCCTAGATGGTTAGTATTATTAGGGTTTGTGATGTTTTGTGGTTCATCAAACAAGCTTATTCCTTGGTTTATCGTACCCATCTTTCTCTTTCTTTTACGCAAAAGCTCGAAGGAGACGAGACTGTACGTGTGTCTGCGTGTGCAAGAGAGGAGAGGAAATTTTGTTTTTGGTGGATATTAATTAGTTTGATTTTGGGTTGAGGCAATCCAATCCATCCATGTGAGTGTTTCAACAAATATATGTTGGAAAATAAAGCTGCATGTGGGTCCAATTGGAGTGGCTTTGTTTTACATGTGACTATTTGCTAAAGATTATTTTAATTCCCTGATTTTGAAATTAAATATAAAATTATAAACATTATTTGGATATCTATATTAATAACGTTTTATATATATATATATATATATAATTTTATAACGTTTATATTTTGGTGTTACTCTTTAGCAAATTGGATGTTTGAGATGATTGATTTATGAAAAGTTATAACTGTTGCAATACAGAGCAACCAAAATAATTATAATTTTGTGTGAAGACTTTTTTTTGTGTGGTGGTTGTCATGTACACTTGTGACGATAGTACGTAAAAGTTTGAGGTGTGGTTGTTGTTACTTGTTAGTTGTTACTAGTTACTACATGAATTAAAAAATCATCTACTATTTTTTGTAAAAAAATCAGCTACTCATTTGAAAAACTACAGAAGTAGAACCAGATGTTGTCCACTTTAACACTAATACTTCCTCAATTTCATATTGTATAATATTTACCTCAATCCACACATATTTAAGTTTTTTTCTAAAATATTATTAAACTTAATTTCTGTAATTATAAACAAAAATAGTAAAAATATAATTGGTTATACAATGGTGGTTTCATAATTATGACTAAAAATAAATATTTAGAGTGAAATATAGTTTTTATATAAATATCATATTTTATCTACATAATAGTTTTAAAAAAAACAAAATATAGTTTAAGTAGTATCATAATTTTATGAAAATCTAAAATAAAATAAAATAAATTAGGTTGATTTTTAATTTCCTAAACAAAAATAGTATTTATAAAATAAAAAAGAAATTAGGAATCTTAAAGGAATAAAATAGAAAATACATTCAAAACAAAATTATATTTGTTATATCGTTTTCTATTTTTGAAAATAAAATAAAGAAATATATTGGATATGGTCTGATTTTAGTTATCATACAGAAAATAAATATTTTTGCTGATGTAATAAAAAGGAAAAATCAAGAAAGAAAGAAGAAAATAAGAAAAGAAGAAAAGGAGAAAACGCGTCAGGGCACTCGAGAGAAGATGAAGAGTGGTAGTGGGAGTTAACGTCGTGTCGCTTAAACGGCAGTCTGTTTTAGTTACGGCGTCACGTCCCTGAAACGGCGTTCATGTGTCGTGTTACCTTTTATTTTTGCAGACTAAATTTTTTGTTATTATTATAATACAGGTAACCAATAATAATTCAAAAACAAACTAAACGGAAAATAAAATTAGAATCTTATGGCAAATAAAACCACCATAACCTGAGAGCAGCTCCATTCATAATTTGGCTAAAATATCTCAGAAATATATTAATAAAGTTGATATATAAATTCTCATTTAGTAACCTTTTAAAATATTCTTGTGGTACTAAATATACACTTTTCAGATTCTCAACTCTTTTATTTCTAAAATAAAAAATAATTATTATCTTATAAAATTTAAATTAAATTAATTATATTTTTAGTTTAGATATCCAACTTAAAAATCTATCTTTTAACGCTAAAATGTAAATTCTATATTTAAAACATTTATGATCATTTATAAAATAAAAAAATATCCACTACGGATTTAACTCTAGTTTCATTTATAAAATGTTGGACAATGCACTATTTTTATTTCTTATGGTTCACATTTTGAAAATCTATGAACTGAAGAGTACTTGTAAAAAGAAAAAAAAATTGTCAAACATTTGTAACATTTTACGAAAGTAAATTATATATGTTCGAGAGGAATAATTGTTTGCGGTAAACAAATCCAAATCCTCTAAAATTGGCGTTTCAAAAAGATTTTCTATATATGTAATATATCTTTATATTCTGAAATCATTTTCCATGAAAAATGGCTGGAGATGTGATGGGAATATATACACATCTATCACTTTCTTAAAGCTAGGATTTCATATTTTCTTTCAGAATGATGGTAGTACCTAAATAATTTATTCGGGATGCTATTATTTTGGGAATCCGAAAGGAATATATATAGATTAGGAGCAATGATGAAAAATCTTAGGTGCAAATCTATTCCTCTGTACACTGTGTGAGGATATCATGATTATGATGTGATGAATTAGGCTTCTATTCGACCTTTTCTCGTTTTAAAAATTGCACCTAATATAAATTGATCAAGAATTATTAATCATACAAGAGAGAAAAGTTTCTTACCTTTTCCTCGTTTCACCTTTTGCAAGATCGCATTTTGTAATAGTTTCATCAAGTTTAGAAAACCCCACCGTTTCTCAAATTCCCAGCCCACTTATTTTTGTGCCTTTTACTGTAATGCGTATATTCATATATATACCTGAAAGTAATGCACTTCAAAAAAAAAATAGTAATGCACGTTTTATACATTAAGGCACTTCTTAATTCACTCCTTTATCCATTTTAGACTTTTGTTTCATATAACCATTTAATATAATATGACCTTTGCTTTAAGAATATTATGAGCTGGAATTTGTACGGCATATGTGAACGATATACTGTCCTGTCGAGCAGCTTATAAAATTGTTTCAGAAAAACGTAGCTATAATATACCAATAGTTTTATGTATTCCCAAGTAATACATGTATTCTTGTTGTTATTTTCAGATTAGTCTGAAAATAAATAGAAAATATCCGCAAAACATTATCAAATATATCATAATGTTTTGACAATATGGGTTGCGAGAGGGAATTAGAAACCAAAACTTTGTGTAAAACGCTCCCATCACAAAAGTTTTGTTCAAATATCTAAAAAATATCAAAAGTGAAAAAGAGAGAAATTCTGGAGAAAATATCTGAAACCAGGACTTATGTTAGTGATTTTATTTATTTATTTATATTATAGCCTATTGATGTCGTAAGAAACACGTCACTATGACCGCATTGTCCGTGGATTAATAGTATAACGAACATACACGTAACTCGTAATGTTCGTGTATCTGGAGGGTGTTTAATATTTTATGATTCGTTTCTATACATCTGGCCAAAAAGAGGGAAAGGGTTATTTTTTGTTTGAGAAAAATTAATAATATGAATCTGATTAATGGGACTTCAGAAGTGGGGAAGAGACTGGAGTGTGGGTTGGCGAAAGTAATCATTTCGTTTTTTTTTTTTCTCATTTATTGAACTTGCTTTTGTGTGTATGTGTGTTCGAATGTGTTTAAATTTTACATTACTTGTTTTCACATCCATCACGATTCGTCATCTCTCTCTATCCCTTCAATAATTACATTTCCAGTGATCTCTGTACAAATGGTAGTTTCATTTCAAACAGTATATCTAACTATGGCTGTAACTATGACTAGTCTAGTCGGGTCCGATCAATACTGATCTGATCCTCTAGATTTGAGTAACCGCGATAATGGATAAGAAAGGGTACACTTAATTGTAAGGATGTTTATCGAAATCGTTAATTACCAATTTTGATCGGTGGTTTATAAACGAGAGTTTGAAATAACAGTCACAATCTATTTTGAACAATTTGATGTGAGTAAAGTTTCATATTTATGTTTAATATCAACTAGTAAAGAGGTTGTTTAACTTAAACCTAAGGTAAACCAGCGAACGATTTCAATCAATATAGCCAAAAAACACAATTTAGTTTTAGCTCATTCGAAAGCGCTAGAGCGAGACGACTTTATCAGATCCAAAATGTATTGATCTCATTGCAAATTTTGTAACATGTAAAGTTGGGAACAGACGGTACGTATATATAGATGTCTACTTAAATTTTTACTAATTCAATAAAGTTAGGACGAATCATTTTGGTTTTGGTCCTTTAGGATGAGTTTAAATACGTCAATTAATGTTCTTAAAAGGGGAATATAACGCGAGTTTTGTAGAACTATCAGCGAATATTTTCGCATATAAAATGAAATGTTAACTAATGTTTTGTTGGGTGGATATGACAAAAGAAAATGCAGAGAGAGAGAGAGAGAGAGAGAGAGCAAAGGGAATAAAGATGGGTCGGCAGGCATAAAGTGACAGAGGCTGAGGGACATTACAAGACAGCTTTGGCTGGTCGGATCAATATATAATATTTTATCAAATTATCACACTAACAGACGCAGAGTCCGGCCCGCATGGTGTCATCATTTCTCTCCATCCCCCCGCTTTATCATTTCTTTCCAATTACTAAAACAAAAACAAAACAAAAAAATCTTCTTCTTCTTCTTGTAATGTTTGCCTTTTTAGTGGGTTTCACTAGTTTTCTTTTATTCGTATTTTCAAAATTTGCCTGCTCTTTGAGTAGTAGATCCACTCACGTCATGTTAATATAATCATTTCATTATACATCCGGGGATCTATAAGAACATGTCAATTGATGAGTTTTTAAAGAGAAATTCTTAGCGAAGTTAAGAATCAATTCTTAATTTTTTTTTTATTAAAGTTAATATTATTCTTAACTTCTGCTAAGAACCGTTCCTAAGAACTCTCCAATTGACATACTCTAAGTAACTTCAAATTATCAATATATATATATATATATATATATATATGCACTTGGGGTAAAAAGAGAAACAAAAACATCAGTGACAAACGTCAAAACATGAGAAAGAATTGAACACTAATTAGTAATTACACCACAATCAAGTGAAACTCGAAACCCTAACATGGAGGGACCATCAAATCATTGGATATAACTGCACCAATCAAAAACTTGATTCTGAGTTAATTTTGGCATAAATATAGTTTCATAGGGGGTCCCATTTCAATATGACAGAATTTAGGGTAAATTATATGAATAATAAAAGAAAAATCTTACCATAAAAGTCATTCGTTATTATTACTTATGTTTGCCATTACTTTGTGGGGTCCGAAAATATTTTTTCCAAGTTCACGGCCAAGAAGTCAAGTTACGCTACCCGTTTTTGGGGTTGTTATTACGTTCTCCTTTACATGTTAATGGGCCCTTAAAGGAGCCACTAGGCCAACAAAGAGGGCATGGGCTTCTAGTGTTAAAGCCTGTTATCACTTTCTTATGAAATATATACACTATAGGTTATTAATTGATTAAAGGCTTAAAGAGGAACCACAAAGGCTTATAGACACTGAACAAACAAAGTTAAAAACTCTCATGTCTGATTTATACTAAGCGAATGCAAATGGAGAAAAAAAAAAATCAAAACAAAAACTGCCTTCTCTGCCTGCTTTGATAGCGGGTTTTTAAAACGACACATGTTATAACATGTTACCTCCAGGAACAAAATTTTGAACTGATGAAGCTTTAAAGAAGATAACGTTGGTTCACTTCCCGTGAGTAAATTTAGCTTTGAAAGTGTTTTGGAGTCGTTCTCGGGATTTGGCTTGAGCAGCCAAAGCAACATCATCAAGAAACCCCTTTTGTGGGAATTCTTCAGGTACAAGACTCCAATAGATCTCAAACTGTTGATCTGCTTCCTCTTTTCTATCCATTAAGCTATACACTATTCCCTGAAACCAATTACCAGTAACTTCCTCAAAGTGCAATAGCACAAATATAACTGAGAGATCACTCTTTGAATTATTCATATTCCTCATGAATAAAATTACCTGGCAAAGATACGGTCGAAAATCTCGAGGGTTATCATTCACCATCTGTTGAAATATCTTTAGACCTTCTTCAAATTGACCCTGAGGGTTTCAAACCAATCATCTCACATTAAGTACACATCTCATATAAGCTGCAAATGATCTGGGCTTTACCTTGACAATATGCATTTGGCCGATCAAGACTTGAATGTTTCTCTCCTCGGTCACTCGGTTACCTTGTCGAGCAACTTCCATAGCTTCATTCAGCATATCAAAGACAGAGGAGTCATGAGACTTGTGCATTACCATAGCTAGACCCTGCAAGTAATAATAAGACAATCGATTCTCACACCACAATTTTCTCCTAAAGAAGCATCAAAAGGTGAGAGAAAAACACATTACGTGCAAAGCTCTGATCAGAAGAGGGTTATCTTTGAGAATATCCTTAAACAATCTCTTAGCTTTGCTCAACTGTCCCATCGTCTCATAGCAAAGCGCTTCTAGAAGCTTCCACTCAACTTCACGAGGCTCTAACTTGATCAGCATCTCAACATACTTGACTGCGTCTTCACTTTTCCCTCTCCTCATCTTCTTATACAAGACAGCCTTCATTGCCTCCACGTTCTCCGGCTCACTTTTCAGAACCTTCTCTAACATTGCTTCGTCCTCTAACTCCGATTGAGAGCTCACAGTCGCAGTCGCAGTGGGCAGCGCTAAAGCAGGTTTGGAAGAACAGAACCCAAGGAAGACAAACGACCCTACGAGCAAAACCGCGGCTTTTCTCGCTAGAATCTGAAGGAAACCCTTTGAAGAAGAAGGAGACGTCGAAGAGCGTATGAGAGGGAGATGTGAAGAGGGAGAAGCGAAATTGACGGATTGGGAGAGTTTGGGAGCGAAAGGTCGCGACTTTCTCCACGGAAATGGAAACCCATTTGGATTAGGGGAGTGGGTTGG
The DNA here is from genome assembly GCA_012274485.2 of Sinapis alba. Classification (NCBI taxonomy): domain Eukaryota; kingdom Viridiplantae; phylum Streptophyta; class Magnoliopsida; order Brassicales; family Brassicaceae; genus Sinapis; species Sinapis alba. The sequence goes on along the minus strand of MU105939.1, from coordinate 102,526 downwards.
AGTAAAAGTCTGTGATTTTTCCCGGCGACGGTGGAATTTAGCCGGAGAAGAGAGGGCAGATACTCCGATGGAACTCATTTCTCAGAGACAATCGCAAGAGGCATTTACGAGAGTTTATATTTTTACAGTGTCTTTTGTGTAAATATAAAATTTAATAATAAGTTAAGTGAAAAGAGTTCACTCTCTAGACTCTATCTACTCTTGAATTCTACACTCACTTCCCCAATAGTTTTTGTTTTTATCATTAAACCCCTTTATCCTGTAAATTTTATCACTAAACCACCTATTCTATTCAATTCAAATTAATGCCAAAAACAATAAAATTGCTTAATCATTTTTAATAAACCAAAATGCATTTAAATAATTGCGTTGAGTGCGATATTGAATTTGTGGATTACTGAACTTTCAGATTTCATCATGACAACTTAATCTTTAGTATGAACTCTAAAGGGTTTACATTCATGAAGCATGGAGGGTTTTGCATATAATCTACATATGTACATTTAGCTTGTTTTTTTTTTTTTTGAATTATACAGGGGTATCCTGGCCCCACAGAAGTAGTCCAGACTAGTCACGTGTTGCCACGTGTCGGTCCCCTGTCCCTGGCGATGCCGAAATGTTAATTCTCCAGTGGCCAGGATTCGAACCCTGATAGCTTCACCGTATTAGGTTTTTTACCCTCAAGTTAATCACCACCAAGCTACAAACCTTGGTTTTTAGCTTGTTTTTGTCTGATGACACGATCGTTTACATGCGCATCTCTTACAATTGGAAATGATAACTAGTTGATCAAATGGTTTAGTGTTACACATACCGTTGCAACCACAAAATTAATTCATGTGTATATAATTAGTTTCTTACATGTTAGTATACAGCAAGCAAGTTCTTGTATGAATTACTCAATCATAAAAAAATCATTTTTCTTTGTTGAAGCAACGTTTGTGACACGTCTGTAGTGGAGGGTTTACATGCATATTACTCACTCATAAAAAATCATTTTTGTTAGTCTTCTTTTTGTTCTGCATATTTATGTAAAACTGGAATCAGTAAGTAGTTGATCAAATGATTTAATGTTACACATAACGATGCAACCACAAACTTAATTCGTGTGTATATAATTAGTTTCTTACATATTTTAGAGCATCTCCAATGGAGAATTCTTAAGGGAATCTTTAGCGAAAAAACAATTAAATAATCAGTGAACCCTACCAAAACCTAAGGATTCGATCCTTAAAATCTTTAAATAAGGATCGATCTTTACACTATTTGCGACACGTGACGGCATACGATTGATTAATATTTAATTTTTATTTTCTTTTAATATGAAAAAAAAAAAATAGTTAAAGACTCTACAATATTCTACCATTGTGGATGCTCTTATATAACAAGCAAGTTCTTGTATGAATTACTCAATCATAAAAAAATCATTTTTCTTTGTTGGAGAAACTTTTTTTGTGACACGTCTGTTGTGGAGGGTTTACATGCATATTACTCATTCATAAAATAGGAAACATTTTTTGTTTTTTTGAAAACATTTTTCTTAGTCTTCTTTTTGTTCTAATGACGATCGTTCGCATGCATATTTAAGTATAAAACTGGAAACAGTAGATCAAATGATTTAGTGATATCACACATATCAATGCAACCACAAAATTATATGCATGTGCATTTTCTTCGAACAACTAGATACATGTGCATATAATTAATTTCTTCGTGTTATAAATAGCAAGGAAGTTCTTGTATGATTTACTAACTCATAAGAAAATATAAATCATTGTGACAAGTCTATAATGGCGATGATCATAGGCTTTCTTGATATCTTCATAGCATTCGTTTTCTTCCTTGTCTTCCGTTGTCTCTTGCTTTACAAGCAAACCCACAAGCCTTTGCCCACGAACTGGCCGGTTCTTGGGATGCTTCCGGGTCTTCTCCTCCAAGTCCATCGTATCTACGACTGGATCACCGAGCTCCTTGAGGCCACAGGTATGACGTTTTGCTTCAAAGGACCATGGCTAAGTGGAACTGACATATTGCTCACTGTTGATCCGGTGAATATCCACTACATCCTAAGTTCAAATTTCGTTAACTACCCTAAGGGAATGGAGTTTAAAAAGATATTTGAAGTCATCGGAGATGCCATTTTCAATATTGACTCGGGTATGTGGGAGGACATGAGGAACTCGTCTCATGCCATTTTTAGCCGTCAAGACTTCCAAAGGCTTTGGGTGAGTACAAGCGTAGGCAAAATAAATGAAGGGCTTGTTCCTATCCTTGAAAACGCTGCTGAGAAAAACATCCTTGTCGACTTGCAAGATGTGTTCCAGAGATTCTTGTTCGACACGTCTACCATTTTGATGACCGGGTATGATCTAAAATGTCTCTCCCTTGAAATGCCTAAAGTTGATTTCGGTGACGCTGTGGATGGAGTTTCAGACGGGATTTTCTATAGACATGTCAAGCCAGCTTTCTTGTGGAAGCTCCAGTATAGGGTTGGTGTTGGAGTAGAGAAGAGGTTGAGAAGAGGTCTCGAGGTTTTCGATGAACTGCTCGAGAAGATTATATCGGCTAAAAAGGAGGAGATCAAAAGCCATGACCCAAAAGAAGATCAAGTGACAGATGTATTAACATATTACATGACTCTAGACACGGTAAAATATAAGCATTTGAAAACAAGTAACGATAAATTCCTCAGAGACACTATTTTGGGTTTCTTGATCGCGGGACGAGACACAACAGCCTCGGCTCTCACTTGGTTTTTCTGGCTCCTCTCAAAAAACTCTGAAGCAATGATCAAGATCCGACAAGAGATTAACAAGAAGATGCCAAAGATTGATCCTACAGATTTAGACAAGCTCGTGTATCTACACGGTGCCGTGTGTGAGACGCTAAGGCTATATTCACCGGTCCCATTTAACCACAAATCACCAGCAAAGCCACACGTGCTTCCAAGTGGGCATAAAGTCGATGAGAGTTGGAAGATAGTCATCTCAACTTATGCATTGGGGAGGATGAAATCTGTATGGGGAGATGACGCAGAAGAGTTCAGACCAGAGAGATGGATTTCAGCTAGTGGAAGACTGAAACATGAACCTTCGTATAAGTTCTTGGCGTTTAACGCTGGTCCAAGAACTTGCTTGGGGAAGAAGTTAACTTTCTTGCAGATGAAGACAGTGGCTGTGAACATCATACAAAACTATGAGATTCAGGTCGTTGAAGGGCACAAAACCGAACCAGTTCCTTCTGTTCTTCTTCGCATGCAACATGGTCTCAACGTTCGTGTAGCGAAGATTTGATTTTATCGGTTTTCTAAATAATTTTGTTTAGATATCAATACAAGTTGTACGTCTGCCAAATGCTTACCACTGTCTTCAAAACATATCTTAAACCATGTTTAACCCAAGAAATCGAAAATAGGTTTTTTAATTTTTTTTCTCTCATAAAAAAAAAAATTAAAAAAAACAATTGTGGGTTGCCACGTGTCAGTAAAACCCGTGAATAGTACAAAAAACCCTTTAAATTGTTTTTTTTTTTGAAACCGATTCTTGCACTGTTCACGGACTCCACATGTTTGTGAGTCCCACTGAAAAACTTGGATAGCATCATATTCATATAGTTACATCACAGATATTTTTCAGTTAAACATGCTCTTATGTCATTTACTGCTTTTCAGTTCATAATATTACGTGTTTTTCTTTTGAGTTATTACATCATATTCATATAGTTACATCACAGATATTTTTTAGATGAATCTTTCGGTCTGATACTTTAATTTCAGCTATTTCTTCAAGCTTTTTTTTTTCCTTTCTTTCAATTTAAAATTGCATTAAAGTAAGACTATCCACAGTTTGTTCAATGATTTTTTTTTCTTAAAACAAATGAGGCTTCGAAGACAAAATACAATTTTTACGTAATCTAAACTCAGTCTTTGTAGACAAAAAGTTAGGTCGGAATTGAAGAGGTAGTTGGTTGATAATGTCAAGATGAAGAAAGCGCACTTAGCTAGTAATTAAAGCAGATTTGCGGGAGAGACTTGAGGAGATTACTAACTTATCTAAATTGGTATGATACCGTTTCATGTCACGTTCTAATTCAATTTTTTTGTTTGTTTGTTAATTTTTTTTTCTTTCACAAAGTTTATACGAATTCATAAAACTTCTTTTGTTTAATTAAACTGGAAAACTGAATCAGTCACATATAACCATTTTAAAAATTAAAAATCGGGGGATCGAGAATTTATAACCTCCAAATAGAAATGTCTAGCCACATCATGGGTCGCGCCAGTCTTGGTACTGGGCTAAACATGCCACTGCTAAGATTTAGTTTTAATTATTTTGGGTCGGCGGTGCATCTAATTTTAATCAAATTTTCTATAGATCAAGTCTTAACGTCTAATCAACAATGCTAATGTTTTAAGTCGATACTAATTAAATATTACTTAAAAAAAACAATTAGTAATTAAACTGTAACATTTACAGAATTTTGAACGTAACTACTCATACATAAACATTTGTCATCATATTTTCTCTCTTTTTAATTTTTAATAACTTTCTTTCTCTTTTTTTTTGAAACACTTTTAAGTTTAACTCTCTTTCTCTTTTTTTCTTCTATTTTTTATTGTTTAGATATTATTAGTATTTCTCTTTCATTAAAAATGTTCTAGAAGCTAGCCAACAGATTTTTATAAAGTATGAATAGAAATATAGTTTTAACATTAAATAGCTGAAGATGTTAGAAATCACACATAAAAACTAAGAGAAGCTTTAAATGCCAATATAGAAATATGTACAAAATTCACTCATTTATAAATTAGTTTAAAGTTGAAACTAAAGGCGATGAAGTAAAGTACTACTATCTCAATTTGACCAAAATAAAGTGTATAACTTAGATATATTGGCAAAACTAGGGTGAGGATTCGGTGCAAAATGATTTGGAAAAACTATTGTCGCGAAGGATCAATAGTACTTAATAGTCTCGAAGGATCGATAATACTTAAGACCTGGATTTAGAATAATATATAAATAATAAACTATTCGATAATTGTCAATTAATTATAAATGTTGAAAGTAAATATATAAGATACGATGATTGACACAGTGAAACTATGCTAATATAACATTACTTTCGGGTTCGTCTTCGGCAAACTATCTCTGCTTAACCCACTACTTGTTACCTTCGGCTTTATCCAAGCTCTAGGAAGTGCTTGTTAGGTATCAAATGCTGATTTTTGGTGCTGGCTTATAGTTCCATGTCTTTGTTCTTCTGTACAAACTTGGTTCTTCATTGATGCTATAGGTTTGTTTAAAATCTTTTTTGCAACCTATTACTTCGGACTAGCTCCTAAGCGATCAGATTACAACTCTTTGTAATCAAATTTTTATTAAATTGTTAATGATATTTACATTTTTAGCAAAAAGAAAAAAAAGCATTACTTTCTCATAATGTTGATTTGTACTTAATAAAGTTTTGAGAAAAGAAAAGAAAATGTATGGAAGCGTGGAGACATATAAGACACAAAAAACTATCCATAATGGTCCATGTAACTTGAATAAGCCAAAGTAGATAATAACTCAAAAGTCGATACACAACGCATCAGTCTTATCAATCACCACCACCTACACGGTCCCAACAGCTCAATTATTGTTCCTTTTAGATTAATTATTACGAGAAACGGTACAGGTTGAGTCGAATAGTATGGACACCTGTTTTTTTTTTTTTTCTTTAGCAAACAACTAAATTTGTTAAAGCGGCAATATTGACTTTACATACAATTTCTTCCGTTAAAGCTAAGTAACTTCTTTTTGTTCCCGTATTGTATTGAAACATATTCTCTTATTGATATTGAAAGATGATATGTTTCAATGCTAACGGTTAAAACCCTTTTTAACTGACTTTTCTTTTGAACATAGATTTGTGTAAGGGGTAAGAACAACTCCAACGGTGGATTTAAGATAGATTTCTAGTTAAGTAAAAAAATCAAAAAATTCAAAAAGCAAAAAGTATGTCAGAAGAGTTTCTTGCAAAGACTTTAACCAACTTCTTTAAAATTTTTTTATTACATATGTCATTATTTAGTTGAGTAACTTTTATACAATATATAAAAACTAAATTATTATCAAAAATTTAATTATTCTATCCCTAAGAATTAGATGTGGATATCTCCACCATTGAAGATACTCTAAAATTTTCTTGGCAACATGTAGATATACCGGATTATTGATTTTTAGAATGAAATAATGTAAAATATTAACTTATTTCATTAATTCTATAATTGTTTTCACCATTCGACATAAATGGAATAAAATATTCATTCTATCAATTCTATGAACATTTCAAAAATATATAAAGAAAAACATTCATAAATGTTCCTATACAATTTTGTTCATGAAAGAAATAAAATTTATTCATTTTATTATATTTTATTCATTTCATTCTATTTATTTGGATTCCATCAATTCTTTATTATTTTACTAGTTATAGCTTTGTTAGAGTTGAGTGAAAATAAAAATTATGATTTAATGTAATTTATAGTAAAAGCTATATGATAGAAATCTTAGTGAGTTTACTGTAAAATTTGAATCACTATTTTGTCAACAATTATTTATTTTTTGATGTAGTATGTATTATTTAAAATATAAATAATAATATTAAATCTTCTAATACAAATTTTGTAAAAAATATTTAGAGAAAAATAAAAGAAATTTAAAATTAACTAAAGATATTCAATATATATATATATATATATATATATATATATATTCAAAACTCCAATATATATACAAATAATTTATGTACATATTTTTCTTTAATTAGTAAACAAACAATACAAAGCTCTCATATTGGTTAGACAAACGCAGCTGGAAGTTGTCTTGTACTTAAACAATTAACTAATTACAGTAATACGTCGCATGCAATGGACCATTGGTTTTCCAAAGATTTGACACGCATAAAGCTACAACACCAAACAAACAAAAGAGTACATATGAGCAGGCTTAACGATAGGTTTCTGTTTTTTAGGTTTTTAGCATTAAATTATGAGTAAGAATTATGATTTTAATACAGTTTAGATATATATTAAAATTTTGACTGCTTAGAGCATCCACAATGGTGTATTCATTATGAAGTCTTTAACTTTTTTTTTTTTTGATTTTTTTTTCAGATAAAAAAAAATCAATCGCGTGCCGTCACATGTCGCAAATAGTGCAAAGATCGATCCTTATTTAGAGATTTTAAGGATCGAATCCTTAAGTTTTGACGGAGTCCACTAATTATTTAATTATTTTTTTACTAAAAATTCCTCTTAGAGATTCCCCATTGGAGATGCTCTTATAGATATAAAAGTTTTTCAGAAGTTCTAGTGAGATGAATTTTAAGAATCGATTGTTAGTTTCTCTATTACATTTTTCATTTCTTTTAATTCTTGTAATTGTTAGATCTCCTATTAGATTTCCTTGTTGGAGATGACCTCACCTAAAGATAAGGTAAGATCCCTAGCTCGTGTTATGATTGCTGAGACACAGACATTTCATCAAATCCAAAGATACATATTAAAACACGATGCTCTCTAGTTTCTATTCATCCTTTATTCCAAGCTTCCCCTTTAGTGTAATATCTCTATTCTAAAATTTATCCGTAATGGCTTTGGTAAGCTTAGTTGATATCTCAATTGCCTTCTTTTGTTTCCTTATCTTTCAAATTTTCTTGATCAGCAAGAAAGCTCACCCCTCCTTTCTCACAAACTGGCCGTTCCTTGGTATGCTTCCCGGTTTGCTCCCAGAGATCCATCGTGTTTACGACTTTTTAACCGAGGTTCTTGAGCATGCGAACTTAAACTATCTTTTCATAGGCCCCTTCAGACTCCACTGATGATTATGATTCATTCAATCCTCAGGAGCTGAAGAAGTTAGTTTATTTACATGGCGCAATTTGTGAAGCCCTAAGGCTCTATCCACCTGTTCCCTTCCAGCACAAGTCTCCAACTAAAACAGACGTTCTTCCAAGCGGACACAAAGTCGATGCCGGCTCAAAGATTTTGTTCTGTCTCTATTCATTAGGGAGAATGAAGTCGGTTTGGGGAGAAGATGCATTGGAATTCAAACCGGAGAGATGGATTACTGAGAATGGAACGTCCGTACATGAGCCATCCTATAAGTTTTTATCATTTAACGCAGGTCCAAGAACTTGTCTGGGGAAAGAAGTGGCTATGATGCAAATAAAGACAGTGGCTGTAAAAGTCATACAAAACTATGTTATTAAAGTCGTCGAAGGGCACAAGGTCGAGCCAGCTCCTTCTGTTATTCTCCACATGAAGCATGGTCTTAAAGTCACGGTTTCTAAGAGATGTTTGGGTTGAATGTTTTATGACAAGAAATATGGATAGTTGACGTACATGATTTCCTTATCCTCTCATGTCAGCTTGAAAGTTATCTAATAAAATATACTCTCTCCGTTCGAAAATAAAATTTTCTATATTTCACATTTATTAATAAATATAATAAATGTTTACAATTTATTTTTTATACACTTTCCAATAATTATCTATCAATAAAATTTAATCAATTCAAACATTCATAATTAATGTTTCTCAAAAGTATACAAAATATCTTAAAAATATTAAAAATCTATTTTTATTGAACAAGAATAAAATGTAGAAAATCTTACTTTTGAAAACGGATGGAATATTATTAAAAAGTTAATAGAATTTTCTATTTTTTGACTAGAATATAGATGTGGACAAAAATTCCGGATCCGTAATATTATTTTAATGTAGAATCAACTTGTATATACTAAAATTTATAGAATCTATAGAAAATCCTTTTCTTCCTGTGGTTAAAAAGGGGATATAAAAAACATAGCAACTATAGAAAACCATATCTATACTATTATTTGCGAAATGATTTTTCGCATTCGAGCTCTCACGTTAAAAGTTAGAGCGGTTAATATCGTTTATACCCTTAAAAATAAAATATATAAATTAGCTTCAAAATAAAAACGAATTTATATAATATTTATTAGATAAGTGATTAAAATTAATAATTAATAATACTAATAATTATCAAAAATCTAAAAATATATTTTAAATAAAAATGATAATCCTTATAGATATTGTGTTGTTATCCAAAATATATCTTTTAATAAAAAATTTAAATTTAAAACACAGAAAACATATAACTAAATATTAATAAGTAAAATCATTAATTTAATATAATTAAAAAGATAATATCAAGTGATTTCTAAGATTTATTTATTAATAGTGAATATATATCTAATATTTTTTTAAAAATTCATAATACATACAAAATTCAAAAAAAAAAACATAAACAATAGTTTATTATTATAATATTTTAATTAATAATAAAATTGTTAATAAGTAACTATAAAATATTTATGCCCGCATATGCGGACAAAACACCTAGTAGATATATATTCGCTTTAGTTTACTTGTATTTTGTTCATATAAACTTAGTTTATTTAACCTATGAACTTACTTTATTTTCAATAGGTAAATGCATTAAAAAGTGACAAATTTTACGGCTGGTGGGGAACTCACTTATACGAACATGTTTTATATATATGCTAATTATATAGACGTAGATTAATCATGCTATTGCAATACATGTTATATAATATTTGAAGTAGCCACAATCTCTTTATGGTAGCTTATATTGGATATAATCATGTTGAACATTTTAGAAAATAAGGAAAGGATGACTAGTAACTAACGTTTAAATTTTTATTAGAAAATATTTTTTTAATAAAAAAGTATAAAATCCTCATTATTATGGTATATTGGTTAATATTAATCTGTACACTTAACCAATTCATTGCAGATTTCAAAATTTGAAAAGTAGTAACCGAGAGATCTAGTCAACATATTAGTATCCATTAATTTTGTTACTAAAACTTGTTCATAAAAAAAATCGGTACTAAGAAATATAGCACAATCTATAAAGAGATATATGCATATGATTTTTTCATATTTCTTAACTTCTAAAAAATTAATTGTGCATATAAAGAGATACATGCATATGACTTTTTGAAACGGTATTTTTAAAAATAAATTTATTAAAAATCTTTCTATTTAATTATACAATGATCTTTATCGAATTTTTTTTGTCAGACAATGATATTTATTGAATTAAATCACTATATGATTATTTAGTTAATTTAAAATTTATGGGATTAAATCACGATATGCTATCCATTGTATAAAAATTAAATATCCTTTTTAAACTAAGAGTTTTAAAATTTAAAATATGTATTTTTGAATTATTAGTTGATTTTAAGAAAATTGTTGTGGATTTTAAGTGAAAAACATAATTTTGTAGATCTATTTTATTATCTGCATCTGCATGTGCATCGGCAATCTACAAAATTGTCGCGTTTTCAAAGTATAGATGAGAATCTAGATTATCTAGTGTATTTGACCCCCCAAAAAGACTATCTAGTGTATATTAAAACAAATCAAACGACACGTTTTTATGTATGTGAACAGTATTTTAAAATGCATGATCCAGTAATATTTGTTGCTATACTAAAATAGATAACCGAATGGGTAATAATGTGTAACATACACTGTTTTAAGTTTCAAAAAAACATACACTGTTTTACAGAAGATATTTTGACTTACGAACAAACCTGCAATACCAAACAAGCAAAAGAGGACATACTTACCAAAGAAACAATATTTTATTCCATCTTATCATATAATTATTCAGGCGATGTAGACACATCACCAGTTTCAGAAAAGCACAAAGACATTGCTTAATTCATGTATATATAATCTGGAACCATGCTGCCACTTAGTGTATCTAAAGAAGAAAAAGAACCTTTAGTTCATCTCTAATGGCTTTGGTAAGCTTGTTTGAAATCTCCATTGCTTTCTTTTGCTTTTTTCTCTTTCGACATTTCTTGATCAACAAGAAACCTCACCGTTTATGTCCCACAAACTGGCCTTTCCTCGGTATGATTCCTGGTTTGGTTGTCGAAATCCACCGTGTTTACGACTTCATAACCGAGATTCTCGAGGTCACAAACTTAACCTATCTCTGCATAGGCCCGTGTTATGCGGGCCTCGACATGTTGGTCACGGTTGATCCTTCTAACATCCACCACATCATGAGCTCAAACTTCTCAAACTACCCCAAGGGTCCCGAGTTCAAGAAGCTGTTCGACGTTTTGGGAGATGGGATTTTCAATGCGGATTCAGAGCTGTGGAAGGATCTGAGGAAGTCAGCTCAAAGCATGATGATGCACCCAGAGTTCCAAAGGTTTTCATTAGCTACAAGCTTGAGTAAGCTAGAGAAAGGGCTTGTCCCACTTCTTGACCATGTTGCTAAAGAGAAACTCGTTGTGGACTTGGAAGATGTTTTCCAAAGATTCACGTTCGACACTACGTGTGTTTTAGCGACCGGGTACGATCCAGGTTGTCTCTCGGTTGAGATGCCAGAAATAGAGTTTGCAAGAGCTTTAGACGATGCAGAGGAAGCCATATTCTTCAGACATGTCAAGCCGGAGATCTTGTGGAAGATGGAAAGCTTCATTGGTTTAGGAGATGAGAAGAAGATGACGAAAGCTCGCAAGACTTTTGACCGTGTTTGCTCCAAGTACATAGCTTCAAAGAGAGATGAGGTAAGCCGTGGGGTTACAAATATGGTTTCTCAAGATTTGCTGACGTCTTACATGAACCTGGAAACGACCAAGTACAAGCTGTTGAATCCTAGTGACGACAGATTCCTTAGAGACACGATCTTGACCTTCATGTTAGCAGGCCGAGACACCACAGGGTCTGGACTTACTTGGCTCTTCTGGCTTCTCTTTAAGTTTCCAGAAGCCATGGCCAAGATTCGTCAAGAAATCAAAACAACTCTATCTCCAAAAACAAAGACTGATGATGATTCTGATTCATTCAATCCCCAAGAGTTAAAGAAGTTGGTGTACCTACATGGTGCAATTTGTGAAGCCCTCAGACTCTATCCACCTGTTCCCTTTCAGCACAAGTCTCCTACTAAAACCGACGTTCTTCCAAGTGGACACAAAGTGGAAGCCAACTCCAAGATCTTGTTCTGTCTTTACTCATTAGGAAGAATGAAAACGGTTTGGGGAGAAGACGCATTGGAGTTTAAGCCGGAGAGATGGGTTTCTGAGAGTGGGAAGTCAGTACATGAACCGTCTTACAAATTCTTATCCTTTAACGCCGGTCCAAGAACTTGTTTGGGGAAAGAAGTGGCTTTGACGCAAATGAAGAGTGTGGCTGTGAAAATCATACAAAACTATGAGATTAAGATGGTTGATGGGCAAAAGATCGAGCCAGCTCCTTCTGTTATTCTCCACACGAAGCATGGTCTTAAAGTCACAATCACTAAGACATGTTTGGTCTGAATTTTTCGAAAGTATGGTAGCCACACTCTGATGCTTCCTTTGTCCTCCCTTAAGTATGGAAATCTCATGTCAGTTTTTAAATGGTTCATCCAATAAAATTAAAATTATTTAATATTTTTTTTCTAAATTTTGAGTAGAAAATAAATAGAAATCTGGAAAAGATAAAAATGATTAAACTATCCAGTATTTTTTAATTTCTGGTCAGCATCAAAACAAAAAAAAATTGTATGCTATTCTGTTTCAGTTTTCTATAAAGAAGGAGTCTTTAATTTATAAAAAACACAGTATTATAATTTCAATTATTATGATATATTTTTTGATGTGGATGATTGGTTGGACTATAACGATAAAAATTTACATGTAAAGTTTAGGTTAACTATATGTATAAATTTATTGTTGTAAATATTTTTTGCACAGCAGTAATTATGTTAGATATGGATATAAGTTTTTTCTGTAAACATTTTAAATATATGTAAGATATATGATGTATATATAATAATTATGTTCTATATATCAGTTAAAACACTTTGTATTAGTAAAATATATAAATTGTTAAGTTTATTATTATTTAATGTAGTATACAAATAACACATATATTATGCAAAAACTTAATAAATGATAAATTAGTTTCCTTATTTAATAGAAGAAAAAAATCTCTTTTTAGTTATATCTTCAGCAAAAAGCTATATCATGATTGTAAGAATTGGTAAAGTTTTTATGTAGCCTTTAACTTTTAGAAAGTAAAGTTAAATCTTGATTGATTATGTTTGATAATTTAAAAATAAATAAAGCTAAAGTAGTGAGATAAATTCAACCAGTCATCTGTATATAATATATAATTTCATTTTAAAATGTACACTGCCTCTTACTAATTTGTCTGACATTTCAAAATCTAATATGACTTCCTCGTATTACCCTGGATTTAGGACTTGCAACTTGCAAGTAACCAACGTATTTCTTGAGGAGAAAATAATAAAAGATGAGAAAGCATGTAACCAATAAGCTGCTAGAAGCCACTAGTGAAGTTTGATAGTGGGTAGATAAGAAGTAAGAGCACCATTAATGAGGTCTCTTGAAAGGGTCTCTTGCACTGTTCGCGGGTCCCACTGACATGTGGGATCCATGAACAGTGCAAGATACGGTTCCTAAAACTCTTAAATAAAAACCGTCTCTTGCACTGTTTGCGGGCCTCACTGACACGTGTCGGCCCGCGAATGATTTGATTTTTTTTTTTTTAAAAAACAG
>MU105939.1:24344-88862 GCA_012274485.2 Sinapis alba | reverse complement strand
AAGATATATATATATATATATATATATATATATATAACCAGGAAAACAGTCTAGTGTTAGTTTGAAAAAAAAAAAAAAGTAGGGTGTTTCACTACGTTTAAACATATTTCAAAATATTCAATTTTCAAATCAGAGATGTCTGGAAAACAGCGTGTGATATGCTCTCCAATAAACAAGGAGCACAGGATCGATATTTGACAGTGCAAATTAAATCACTTAATTGATCAATGAAGTAGCTGAAGGGTCTCTTAATGAAGACGCAATAGATAGAGTAACCTTGATCAGGAAGTCATGGAAGAAATTACATTATTATTTCTACAGCCCCTTTAAAGATAAGATCCCACGTATCACATCTCTAACATATTAAATGATAATTTCAACGACTGTGTGAAAGAGATTAATACAACTGGAGCATAGATTTATAAATCGTTAGGAAGGAAAATAACATTTCAGAAATCATACATTAGCTACAATTTTCTTTTTAGCGAATTGAGCATTTCACTCCAAGGTGGAATATTTCTTAGCAACAGCGACTTTAAGCCCATGCCTTATGTGAAGAATAAGACCAGGTTTTGGCTCAATCTTTTGTCCATGGACGACATTAATCTCATATGCTTGTAATATTTCCACGATCACTGTCTTCATCAGTTCCATAGCTAAATTCTTACCTAGACATGTTCTTGGACCCGCATTGAACGACAAGAACTTGTAAGAAGGCTCATGTCTCAACCCTCCCTTCTCTGAAATCCATCTCTCTGGCTTGTACTCCGTCGCGTCTTCTCCCCACACGTCCTTCATTCTTCCCATAGCGTATAGAAAGATCATAATATTGATATTCGATTTGACTTTATGCCCGCTTGGAAGCACATCCGGTTTGATTGGTGACTTGCGTTCGAATGGAATTGGTGGGTATAGCCTCATTGATTCACTTATTGCTGCATGCAGATACACCAGCTTGTTCAAGTACGATGACTTGTCTTGGTCACTCCTAGTTACTGGCACATTTTCGTTGATCTCTTGGAGAATCTTGGCTAACAAGTTAGGGTTTTCAGACAGAATCCAGAAGAACCAAGTGAGTGTACAAGCCGTTGAGTCTCTCCCAGCTGCCATGAAACCTACTGTGAAGTCTCTGAGGAACTTATCATCTTCAGGATTCAAGAGCTCGTACTTGCTTGTATCTAGCTTTATGTGGGATGTCAAGAGATCCTCACTTTCTTCATCGGCATTCTGAGTAATCTCTTGTGATCTTATCTCATCTCTCTTGGCTGATATATATTTTGCACAAACACGATCAAGAATGGCATTAGCTTTCATCATCTTCTTCTCTGTTCCGATTCCAATCCATTTTTGCAGCTTCCACAAGAATCTTGGTGTAATATGCCTATACACAATCGCTTCTCCAACATCATCAAGAGCTTGAGCAAACTCAACCTCAGGCATTTCAATGGATAGACTTCTAGGATCAGACCCGGTTATGAAAATGAAGGTTGTATCGAACATGAATCTCTGGAACACGTCTTGCAAGTCCACAACCATCTCTTCATCTGCAAAATGACTGAGAAGAGGTAGGAGCCCGTCTTTGAGTTTACTTCGTGTGGTACTTGTTGAGAAGTTTTGGTACTTTTGATGGCTGAATATGACCTGAGAAGACTTCCTCAGGTTCCTCCATAGCTCTGAGTCTGAGTTGATGATCCCATCTCCATAAGCTTCAAAAATTTCATGGAACTCAGGACCTTTGATGTAATTTGAAAATTTTGAGCTCAATATATAATGGATATTAGCTGGATCAACTGTGACCAATATATCCATTCCAGCAAACCATGGACCCTTGAATCGGAACGTCAAGTTGGACTTCCCGAGAACCTCGACGCTGCAGTCATATATACGGTGGAGCCTCACCAGCACACCTGGAAGCATACCTAGAACCGGCCAATTCCAAGGGTAGCTTTTTAGGGTTTTCTGGAAGGGTAAGTAACTAAAGGGTTTCTTGTTAAACAAGAAACTGAAAATGAGAAAAAAGAAGAAAGCTATTAATGCTTCATATAAACCTATTGAAGCCATTAGTGAGGTTTGTTTTTTGAGGTACACAAGGAGAAGAACAAGGAACTTGATTTATAGATAGGTGACCGCACATCAACCAGATAAGTTGCAAAGCCTAATGTTTTATTATTACATTAGAATAAGCAGGTAGGAATCTTTGGATTCACGCTCAAGGTATGTTTGAAAAATCATGTTTGCAATTTAACAATCAGACGAATCTTAAGATTGGTAAAGGATCACATGACTTTCATTAATGATAATTTTCTTGATGACGAAGCAATGAAAATGGAAGATGCAATAGATGTCAATAGACCATTGGGCTTAAATTAGATAGCATGCACGATCCAAATTTATTGCTTGAGTAGTTGTGAATTACACACACTGCGTTTACGTGTACTAATATTAATGAGCGTAGAGCATGAAGGTTATAGCTATGTCAAATGTGAAGCTGTGGTTTCCGAGGGTTATATATGTGGACATGTTGCTCATATCAACTGTGCTCTTCGAGCTTACATGGCTGGAACCATTGGAGGTAGTATCGGGTTGGATGTTGAGTAGTCTACTGTAGGAGATGTGACGCCAACCATGAGGCAGAGATGCACAAACTGGAGGAAGAGATCCGCGAGGTTCTAAAAGCGCTGAGAGAGGCTCAGGAATCTGAGTATCAAATTGCTGAAGTCAGACTTCATGCTCAGAAAGAATGTGTATAGACAACTTGAGGAGGAGAAGTCAGAGCTGTCTAGGCGTGTATCAGGTTCAGATGCAGACAGCTTGGTGACGAGTGTGTTGAAGAGATTGGATCAGATAAGGAAAGAAGTCACAAAGCTTAAGGAAATGGAGGAAGTGGCTAAAGGGTTTGGCAGGACGCCTAGAGGAATCCTTGAAGAGTACTTTCATCTAACAATCGAGGAGTAGAAAAACACAACAACAATTATAAATTGTACATTTCTTGGTTGTGAGTTGTGACATTGCCTGCTAAGTTAGTTCCTCTGAATTCTTCATCGTGTACCCAAATTTTGCTTCACCGTTATACATAATCATCTTGCTTAACAGTTCATAGAAGGTATACAAATTCTTCTTTTGTCTCGTCTAAGCAAGTTCGTAGTGATGAGGACATTGAGGAGTGTTATAAATGGAATCCATTCTGATGTTAAATGAAGAGATGAATCCATTCTGAAATTAAATGACAAAACTTCATGCAGTTCAGATTAAAATGCATAAAACATCGCGATGTCCAGAATAGAACAAAACTACACGCAGTTTCCATTAAAATATAGAAAACATCATGATGTCAAAAATAGTATTGTTCTTCCTAGATCAACATATTTAGAAATTTCAAAATCTTCAAAATTGTTAAATGAAGTTTTTAACTATTAGAATGTAATGATATAATTATGTATATGATTTTTATTTTTGAAAAAAAATAAATTTAATGATACAAAAATACCATTTAAGTTTGCCCACTCGCACTTACAGCGCGTTAGCACTTTTTGTGGACTATAGTCTTTCGATTTTCTTCGATTTTGACAATTTTTGAACTTTTTTTGGAAAACCGGCGAGTGAGAGAGCACCAAACCACATTTTAAAAAACCAATACAGACCGGATCAAAATTGAACATCCCTCGGTTTTGTTAATTAATTAAATTCGAATGGGCGTGGCATGGGTCCATTTAAGTCTATAATTACAAAAATCTCCTTGACGGCCGTCGTCGTCGTCTTCGTATTCCGATACCGACATGTTCTCACCGTAATTGAGACAACGACGCTTCATAGTCAAATCTGGTGTCTTTGCTCGTTCAGAAACACCGAACCTCAAAGCACTTTAGGAATCCTCACTGTGGTGAAGAATATGAAGTCTTTCATCGTCTATCAAAAATATGAACTCCTGTAACAGAGAGAGAGTAAATCGCTGCTCCATAGGTTCATAGATGACTGGAGATATGCACTCACTCGATGTTTGTGGAGAGGAGATGATAAAGTTGTTACCTTGAACACAGCCATGGGGAGGTTTGCAGGTGCCGGTGAATGTGAAGAAGCTCTGTTAATGTGTTTTTGATAGATTGAGTGAGTTTTGGGTTGGAGAAGAACACTGAATCTACTTCTTGATACGCTTTGCAAGGGAGGGAGCAAAAGGGTGGTTGACCAAGCTCAGAGGCTGTTTTGTTAGAGCTTAAAGTCATACATTACGCCAAATAGAGTCGAGGAACAACCTCTTTGGAAGATTCAAAAGGCTATGGATTTATGTTATTAGCTATACAACGTTTCTAACTTCATCAAGGTTTATGAGATGCATGGAAGCTAATGGAATTCTGTTACTTACACAACTATATATAATGGCTTGTCTTAATAATGCTCAGGGAGAGTCCTTTACGGGTGGGTAGCTACAAGGATTGGATTGAGAAGATCTGGTTGTGAACCAGATACTCTTTTCATTCACACACTTGCTCGAGCTGGTAGGTAGGTTAGAGGAAGCTGATCGGGTTTTCAGAGTTGAGATGCTGCCTGAGCATGGTGTGTTTCAGATAACTCCATTATTGCTATGTATTGTCATCCATCACGATGAGGAATGTTTGAAGATTTGTGATCCTCATGTTATTCACACGTATCATACATGTTTTTAAGAGAGGAGATGTAGTTGAGGTGGGGAAGTTATTGAAATAAATGGTGTGTGTAACTAAGCACCATCTCAGCCTTTTGCAGAGCTAATAAATGTGAATGGGCGTATTGCCTTTCTTGAAGAGATGCCGAGGCACAGCATAGGACTTGTTTGTTGCTCTTGGAAGAGGTTAAGAAGAAAAGTATGGATGAATCTGCCGAGAGAATTCAACACGTCATGAAGACGGTCAACCTTACTGCCCCTGTAAAGTGAGGTTATTAGTTCTTTGGACCATCACAAATTAGGTTGCTGATTGTGATGAGAAGTGGTCTCTTCGTACTTCAGAAAGAAGACAAGACCAGATTATATGCATAAGCTGTTCATTCTGTTGTGTATTCAACCAGATTGTAGTGTAGACTTAACTTGTTTTAGCGGTCCAGGAATAGCTACAAAGCTTAAGGAAATGGAGGAAGTAGCTAAATGATTTGGCAGGACACCTAGAGGAATCCTTGAAGAGTACTTTCATCTAACAATCGAGGAGTACAGATATCAAATAAAGCATAGCAACGATTCTAAATTGTACATTGTCTGCTAAGTTCCTTTGAATACTTTATCGTGTACCCAAGTTTTGCTTCACCATTTATACATGATCATCTTGCTTAACAGTTCATACCCTGAAGATTTTAAAAGCCTCAAAACTCTTTTATTATATAACAGTCCATTAAATGGGATTCGAAATGACAAATATGGAAATGGAAACTAGAGCCATATATATAAGTTAATGGAGCTTACAGAAACTCAACAAGTGATAATCATCAAGCAGTACAAAGCATTCTTGTTTTTTCTTTTCTTGTCTAAGCAAGTTCGTACTGAGGAGTGTTATTATTAATGGAAGCTTCTTCACGGCTTTTTCGTCTTTGTCTTCGTTTCTGTTTGCGGGTTTGCGCTTTGCTTGAAGCTTTCGCATTAACCGGTGCAGAAACGCTCTCTGCTGGTTCTGGTCCACCAAATACACTGTCAAGAGCATCTTCGATTTAGAACTAACAACTAAGATTAGGATAGGTAGTACTCACAGAGCTGTTTTGGAGCACTGGTTTAGTCTTTGAAGCATCAGATCCACGGGAACTGCTTTGATTATGAGGGCTTGGTAAGCCAGTGTTGGTTCTCTGAGGTATGGCTTCATCTACATCATCATCATCATCATAATTAAGAAGCGGCAATTTCAGTGAAAGTTCTTCTCTTACGCCAGCGCATCTGAGGTTTCTCTCCTTGATCGTTGTAAACAGCTTCAGGGTAGAAATGCTTGGACATAAGTTGCCATCTCCAAGCTTCACCTCTGTTGTACTTGACTAAGCTGTAGTTTGGCAAAAAACATCCGCCAAATTAACAACATAAGATAACTATTTGCATTATATAAACATCCATCAAAGCATGCTTACACATTGACAAGCTCTCTCTGCATCCGTGTAGCATCTTGCCTAAGAATATTATCAAGGCATGAAACAGCAGTAGTGGAGTTTGACCAATCCCAAGCAGCAGTAAAAGCCGCCACAGCAGGTACTGCGGTGGTGGTGATGAATAGAGGATGAATCATTGAAAATAAAAAGTTGATGATAAAAACATGTAAGCAAAGTCCAAAACTACTTACAAACTGTAAGAGAAAGCTTTAGCATGCATGCATGATCCAAATTTATTGCTTGAGTAGTTGTGTCAACAGCTATGAGCCCGTTATGAATTACACACACTGCGTTTACGTGTACTAATATTAATGATTTATTTTCATACATCAAATGATTTCATGTTGAAAATCTCTTAGTAATTGTGACTCTAAGTCCATGCTTCACTGACAATATAAAGCCAAGAACTGGTTCAATCTTCTGACCTTTGATAACCTTAACGTCAAAGTTTTGTAATAACTCCACGACCACCATCTTCATCTGAGTGATAGCTAAATGCTTACCTAGACAAGTTCTTGGACCGGAGTTAAACGCTAAGAACTTGAAAGAAGGCTCATGTTTTAGGCCTCCATTCTCAGTAATCCATCTCTCTGGCTTGAATTGCAAAGCATCTTCTCCCCAAACCGCTTTCATCCTCCCTAGTGCATAGAGACATATAATAATCTTAGAGTTTGCATCCACCTTATGACCACTTGGAAGTACATCTGGTTCGATAGAAGACTTGCGCCCAAAGGCAACTGGTGGATAGAGTCTCATTGCTTCAAACAACGCAGCTTGTAAATACACCAACTTGTCCAGATTCTCTTGGCCATTTCCTGTTCTTGATAGATCCCTGTTGAGGATCTCTTGACGAATCTTGGCTACCACTTGTGGATTTTGGGAGAGAAGCCAGAAGAACCAAGAGAGAGCGGAGGCGGTTGTATCTCTTCCCGCTAGAATGAAGGCTAATATAGTGTCTCTAAGGAACTTATCGTCACTCGGTTTCAAGAGCTTGTACTTGGTTGTATCTAGCTTCATGAAGGAAGTTAAGAGATCCTCAGTTTCTCCAATGGAAATATCAAGAACCCCTTGTGATCTAGCGATCTCATCTCTCTTGGCTGATATATATTTGGAGCATACACGGTCAAAAGTTGCATTAGCTTGATTCATCTTCTTCTCTTGTCCCAACCCCATCCAGTTTTGCAGCTTCCATAACAATCTTGGTTTAACATGCCTATACAAAACCCCCTCTCCAACATCGTCAAGAGCCTTAGCTAATTCATCCTCATGCATTTCAATGGAGAGAGTTCTAGGATCAGAACCGGTTATAAGGATTAAGATTGTATCAAAAGTCAACCTCCCGAATAAGTCTTGCAAGTCTACGGTTGTTCCTTCTTCAGCAAAATGATTAAGAAGAGGAACAAGCCCGTGCTTGAGTTTACTTGTCATAGAACTCATTGAAAACCTTTGAAACTCTTGATGATGGACCATGGATTGATAAGACTTCCTCAGGTTCTTCCACAGCTCCGAGTCCGTAGTGATTATCCCGTCTCCAAACACATCAAAGACATCTTGAAAATCAGATCCTTTGATGTAATTTGAGAAGTTTGTGCTCATTATATGATGAATGTTAGCTGGATCAACCGTGAGTAACATGTCCATTCCAAAGAAGGGCGGTCCCTTGAATTGAAACGTCAAGTCAGAGAGTTCGAGAAACTCAACGCTGTAGTCGTAAAGCCGGTGGAGCGACACGAGCAGACCAGGAAGCATCCCAAGAACCGGCCAGTGTCTAGGAAACAGGCCATGAGGTATCTTGAAGAGCAAGTAAAGAAGGATGAGAAAGCAAAGGATGGCCATGGAAGCTTCAAGTAAGCTTATTGAAGCCATAGTTTGAGTAAAGCTAGCGAGGCTACTTTGCTGGTAGAAGGAGCTGAATTTATATGCACACTGCATCAACACACACTTCAAGGCACAATCAAGAAAACTTTCCATGCACTAAAATAGAAAATGCATTATTATGCATATATCATAAAAATAGAAAATTATTATTAAGTTTTCAGTACATCTAACTGTTTTTTAAAATACACCTAACTTCTTTTTAGTATTTTGATATTTGTCATTACTGCTCCTTTATGTACACCTAACTATATGTACTAAAGCTTATTGAATCCGTTAGAGAAGAGCTGGCGCACAGACACACAAACTTCTGATGGGTTCTTAATACTGAAACAACCCTTAATTTAGTGTAAATAGATTGAAACTCTTTATTTATATATACATATTTTCAACTAAAAGCAATATACATGCATACAGTACATAATTATATTTTGAATAAATTAACAATGATAGTTTTAGTTACAACTTTTGTTATGTTATGAATATTGTTCATTAAATAGAACCAAGCCGAAGCATTGGGTTCACACACACACACACACCTCTGTGATGGTTACTTTGCTGGCACAAAGAATTGAAGTTATATGCACACACGTCAATGCACATTTAAAGATTGTTTATATACATTAAATTTTGCAATAAAAAATACTTTTTCTGTTTAAAAAATGCTTTGTTTTTTTTTTGTAAAATATCTTATATATAGATAATTTTAACTTTTATAAAAATATACTTTTTTGCAAACAGCTTAGCATGGTTACATTATTAAGACATCTCAAGGAAGTGAATAGAAAGAAACCAACAAGCACACACTTCATATGGATGCAAAGTAATTAAAGAATCAGTTGATCAAAGCATAAGATTTTAAAGCGTTATTTATAACATATTGCAATAAATATGCAATGATTTATTTTCATACATCATTAATTTCAAGTTGAACCTCTCTTAGCAATTATGACTCTAAGTCCATGCTTCATTGACAATATAAAGCCAAGAACTGGTTCAATCTTCTGACCTTTGATAACCTTAACGTCATAGTTTTGTAATATATCCACGACCACCATCTTCATCTGAGTGATAGCTAAATGCTTACCTAGACAAGTTCTTGGACCGGAGTTAAACGCTAAAAACTTGGAGGAAGGTTCATGTTTTAGGCCTCCATTCTCTGTAATCCATCTCTCTGGCTTGAATTGCAAGGCGTCTTTTCCCCAAACCGTTTTCATCCTCCCCAACGCATAAAGACATATAATAATCTTAGAGTTTGCATCGACCTTATGACCACTTGGAAGCACATCTGATTTGACAGGTGACTTGCGCCCGAAGGAAACTGGTGGATAGAGTCTTATTGCTTCAAACAATGCACCTTGTAAATACACCAACTTGTCGAGATTCTCTTGACCATTTCCTATCCTTGATAGATCAGTGTCGATAATCTCTTGGCGAATCTTGGCTAACACTTGTGGGCTTTCAGAGAGAAGCCAGAAGAACCAAGAGAGAGTGAAGGTGATTGTGTCTCTTCCCGCTAGAATGAAGGTTAAGATAGTGTCTCTAAGGAATTTATCGTCACTCGGATTCAAGAGCTTGTACTTGGATGTATCTAGCTTCATGAAGGAAGTTAAGAGATCTTCAGTTTCTCCATTGAGAATCCCTTGTGATCTGGTGATCTCTTCTCTCTTAGCTGATATGTATTTGGAGCACACACGGTCAAAAGTTGCGTTGGCTTGACTCATCTTCTTCTCTTGTCCCAACCCCATCCAGTTTTGCAGCTTCCACAAGAATCTTGGTTTAACATGCCTACTCAAAATCCCTACTCCAACATCGTCTAGAGCTTTAGCTAATTCATCCTCATGCATTTCAATGGAGAGAGTTCTAGGATCAGAACCGGTTATAAGGATTAACGTTGCATCGAAAGTGAGCCTACTAAACACATCTTGCAAGTCCACAGTTGTTCTTTCCTCAGCAAAATGATTGAGAAGAGGAACAAGCTCGGACTTGAGTTTTCTTGTCATGGTACTCATTGAAAACCTTTGAAAATCTTGGTGATGGAGCATGGCTTGAATAGACTTTCTCAGGTTCTTCCACATCTCTGAATCCGTGGTGAATATCCCGTCTCCATACACATCAAAAATCTCTTGTAAACCCGATCCTTTGATGTAGTTTGAGAAGTTTGAGCTCATTATATGATGAATGTTGTCTGGATCAGCCGTGAGCAACATATCCATGCCAGCGAACGGAGGTCCCTTGAAAAGAAAGGTCAAGCCATAGAATTCAAGAATCTTAACGGTGAAGTCATGTATCCGGTGGAGTTTCATGAGCAGACCAGGGAGCATACGGAGAACCGGCAAGTTCCTAAGGAACCGGCTATAACGTTTCTTGAACAGCAAGTAATGGATGATGAGAAAGCAAAAGATGGCTACGAAAGTTGTTGAAGCCGAACGAGTTGGTGCATGAGACACCAACCCGGGAGAAGAAACTTCAAATAAAATTTTGGAAGACATTATTTGAGTAAGACGTTTGATTAATACACACTTATGTGATGGTTACTTTGCTAGCAGAGGGAACTGCACTTATATATATGCACACTGCAGCACACACTACTTGAGCAACTTTGATAGAAGTGGGTAAATCGTGGCCCAGCTTAATAATGTTAACAAGTTCAAAAGGAAATCGGAAATGTTTCTTGTTTTTCTTTTTTAACATCACTAAGGAAATTGTTGCTAAAATTAACGTAAGTGTTTTTATATGAATAAACTGCAATGCAAGGTTAATGCGTATATCATGAAATTAGAAAGCATTAAATTGCCATTATGTTCACCTAACTTTTATTTTTGTGATAATACCACCTAACTTTTCTAATACTTTGAAAAATTGTCGGTATTTCACGTTTCTAACTTCAACAAATTAAAACTTATTGAAACCATGAGAAAATTAGCTTGGATTTAAACACACTATTGTTGGTTTTATATATTTGCACTGATGGAATTGATTGTTGTTTTATTAATTAGTTACATTTTTATTCGATTGTGGATAGTAATTTAGTTACATTTTTCGTTATTTTAATCCCATATCCAAAAAAAAAAAAAAATCCATGACCGAACCTATATTTTTAACATAATCAAACCAAATCAAGATTTTATTGCACCAGATATTTCTCAATACTCGGTTAAACTTTCATGTTAATGCCACCCAAATAACTTAATCTTCTGAACTAGCAAAACCGAACCAAACCAAACCAATTTTCTAAATGTCTCAAGACCTCACATCACTATGTTATCGTTGGAAAAAGATAAAAAGATTATCCAATAAGAAAAAAAGGTGCAGACAGTTTTAGTCTGGATCAGACAATAATAATACACAGGAGAGTACAAGAAGAAGATAAGCAGATGAGAAACCAAACCTTCTTTCTTTCTATGTGTAAGTGTAGCCATAATGGGCTTCTCCATGAACTACTGGGGAAATCATATCTTTTTAACGATCTGAACAACATCCTCGTCCTCGAGCTCGTGTTCCTGAGATATATAGTTTAGTTAGAGGGATATTGCAATGAGTTAACCAAAAAAAGTATGAATCTGAGAAATAGAAACTATGGAAATCTTGGCACTTTTCAAGCTAAAAAAAAGATAAGCAGAGTTTGCAAGAAGACTGACCCTTCCAACTCTCTGTGGCTTGTGTTTGGCACTCGAACCCCATACCAACGCGCTGCATTGGGAAAATCATTACTACTCCTAAGCGATGCTCTCGAGCAAGACACTATTAAACAGAGAAACAGAAGAGCAGTAAAGTTTTATTTACTTACTACTTGAATTGTTTAAGCATGTCTTTGTGAATCCGGATGCAGAAGTCTTCAACTGTCCTCTTTTTGGAAGATAAGATAACAGGGTCATCATAATCTGGATTCATTGCCTTTGGTTTTGTGTAGATTCGGGTTAGATTCAAGTATTCCCATATCTTATCGAGAAGACCATCAAGATTCCACTCCAGATGCGCACTGCAAGATTATTATTATTATATAAATCAATGAGAAAAGGAAGACTACTGATCGAGAAATCAGCTCGGAAGATTCATATTAATTACCTGATAGGACAGTAATGAGGAAGTTTGTCCAAAATTTCAAGTTCCTCGAGGGTGATCTGATCGATCTTGTTGACAGCATAGATACAGGGCATATAGATCCGACTGCCCTCGATGACATCAATGAGGTCATCAGCAGTGGCATCGTAGCGCAGAGTGATGTCAGCGTTGTGCATCCTGTACTCACTGCATATGGCCTTGACAGTGTCGAGGTCAAGGTGGGTCGCAGTGACTGTAGACGTTAGATTGATACCACCTTTGTCTTTTTTCCTGAATGTAAGGTTAGGTGGCTCCTTGTTCAACCTATATTAGCATTATCCATGATGGAGTTAAGAATTTCTACCAGAACACGGATAAAAGAATTAGGGGGGTGTATAAAAGGTCATATTATATACCTTATTCCAAATCCTTCGAGCTCTTTTTCAATGAGACGCTTGTGAGTTATTGGCTTTATGGCATCAAGAACTATTAAGATGCAGTTGCAAGTCCTAGCAGTACTTATAACCTGGATAATAGTTAATCGTCAAAAAACGAACCAACGAGGGGTCAAATAACCAGAAGTAAGTTTATGCACGCACGACTTACCTGTCGTCCTCTACCTTTTCCGTCCTTGGCACCCTCGATAATACCAGGAAGATCTAATAACTGCAAGGCCATTAAAGAGGATAATAGAAAAGAGATTCATCAACATCCAATGAACAATTACAACAAGTTATAAAAAGATCAAGTAACATTGGAGTGTATGTTAGGCTTAGTCTCAGGAAACGAAAATTAAAGGCTAGGACATGTCATATAGAAGCCAATTATTGCATTGTCCTTTCCAAGACATAGTAGGATAGAAACGTGAGCACATCATCTTGTAAGATGATTCCATTGTTTATGGTTCTTTTGGATCATCATGCTTTTTTTAGATGTTTGAACTGTGTGATTTCGGTCACGGCATGTAACGTTTTATTTAAATTAAAAAAAAAAAAAAAAAAAAAAAATAGATTTACAAGAGGGGCACAGAGATATAGGTGCCGTACCTGAATTTTAGCTCCACGGTATGTAATAACACCGGGAATGCAAGTCAATGTTGTGAACTCATACGAAGCAACCTGGAAAAAAAATTGTTTGGAAACTTAGAAACTAGAGCACCAGCCAAAACACAGCTCTAACTCCAAGATAACATGTTGACCTATCCAAGACAAGATAACTTATATGGCCCAAGAAATGGGTCAAACCAACTAGAATGCCGATGACTTGGATACATGGTAAGTTTGACAAGTACATAAAAATGGAAATGCAAAGAATAATAACAAACCTCAGAAAAAGTTCCGGTAAGCTTGTTCAAGAGTGTAGATTTGCCAACGGAAGGAAAGCCAACAAGCCCAACTCTAGAATCTCCACTTTTAGTGACATCAAAACCTTCGCCAGCAGCAGCACCACCACCTTTGGTAGGTGGTGCAAGAAGGTCCCTTCGTAGCTTAGCAAGTTTGGCCTGCAAGAAGTGAAGCAATAAATTTAAAGACAAGCTCATAGTGCGGGGGAAAAGTACCAAAAGATTACAATATAGAGAGTTTACTTAAGTAAACATAAATCTACTGAAGCTTTTAGCTGTCATCCATGAAATAATTTAGACCACAAGTTACAATACTTGTCCATGTGCTTGCCTAGTATCTATTGAAACATATGCAAAATGAAATATACATTTGAATTGTAGGAAAACCTCAACAGCTAATCATTCAAACCTCATTTTAAGCTACAAAAATAAAACTGGAAAATGAATTAGCTCATGAGGAGAAAAAAATGAATGAACCTTTAACAAACCGAGATGATGCGCGGTGGCTTTATTCTTCTGTGTCCTCCCCATCTGCCACATATACAAAACCAATCACCCATTACAGCTTTCTATGCATCGAAACTTGAAGAACACCAAAGTGAAGAATCAGAGAACATTACCTCATCTTCGATTTCTTTGATCTTCTGCATAATAGTCGACATGGTTGCAGGGAAAGCTCACGGAGACAGCGTCAAGGCAGGTGTTTAACCGCGAGCGAGAGGGAGAGACAGAACACCGGTATTAGATGTCGAAAGTGTGACGACGACGGACGAGAGGAAGCAGAGAAACGCTTCCAGGGTTTTTTTAGAACCGAAAGTGACTAAAACTGGGCCTGATCCAACAAGATCTTTGGCCCAAATAAAAACTAGATAAGAGAACAATGGTTCGAGTTAGACACTGTACTGGTTTTCCGAGCCTAGCTGAATTCAAAGTCAGTTAAAACAAATTCCAATGAATTTATACAACATACTGTAACGTTTTCAGGCAGCTTCTCCCCTCCTAAACCAGTTTCTAAAGTCAAGGGTCGAGGTGCAACTGAGGACCGAACCGGGTTTGCTCTCGGTTATCCTTCAGCTTCTTCTTGAGATTGGCTATCCTACTGCTGCTTTTCTTCTTCTTCGGCTTGGACTTACTTGCATTGTATCACTTGCTTTCTAGGCTTCCCCACTTCTGGTTCACTCTTAAGGACAAAAAATTGATTTAGAGCATCACAGTCTGGTCTTACTGTCTGTCTCTGCTTCTTTTATTATCCATCTTTGCTTAGCTTCATCTCCTGTTAATGAAGAGATTAACTCTTTCTTCAATGATCCAATCAGGCTTCATACTTCTTTATGTTTCTCCTAATTGCCTCACCATCCTTCACTTGACGAATCACTCATCTGAATTCCCCACAACTCTACCTGTATTGGTCCGTTAATCATATAGAGCCAATCACTCAATACAAAATGAATTTTTGTATGGTTACTTAACTAAACTCTTTTATCTGCAGAAGCAAATCGTCTAATACTTGATATATCTGATTCACATTATTATGAGATTTATCCTTGGACAAAAAGATATGAACCTCGTTGTTAATCCGAATCCAACTACGTCCCGGTTCTTTCACCACACCATCAAACTTCATTCTTTCTCTTACCTTCTTAGCATCACCCCACATACCCTTTGAAGCGTAAATATTAGAAAGCAAAGTAAACGATCCACTGTCCGTTGGATCAGACGCAATAGCCATTTCAGCAGCATGCTCAGCTAACTTGATGTTACCTGTCTTTGCGCATCCACTCAACAAGCTCCTCCATACTAACGCAGGTGTTTTTTTCGGCATTTTCTCAATTAACTCCCTTGCTTCGTTTAATCTACCAGCACGGCTTAATAGAGATACCATACAAACATAGTGTTCTATTTCTGGTTCAATCCCAAGTCGGAGCATAACCTCAAATTGCTCACGCCCATCTTCCACGAGACCAGCATGGCTGCAAGCTGATAAAACTCCCACAAAGGTGATGTAGTTAGGCTCTATGCCTTCATTCATCATTCTTTCCAACATCTGAATAGCTTTTTGGCCTTCTCCGTGATTCGCATAAGATGAGATAACAGAATTCCAACAAACCACATCTCTCGAAGCTGCTGAACTAAAAGCCTTATAAGCATCTTCGGGACTTCCACATTTGGAATACATATCTAGCAGAGCATTTGTAATATACGAGTTACATCCCAAGCCTCTTTTCATAATCTGGCAGTGGAACTCCTGACCCACATGAAGACTTGCTAGGTTACCAGCTGCTGTAACCATGTCGGCAAAAGTAAATTCATCAGGTCTTTCCCTTGACAACTGTAGTTCCGAAAACAGATTGAGAGCTTCTTCGTTCTCTGAGTGTTGAACATAACCTGAAAACATTGAATTCCAGACAACAAGATCCTTTTCTTTCATCTCATCAAACACAAGCCTAGAATCCTTGATGGAGTAGCAATTTGAGTAACCATCAATCAAAGCACTTGCAGCAAATATATCTAAGTTTGCCCCATATTTGAACATAAGTCCATGGATTTGTTTGCTAAGTTCCAGGCTTGATAAAGAAGCAGATGCACGTAGAAGGCTAACGAAAGTCAATAGGCTAGGTCGAATCAGTCGTGAACTCATATCACCAAAGATGTTCAATGCATCATGTAGCTCACCTTGTGTCCCAAGTCTCGAGTAACCTTCAATCATTGCATTATACAAAACCACATCATCACCGGCGAAAAGGTCAAAAACTTTTCTGGCATCGGTCAAAC
This sequence comes from Sinapis alba, assembly GCA_012274485.2. Classification (NCBI taxonomy): domain Eukaryota; kingdom Viridiplantae; phylum Streptophyta; class Magnoliopsida; order Brassicales; family Brassicaceae; genus Sinapis; species Sinapis alba. Next base: position 72,736 of record MU105939.1, on the reverse strand, counting down.
AATCGCATTTGGCGTACATGTCGATCAAGCTGTTAGTCACATAGCTGTCATTGCCAAGATTGGCTTTGACGGTGTAAGCATGAACATGTCTTCCATATTCCAGAGCATGAAGTGACGCACAAGATGTGAGTATGCTAGAGCAAGCATAGATATCTGGCTTCAAACCAAACTTCGAAATTTCGGAAAACAATTGCATTGCTTCCTTATGAAGAGAGTTCTGCTTATAACCAGACAGTATTGTGGTCCACGATGTGATGTCTGCATTCCACATTCCATCGAATAACTTACGAGCACATGTAACTCTGCCACACTTGACATAAAAATCTATAAGCACATTCATCAGTGAGGCATCCATCTTCTCATGTCCATGTCTCAAGATGTGAGCATGAATCTGCTTCCCACCTTCAACAAACGAAAGTATTGAACACGCACTTAGAACCGTCGAGAGGATGTAACCATCAGGAACAACGTTACTCTCCATTAGTTGGTAGAATAACTGCAGTGAAACATGGCTTCTTCCCATTTTCGCATACCCCTTGATCATAGTCGTCCAAGTCACTGTAGATTTCTCTGGTAAAGCATCAAACACAAGCCTTGCATAATCAATATCACCTTCCTTCAGATAAAAGCCAATCAGCAAGGTACCAACATACACATCCCGATCAAACCCACTCTTAAATATAAAACTTTGCAACTGAAACACTACCGAACGTCCACTACTAACATGTAAGCAAGCTTGGATGAAACTCGACAAGATATACTCGTTGGGGCTATTTTTTCTACTTCTCCAGAACTCTAAGAAAACCTCCAAAGACTCTTCGTAAAACCCATGATGATTACAAGCTGAAACCATAGTAGACCAAGTAACTAAGTTTCTCTCAGACATTCTGTCGAACACCTTGCGTGCATAAACCATATCACCACCTTTCGAATACGATTTCATTAGAATGTTGTTTAGATACGTGTCTGATTCAAAACCCGAAACGATAATGTGGCCATGAACTGTATTGTGATGGAGCAATGGATCATCTGGCGCATAAAGCTGCAAGAGACGAGCAAATTCGCGCCTTCCTCTGATTCCTATATTAGAAGGAAAGTCAATGTTTATAAAGTCCAAGAGACGTGAAGCAGAAGAGGACGACGAAGAGTAGAAACGTATCGCTTGTTGCACTTTACGCCAGCAGCAGCAGCCATGGTTTCTCATCCTACTACTGAGACTGGCAGAGAGGGAAGAATGAACAGTGACGACGATCGTTGAGAAACAATATCATAATTAAACGTTCCGCCGTTTTCTGTTATAACCGAAGAATGGATGGTGGAAATGATAACCAAAAACGGCACACGGTTTGGAAAAGTCACAAGACCATTGTAGGATGACTCTCTGCCTCTCTCGTGTCTTGGCTCCGTCGTCAGGAGAAAACTTTGTAGCATTGTTGGAAACTGGAAGTCCTCATAATGCTCCATTTGATGATGAACTGGTTTTGAAGGCAAGTTGATACTCTTTTATATTTACATTAAGACATTTGGGCATCAATCTCTAGTGAAATGTGTTTAGATACTGTTTGTTATCTTCTACTCTCTTTTTTTCGTAGAAAATTCTTATATTGACAATTGATTACATTACATTTTGCAGAGAAAAGCTGAAGAGGTTATACCAATTTTATATTCAAGAAGTATATGCATAAAGGTATTAGCATTTGGCTTAACGTTCCTCTAGAAGCCTTAGCGCATAGAATTGCTGCTGTAGGAACTAATTCAAGACCATTGTTACATGATGATGAGTCAGGAGATCCATACACATAATGGTAATGCTCTACTCTACGACTGTTACTTTGAAAAAGGTGTTTTATCTTTCCCTCTGGTTTTTGATCATCTGTGACTTCACATAGGCTTTGAACCGTCTTTCAACTATTTGGGAAGCACGTGGTGAAGCATACACTAACGCCAGCCAGCGCCAGAGTCTCCTTAGAGAGTATGGTCCTCTCCTCTTCACTTTCCATGTTTCCATAGCTTTAGACAATCTCGGCTCAATTTTGTGTCTAGTTTACTCCAAATTGTTCAGATAATTGGGGTATAGAAACGTTTCTGATATTACACCAACTGAAATCGCCATTGAGGTATGTCTCAGAACCTCTATGTTTCTGTATCACATGTGTGTACATTTCAGTTTGTTAGTGATAAGAGCTCTAACTGCTCAACCATTCATCATCAGGCCTTTGAGCAAGTTGATCAGAGCTTCCTAGACAAAGAAGACAGTATGGCTAGACCGGGTGACCTCTAGTTCAGGACAGTCATTAATTTCGTGCTTTTCGTGTTCTATAAGAGCTTTTCAGTGCCTATAAGGAAGAGCCTAACATGCGAGTGAGCTTGAGTTGGGGCTGATCCTATTCACGGGTTAACTAGAGTAACATTAGATCTCTTAAAAGCTTTGCATATAATCCAAAAGAAACAGTGTTTCAAATGATCCAAGCTAATTAATCAAACAGTAGCAGCAACAACATGCACCAACTCATATGATTTGGAAACTCTAAGAACAACATCAAACCACTCAATCTTACCACGGATATCATATATGTTATGACTTTCAAGGTTAACCTCTGCACACCAAATCATCTTGTTCTTAGAACCACTTCCAGGCACAAAAGTATCCCATAAAACAGCCATCTTTCCACCATAATCCGCCAAGTTAACACGGCTGCTGCAGAGAAACTTAACCAACCGTTCCAAACCCTTCAACTTTCTCCAGAATCTTCCTTTAGAGTCATACCATTTGAACTCTCTATCTCTTTCGTGATAATACAACAATATGTTCTTTATCACACAATAAGAAACCCATGTCCGACCCATATCCATTTCCGTCCCTGTCGAGACCCATCTACCCTCTCTAGGGTTGTAAGCCACATGCCTCGCCCCTCCTAACAAGTGAAACTTTCCTTGGATCCCTATGCCTTTGTATACAAGTCTCTCGCATCTCCCAGTGCCATGACTTACCACAGAGTCCCAACTTTGAGTATTTGGATCGAACACCTCTATACAGTTCAACGAATCACAATCTTCGCAGCCTCCTGCTACGTATATTTTCCCATCAAGAACACTAGCCGTGGGGTAGTTACGAGCCACACGCATGGGCGGAGCCATGCACCACGTGTCAGATCGACAATCCAAGAAGGAGACTCTGGAGGAAGGCGCATCGTTGATAGGTCCTCCAATAGCGTATATATTAGAGCCGACAGTGACCACACTCGACCAATGAGCAGGAGGAGGAGCATGGCTAGATAAAACCGGGACTAATAAATAACCACATGAGAAGTTTGTTAGTTTACGATCTGGTACTCTGCAGAGGGTGAACCATCGTAGGTTAGAGTCGGTTAGTGAACGTAAGCACACGTAGAGACAACTCTCTCTGCGGCCGAGGAAAGATCGGGTCTGATAAATTTCAGGTGAAGCAACGAGAGAGCGGAAGCTCTTGGAGACGAGGGAGAAAGTTGGGTAGTGGAGTCTTGAAACGCGGCTTAGGAAGCTCAAAAGTATGTCATCAGGAAGAGACAGGCTCGTGGTCGGAGACACCATCTTCTTCTGCTCATGCGGAGGTGCTTCCTCCTTATTCATGGCGGCGAAAGGGCCTCTCTCCTTGTGGGAGGAGAACAAACCTAACACGTCTTTGGGTAGTTGTTAGATCATCCGATTCTTGTGCGTGTTGTTTTTTTTAATTGAAGGACGTTTAAATTAACTATTTGATCTCTTCAAGTAGTCTTTTTTCTCCACACAATCTTTAAAATATAAAAAGAAAATGTCGGAGCAGTTACAGAAGAAGACTCGATAAACAAATGGCTCACAAGTTTTGACCGGGTATCAAAGACAGCCTTGGCCAAAAGACCATACAAGTCTCCAAAATTATATATTTTTACTTCATCTTAGAAGGATCCTCAGATACATGAACAAAGGATCCTCACTCCTCAGCCTTGGCCAAAGGACCATACGACATTTTAATTTTTATAAAAATGAAAAAATACCTGTGCATGGCAGATAAAACTCTAGTACTTTTGTTTCAAATACTCTTTGGTTCAATTATGGGCTTTAATGGGCCTAAAATCGAAGTTTAAATAAATGTCGGTTTGTTTGGGTTTTCGGTTAAGAAGCTACAGACGCGAACTCTAGTACTTTTGTTTCAAATACTCTTTGGTTCAATTATGGGCTTTAATGGGCCTAAAAGGAAGTTTAAATAAATGTCGGTTTGTTTGGGTTTTCGGTTAAGAAGCTAGAGACGCGAGGAGAATTGAAAACAGATCTATTCAGCATCGGTCTCGCAACCTGGTGTTGCTACTGCTCCTCACCGTGAACTGATCTGATCCGATCCGAGGTGAATCTCTCTATTTCTCCTCCTCTTCATCGTTCGAATCTCGATCTGATCTCACTACTTGTTGCCGTCAGTTCTGTTTGCGATTTCGCTTGGATTACGTTTTTGCATTTTGCGCTGTGAAATGACTCGTTTCCTCCTTCGTTCCTCTGTGATCTAGATTGTGTACCGTTTCGAACGAAAATGTTGACGAAGTTCGAGACGAAGAGTAACAGAGTTAAGGGCCTCACCTTCCACCCTAAGCGACCATGGATCCTCGCCAGTTTGCACAGTGGTGTCATCCAGCTCTGGGATTATCGTATGGGTACTTTGATTGATCGATTTGACGAGCACGAAGGTCCTGTTCGTGGTGTTCATTTTCACAATTCTCAGCCTCTCTTCGTCTCCGGAGGTATACGCTTTGTGCTACAAGTCCGCATTTTCAAAATTATCATCATCATCTATATAAACCATGATCAGTCTGCCTAGCAGTGTACTCGACTGCTAGATCTCTTTGAAGAGGATTGTCTTCGATTCTTCTTCTTTACATTACTCATATGTAGTTGATGGCATTGACAACATTGTGTTTTTTTTTGCAGGTGATGATTACAAGATTAAAGTGTGGAACCACAAAACACACAGGTGCCTCTTCACTCTTCTCGGCCATCTCGATTATATCCGCACTGTCCAGTTTCACCACGAAAACCCGTGGATTGTGAGTGCTAGTGACGATCAGACTATCCGCATTTGGAACTGGCAGTCACGGACTTGTATTTCTGTGTTGACTGGCCACAATCATTATGTTATGTGTGCTTCTTTCCATCCTAAAGAAGACCTTGTCGTATCAGCATCTTTGGATCAGACTGTCCGTGTCTGGGATATTGGTTCTCTTAAGAAGAAGACTGTATCTCCTGCTGATGACCTCATGCGGTTTACGCAGATGAACTCTGATCTTTTTGGTGGTGTTGACGCTATTGTTAAGTATGTCCTCGAAGGTCATGATAGAGGAGTAAACTGGGCTTCTTTTCATCCCACTCTTCCTCTCATCGTCTCTGGGGCAGATGACCGCCAAGTGAAGCTGTGGCGTATGAATGGTATTTTTACTTTGGAATTCTCTCTCTCTCTCTTTTTAATAAACTTTCATTTTGACACTAAACTGCAGTTCTTGTAATAGTGGCGCTGATGTAATTAAAGCGTTATTTTCAATTTTATTGCAGAAACTAAAGCTTGGGAGGTGGATACACTGCGAGGCCACATGAATAACGTTTCTTCTGTTATGTTTCATGCAAAACAAGACATAATTGTATCCAACTCTGAGGATAAAAGTATTCGTGTCTGGGATGCTACCAAGCGAACTGGAATCCAAACATTTCGCCGTGAACATGATCGGTTCTGGATTCTTGCAGTTCACCCTGAGATTAATTTACTGGCAGCGGGGCATGACAATGGTATGATCGTGTTCAAACTTGAGAGAGAACGTCCTGCATTTGCTGTGAGTGGTGATTCTTTGTTCTATGCCAAAGATAGATTTTTGAGGTACTATGAATATTCAACTCAGAAAGATTCCCAAGTTATCCCTATACGGCGTCCTGGTACACCAAGCTTGAATCAAAGTCCAAGGACTCTATCATACAGTCCGACGGAAAATGCAGTTCTGATCTGCTCAGATCTGGATGGTGGTTCGTACGAGTTGTACATCATACCCAAAGATAGTGTTGGCAGGAGTGACGTTGTGCAAGATGCAAAGAGGGGGACAGGTGGTTCTGCTGTATTCATTGCTCGTAATCGATTTGCTGTCCTTGAGAAAAGCACCAGTCAGGTGCTAGTCAAGAATCTCAAGAATGAGGTAGTTAAAAAGAGTTCTCTGCCTATACCCACAGATGCTATCTTTTATGCTGGGACTGGAAATTTGCTTTGTAGATCAGAGGATAAAGTGGTGATATTTGACCTTCAGCAAAGGCTTGTTCTTGGTGAACTTCAGACACCGTTTGTTAGGTACGTTGTTTGGTCTAATGATATGGAGAATGTTGCTTTGCTCAGCAAACATACTATCATTATTGCCAGCAAAAAACTTGTCCTCCAGTGCACACTTCATGAGACAATACGTGTGAAGAGTGGAGCTTGGGATGACAATGGTGTCTTCATCTACACAACTTTGAACCATATCAAGTACTGTCTTCCTAATGGAGATAGTGGGATCATTCGAACCCTGGATGTCCCTATCTATATCACCAAGGTTTCTGGAAATACAATCTTTTGCTTGGACCGGGATGGGAAAAACAGGGCAATCACAATCAATGCAACCGAATACATTTTCAAGCTTGCATTGCTGAGAAAGAGATATGACCATGTCATGAGCATGATAAAGAACTCCCAGCTATGTGGACAGGCTATGATTGCTTACCTGCAGCAGAAAGGATTTCCTGAAGTTGCCCTCCATTTTGTTGAAGACGAGAGAGTCCGATTCAACCTGGCTCTTGAAAGTGGCAACATCAGCGTCGCGGTTGCATCCGCTACAGAGATTAATGAGAAAGAGCAGTGGTACAGACTTGGAGTGGAGGCTCTTCGCCAAGGTAATGCTGGAATTGTTGAATTTGCGTACCAGCAGACAAAGAACTTTGAGAGGTTATCTTTTCTTTACCTCATTACTGGTAAGTTGGACAAGCTTTCAAAGTTGATGAAGATTGCAGAAGTGAAGAACAATGTAATGGGTCAGTTTCACAATGCTCTCTACCTAGGAGATGTTAAAGAGCGTGTCAAGATACTTGAGAATGCTGGTCATTTGCCTCTCGCTTATATCACTGCTTCGGTTCATGGCTTAAAGGACATTGCTGAGCGACTGGCGATTGAGCTAGGAGACAACGTACCCTCATTACCTGAGGGGAAAACCCCGTCGCTTCTAATGCCACCATCTCCCGTCATGTGTGGTGGTGATTGGCCTCTTCTAAGAGTGATGAAGGGAATATTTGAAGGCGGACTTGAGAGTGCAGCCAGAGGAGGTGCTGTTGATGAAGATGAAGAAGATGTTGGTGGGGATTGGGGTGATGGACTTGACATGGTCGATGTTGATGGAATGGAGAACAGAGATATCGAAGCCATTTTGGCGGAAGCAGAAGGAGCAGAAGATGAAAATGACGAAGAAGGTGGATGGGGAGAACTTGAGGGCTTGGACCTCCCACCAGAGCTTGACACTCCTAAGGCCTCTGCTAACGCTCGTTCATCCGTCTTCGTGACACCTACTCAAGGTATGCCCGTAAGTCATATTTGGAGCCAGAAATCTTCTCTTGCTGCTGAGCAAGCTGCAGCGGGAAGCTTCGACACTGCAATGCGTCTACTCAACAGACAGCTTGGAATAAAGAACTTTGCGCCTTTGAAATCGATGTTTATTGATTTGTTCAGTGGCAGCCATAGCTATCTGCGTGCTTTTTCTTCATCTCCTGTGGTTCCACTTGCCATTGAGCGCGGATGGAGCGAGTCTTCCAGCCCCAACGTCCGTGGCCCACCAGCGCTTGCTTATGATTTATCTCAGCAAGAAGAGAAGCTCAAATCCGGCTACAAAGCCACAACAATTGGGAAAACTAATAACTTGATTGAGGCTCTCCAGCTCTTCCTCTCTATCCTCCACACCATCCCTCTAGTGGTGGTCGAGTCAAGAAGTGAAGTCGATGAGGTTAAGGAACTGGTCATTATCGCTAAAGAATATGTCCTTGGTCTTAAAATGGAGCTCAAGAGAAGACAGATGAAAGATGATGATCCAGTGAGGCAGCAGGAGCTTGCTGCTTACTTCACTCACTGCAACCTCCGACTACCTCACTTACGATTCGCGCTGTTAAATGCAATGACCGTCTGCTACAAGGCAAGGAACCTCGCCACTGCCTATAACTTCGGTAAAAGATTGCTGGAAACCAACCCAGTGGAGAGCCAGGCCAAAGTGGCTAGACAATTTGTTCAAGCAGCTGAACGCAATATGACTGATGCAACCGAGCTGAACTACGACTTCAGGAACCCGTTTGTGATATGCGGGTCAACCTATGTCCCAATCTACAGAGGTCAGAAAGACGTTTCCTGCCCATACTGCACTGCCCGGTTTGTACCAAGCCAAGAAGGAAAAATATGCGGGGTCTGTGATCTTGCAGTCATTGGCGCAGACGCATCTGGTTTGGTATGCTCTCCGTCTCAAGTCCGGTGATCAATTCATCTTCCTTCAAACGTGAGGTAAGTACTATAGATGCTCTCTATTAACGGAAGAAGAGTGTTGAGCTTTTGTTTTTTTGTGATTGTGCGCTTACAAAAGTCTTGTTTGTGAACTTCTTCGTTGCAGGTTCTGTTGCTTTTTGAGTCTTTCAAGTTGTTTCTTATCTTTAGTGACAACGCATGAGGGAACTTTAGCTTCTTGCTCTATAATTTGTTTTGTTTGGTTTTATATTTACACTCTAGAACATTTCAATTACGTTTGATGATAGAATAATAATATAGACAAATTTTGTTAAGAGTTGCAATGTTTTAGTTTTGTGTCCCATTTTTCTTGGTAACTTTGACTCGATGCATATTTATTATTCCAATTAATATAAACATTATGCAAAATACCAACACATTCACTTTATAAAAACACGAAAACAGAGTATAAAACAAGACATTCAAAAGCTTCCTTCTTAGCCAACAAAACAAATTCACAATCTTAAACTGGAAGAAAAAGAGTACGGTAGCTTTCATTGTTTTTAGTGTGTTTTTTTCCTAATCACAATCTTAAACTGGAAGAACACCACGCCATTGTTTTTAGTGTGTTTTTTTCCTTCTCATAAATGTAAAGAGTACGGTAGCTTTCATTGCAAGTTTGCAACACAGATGCAAGTGTTTTGAAAGAAATTCTCTCAGTCGCCTGTCACAGAGTAAGCTAAGTCCTCTACAAGTTACTGCAGATGTTCAGACGTGAAATCTCAGAGACACTTCATTCATGCATCATAGTCGCGTATAAATGAAAGGGAGAGACGACAAGGGTGGTTGAAGGGTGGTTGCAAGATGAAAATCGAAGCTATATCAGCAAAGACAGAGAATACTAAGTGTTTTGGAAAAACTTTTCTTTGTCAAAATTTTAATTTTTAAAGCTTGGTTATAAAAATAAGTATAATGGTTAATAATAGTAGAGCATATTCAGTTATTAAATAAACACGTTGATATGTAAACATTGAAGAAAATTAGCATCAGGATCCGTGGCGCAATGGTAGCGCGTCTGACTCCAGATCAGAAGGTTGCGTGTTCGATTCACGTCGGGTTCAAACTCCCGAAAATTTGATCCTTAAGTTTTTTTGTCCTAGTTACAAAACCACCACCCCAATGTTCTCTGGCTTTCTAATACACCCTCAAATTTTTTTTCAATGAGTGAAAACGTTACCTAGGAAGGAAAGCTCAGCGTCCTCTGTCACTACCAGAAAAATGGCGGTAGATTACTCATTGACATCGCTGAGATTCTCCGATTTCATCTCTTCAATTTCCCAAAACACCAACCATAAATGTCTTCGGAATCAAATGTAATAAGTATTGAATTTTTTTCCTTTTGTTAAGTAAATGTTTTCAGTGTTATTTAAAAAAAATTGGGTCTAAGTGTAAATAATTTTTTTTTCAGAAAGGGTATTCAACGTTTTGTTATTATAGAAAGGTATTCAACGTTTTCAGTATTTTGACTAATTTAATTTTCTGTTTATTGGGAAGGTCAAACATTGTTCAAATCCAATGTAAAGCTACTGGGGACTTGGATTGATAGAAAGTTGTTATAAGTATAGCATATTAGGTATACAGATAACTTTTAATTCTTGTTGAGAATAGGTTTTAACGTTTGTGTATAAATACCTTGTAAGTTAAATGGTTCTTGAATACAAAAAAATTCCTTTCATCTTTAATCTCTCTCTATGTAAACGAATCTAAGATCATCTATATTTTAATTTGTGTCCTTCTGTGTTTAATCTTTTTTTTTTTTGGATTTTTCATCAGTGGTAGGCTGGTAGCAATGTGGCTCGTTCGAGAAGGGACGATTGCTATTCTCATAATCGCGTTTCTGCAAAATGCTGCGGCTAAGAACATACCGCACAGTATTGTAAGGTATCATGGTGCGGTTGCGACAGACGATGGACGGTGTTCTAAAATAGGAATGTAAGTTCTGCGTCAAGGAGGAAACGCTATTGATGCGTCCGTGGCCGCTGCTCTTTGTTTGGGCGTTGTGAGTCCAGCGTCTAGCGGTCTAGGCGGTGGAGCGTTTATAGTGGTTAAGATGGCTGGTGGGAAGGAAGTTGCTTACGATTCTAGAGAAACCGCTCCTCTCCGCGCCACTGAGGTAACGTTGTTTTAATATTATGCGTTTTGAAATAAGCATTTCTTCATTAACATTTTAAAATCATATACAATTGTATTTTGCTCTTGGTATATACAATTTATGGGGGTACGTACAATTAGCGTTTTCAATATATTTTCTTCTTAATAAGACTTTTGAACACGATCTTAAGCTTAACTAGATCTTCATAACGTTTTTGATGCTATTCAACGTTTTTTATATTTAGCAAAAAAATAAAAACAGTGTTTGTATTTTATTTTATATCTTCTTTTTAAAGAAGTGTTCCTATATAAATAAAAGTTTAAATAGTTTTAAGAAACATTTCATTCCTCTGATTCATTGTGAACTGGGCTTAGATAGCGTTTTCCTTACTGTTTATGAGTCATAGACATTTTGTTTTTCTCTCTTGATATTGAATATGAACTCGTGTCGCTGATCAAATATGCGTTTTCAATGCAAATTATATAGCGTTTGACGTTTGATACATAGACATTCTTGGTTGTATGTTTTCTTGATGTAGGATATGTATGGAGGCAATCTTGATCTAAAAAAGAAAGGAGCCTTATCAGTAGGAGTTCCGGGGGAAGTTGCTGGTCTATTCACGGCTTGGAAACATTATGGAAAGCTACCGTGGAAGCGGTTAGTTAGTCCCGCAAAGAAACTCGCAGCTGGATGTTTCAAAATTACAAAGTATCTCTATATGCAAATGAACGCAACCAGGGACGATATCCTAGCAGACAAAGGTCTCTCCAAACTATTTGTTTCAAATGGAGAGCTCAAGAAGCCAGGAACTGTTTGCCAGAACCCTAAATTGGCTATAACTTTGAGGCAAATTGCGAAGTATGGTCCAAGAGCGTTTTACAATGGCACGGTTGGGGTTAACCTAGCAAGAGATATACTCGAATCTGGAGGGATAGTAACTTTGAAAGATCTACAAAGTTATAGAATTAAGGTCAAAGAACCATTATCTAATGATATTCTTGGATACCGTTTACTCGGGATGCCTCCTCCTTCATCCGGTGGTGCTGCAATGATCCTTGTAAGTTCATCTCTTTGTGGAAAGTTCACATTTTATCAAATTCAATTTTACGAAAGGTTTTTAAAAGGAGTTTCCTGTGTTGCAGATTTTGAACATTCTTTCTCAATATGGGGTTCCATCAGGTGTATCGGGCTCTCTGGGTGTTCATCGATTAGTCGAGGCTCTGAAACATGCTTTCGCAGTTAGAATGAACCTTGGAGATCCAGATTTCGTTGATGTTACCAAAGTTGTTTCGGATATGTTGTCTCCAAAGTTTGCACAAGACTTGAAGAGGAAGATACATGATGACAAAACATTTGATCCAAAATATTATGGTGGCAGGTAACTTTTTTAAAAAAAAATTATAACAAACCCCTGCAGATTCTTCTTCCATTCTTGATTGATTAATCTTCTTTAATTTTTTAGGTGGAATCAGATCAAAGATCATGGAACAAGCCACATATCAATAATAGATCATGAGAGGAATTGTGTTTCGATGACTAGTACAATAAACGCTTACTTTGGGGCATTGATGCTGTCTCCTAGCACGGGAATCGTTCTGAACAACGAAATGGAGGACTTCTCGATCCCCTTGAAGTCCTTTGGTAACTCAGATGTGCCGCCACCAGCACCTGCTAACTTCATCCGTCCAGGGAAACGACCTTTGTCATCCATGACTCCCACCATTGTACTCAAGGTTTGAAGAAAAAAATAAACAATTACTTGTGACACAAGAAACTTTTACTTATGGACTCTGATGGACATTTTGTATGTTGTGGTTTACGCAGGACGGTAAAGTTAAAGCCGCGGTGGGTGCAAGCGGAGGAATGTATATCATCGCTGGAACAACAGAAGTTTTCTTGAATCATTTCTTCCTCAACATGGATCCTCTTTCTTCTGTTGTGGCTCCAAGAATCTACCATCAGGTTATTGCCTCTACCAAAAATTTCTTGTTGTTTGGTCCATAGCTAACAATTTGATTCATGTATTGTCATTTTCAGTTGATACCAAACAGAGTTTCGTATGAGAACTGGACGACGGCTTACAATGATCATTTCGAGATTCCTAAAGAGACAAGAGATGTGTTGGAGAAGAAAGGTCATGTCCTAACGCCGTTGGCTGGAGGGACGATTTCTCAGTTCATAGTGCAAGAATCTGATGGGAAGCTTGTGGCAGTGAGTGATCCAAGAAAAGGAGGATTCCCTTCAGGATATTGAGATTGAGGATTTGATTTGTTCTCCTTGTGTATTATTGCATCGAAATGAAATTATTAACATATTTATTCCTATAATATTAATCGACAGCTTTATCTTAGGACAAATCTATTAAAACACCATAAAACAAGTTTTTATTACCAAAACACAAAGGAAATGATCAAGTTTCAAGAACAAAAAACACTAAGTTATTAATAATGGATTTAATTAAAAAAAAATAAAAAAAATTTGTATACCTATTTTGTTAACACCAAGGTTTTAAATTCTCTAATCCCCGAGATTTATACTCATTTTCCCCAATCTAAATTCTAAGTCTAAATTAATTAACCAAAAAAATATTTATGTCTTTTTGTTTTTTCATTGTATGCTATTTGTGATAAAAAAAAAGTACCGTTAGAAAGCATTTCTCTTTATTTTATGGCAAATCTTTTAAACCCTTTAAAAAATTGTATGACCAAAATAACAATAAAAAAGGACCAAAATATTTTTATTAAATAACAAAAAGATTAAAGTACCACTAATAAATAGTACACTTAATATAAATAAATATTATTATTTAATATTTATTTAGACATTATTATTTTAATTTTACAATATAAATCTTAAATTCTAACTCTAAACTTTAATCACCAAATCCTTAAAAAACAAATTCTATTGCTATATTAATTAACCATATACATATACTCCATTCGTTTTGATTTAATTGTCGTTGTAGAGAAAAAATTTCATTTCAAAATAAGTGTCGTTTTATAGTTTCAATGTAAAATTTATTAAGAAAATTTTTCAGTTTATTTTTCTATTGGTCGAAATATGGTTAGGTGTATTGATAATTGTATTTTTATTTTAAAAATATACAAAATTATATGTTTTATTAATATGTGTGCATAAATCCAGAACGACAATTAAAATGAAACGGAAAGAATATATATCTTTAAATTATTTAATAAAAACGTCTTTTAATCATCTTTCTTTATTTGTTTTTTTCTCAAACATAATTGGCATCATTTGTTTTCTTCAGTCATATCAATAATTTTGTAACCTTGTGCTATTTGTTCAACTCTATATGTATGGTAAAAACATTAAAACATTGATGTAGTCTAAAAGCATTTAATGTAGTCAAAAAAACATTTAAGACATTGACTCAAAGAATAAGAAATTATTCAAAATTAAAGAACTAAAACTTTCAGAAAATGATCTATATGTTCATAATTTATCTACCTTTCTTAGAAGATGTTAATTTTTATATACCTTCCAAAGTTCCAAGAGATACATAATCAATGAGACTTTGACCACATACTCTTATTAATAGTACTCGTCTGAACAATCTCTTGTCACAAAGGACGACGGGGACATTTTCAGAAAGCGAAGATGAAGTGTAAGTTATTTTTTCTAATTCAGATAAAAATAAATCGCCAATGATTATTCAATAATGAGTTGATTTATTTAGCGAGGCCTTTAATTTTACTGACTGAAAATTGACTGTTTGCTACAATTGATATAATGATACGTTGTCTCTGGTTTGATTCTTCATTGATCGCAGCAATAACTCTAATGCGATCAGCAACGATCGTTCTTCTTCTACTCGCGTTTTTGAAAAACGCTGCGGCTCATAAAAGAGAGCAAAGTATTGTGGCGTATCACGGTGCGGTTGCAACGGACGATGGGCGGTGTTCTGAAATAGGGATGAAAGTTCTTCGAAAAGGAGGAAACGCGATTGATGCGTCCGTGGCCGCTTCTCTATGTTTGGGGGTTGTGAGTCCAGGATCTAGCGGTCTAGGCGGTGGATCATTCGCAGTGGTTAAGACAAGTGACGGGAAGGAAGTTGCTTATGATTCTAGAGAGGTTGCTCCTCTACGCGCCACTGAGGTAACATCGTTTTAGTAACAATTGCATTTGCGTTTTATGATAAAATAAAATAAAATAAAATTGAAAGATATAAAATTAAATAGCATGGCTAACATTCTCCCTGTCACGTTTTTGATGTAGAATATGTATGATGGTAATCAAAACCTAAAGTTGAAAGGAGCCTTATCAGTAGCTGTTCCCGGGGAAGTCGCGGGTTTATTCACGGCTTGGAGACAACATGGGAAACTGCCATGGAAGAAATTAGTTAGTCCCGCAAGGAAACTGGCAGCTAAAGGATTCACGATTTCAGAGTATCTCCACATGCAGATGAACGCGACTAGAAATGATATCTTAGCAGACAAAGGTCTGTCTTCGCTATTTGTATCAAATGGCGAGCTCAAAAAGCCAGGGACGATTATCCGTAACCCAAGATTGGCTTTTACACTGAAGCAAATCGGTAAATATGGTCCAAAAGCGTTTTACAATGGTACGGTTGGGGATTATCTGGTGAGTGATATACAAAAGTCTGGAGGGATAATAACTTTGAAAGATTTGCAAAGTTACAAAGTTAAGGTTAAGGAGCCATTATCTACTGACATTCTTGGATACCGATTACTCGGTATGCCTCCTCCTTCCTCCGGTGGTCCTGCTATGATGCTTGTAAGTCAAGTTATATTTTTTGGTGTAATTTTAACATTTCCTTAAACTTAAGTTTTACTTTTTAGGGGTTTCTTGTGTTGCAGGTTTTGAATATTCTTTCACAATATGGGGTTCCATCTGGTGTTTCGGGTCCTCTCGGTGTTCATCGATTAGTCGAGGCTCTGAAACACGCATTTGCGGTTAGAATGAACCTTGGGGATCCAGATTTCGTCGATGTTACCAAAGTTGTTTCAGATATGTTGTCTCCAAAGTTTGCAAAAGACTTAAAGAAAAAGATTAGCGATGAGAGAACCTTTAAGCCCAAACATTATGGTGCCAAGTAAGTCTTTCAATCTATTAAATCCACATATTTCATCCTCATTTATTGATTGATTGATCTTCCTTCCCACCAACACATAGATGGAATGAGCTTCAGGATCACGGGACGAGCCATTTGTCGATAATAGACAAGGATAGAAATGCTGTTTCGATGACTAATACAGTAAACTATTTCTTTGGTGCACTAATGATGTCTCCAAGCACCGGAATCGTTCTGAACAACGAAATGGATGATTTCTCCATCCCCATGAAATCCGTCGGTGGCCGCGATGTGCCGCCACCACCACCGGCTAACTTCATCCGTCCAGGGAAACGTCCTTTGTCCTCAATGGCTCCCACCATTGTGCTTAAGGTTAGAAAAAAGGCATGTTACTTGTGACACACGAAACTATGAATTAGGGTTTCAGTTTTTTTATGCGCTTGTTTACGCAGGACGGTAAAGTTAAAGCCTCCGTGGGTGCAAGCGGAGGAATATTTATCATCGCTGGAACAACGGAAGTTTTCTTGAATCATTTCTTCCTCAACATGGATCCTCTCTCTTCCGTCTTGGCTCCAAGAATCTACCACCAGGTTTTTATCCCCTTTGTAGAAACTTTCTTTTTCTTCTTTGTTCATAACTAAAAAATTGTTATTGTGATTTCTTTTTGCAGTTGATACCTAACAGAGTTATGTATGAGAACTGGACTACTGTTTACGATGATCATTTCGAGATTCCTAAAGAGACAAGAGATGTGTTGGAGAAGAAAGGTCATGTCCTAACGCCGCTTGCCGGTGGAATGATATCTCAGTTCGTAGTTGAAGAATCCGATGGGAAGCTTGTGGCTGTGAGTGATCCAAGAAAAGGAGGGTTCCCTTCAGGATATTGAGACTTGATAAATTTGGTTCCAATAATATTATTGCATGGTTATAAACCTTTAAATTCGATAAATAAAAAGCGATAATATTGATCCAGAATTTAATTACTAACTTTTTATTAAATTAAATTACTAACTTATGCTCATGGGTTAGTGAAAAACCAAATATATTTGGTACAGTAAGAAAAATTAGAGATTGCTCAATTAACTTTTTTAAACACCAACACTAGAATCTTACATAGTATATTATTTAATTTAAATATTTTATTAAGTTATATAAAGTCATTAATTTATGTTATAAATAGGATTAGATACTTACATAAGAGTTTGTTTAAAATATATCATATGGAAAGTGGAAACCATATTGTGAATAGAACCTCGTTAAAAAACTATTATTTGCCAAGTATAACATTCCAAAGTATAACATTCCAAATGTTAATTTATAAAATTTTACATCGATTATGAAGACCGTATATCCTCTTTCTCTCACCAAAATAGCTTGCAAGCATTTATAGCCATTCTTTACATAGGTAAATGTTCCATTATGAACAATGCTTCTCACCTTGATTTGATTGGTGAACCCGTAAGTATTGCGAAAAGTCACGTCTTAAAACATAATCGCAGAACCATAACACATCTTTCATTTCTCGTAAGCAAACCATAACGATCATCAAGAAAGTTTTTCTAAATATCAGCAACCGTGGCGAAGCTATATAAAAAGGAAGAGGAGAGAAAAAAGGTAATGGAGGAAGAAGAGGATGAAGACGACACGTTCGAGGATGCCGTGTGCAACAAGACACCAGCCAGAGTCAACACACCTTTGTCTATAATCACCGAGGCGTTCGAAAATCTAGCTGATCTTCTAAAACCAGACATAACAACCGAAGAAGACGGGTTGAGTCTTGATGCTTTCTGCAATGCGTGTACACACGTCTCTGTCCTCTTCAGCTGCCTAGGGTTCGCCTTCAAATTTGCTGAGATGGAGTACATCTCCAAAGTTAACGATTTGGTTGAAGCCTCGAAAACATTAGACACGTTACAGAATATTTTGGACCTAGACGTGGAGAAAGATACGGTGAAAACACCTGGTAGCCGTTCACGTAACCTGAGACGTGTGAGACTAGGGTTAGACCTAATCCGAGCAATCTTCGAGAAGTTCTTGATGACAGATGAGTACTCTTTGAAAGACGCTGCGACAACAGCTTACACAGAAGTATGCGCACCGTTTCATACATGGGCTGTTAGAACCGCAGTTTACGCGGGAATGTATACGCTTCCCACGAGGGATCAGCTTCTGTTACGGCTCGATGAAACTGAACAATCTGTTGAGAAGAACATGAGGAGATACATGGAGGCCTCACGACCCATCATAGAGTATATTGACAAACTTTACATTGAAAGGAACATTAAACTCGACTGGTAACCATTTTTTGTTCTACGTACGTCAGTTTTGTCTTTGTAAATTACTAATATTACTATTAATATTATTTTTTTCTTTGTAAATTAAAATGGAGCTTCTGTCTGAAGGCTAAACAAAAAAAAACGAGGGTTTGTCACTTGATGTAATACGCACGTTGAGCAAATCAAAACGTTTTCAAAACGATATAGATCATCTTCCTTCTCTCTACTTTTAATTCAGTCCCTTTTGCCTTTTGACTATCATTTTATTTCTGAAGTTTGGTATTGACCAAACTTTCTTTGGGTTTCTGTATCAAAGTTATTTTTTCGTTTTGGTCAGTTATGTTATACAGAAATTAAATGTTAAATGACAAATGATTACCATCATAGTTTGGGTGGTGTAGTCGGTTATCACGCTAGTCTCACACACTAGAGGTCCCCGGTTCAAACCCGGGCTCAGACATTTTTGTATATCTTTTTTGTATATTTTTTTGTATATTTTTTTTTAATTAAGCAAAAGTCACCTATATAATTTAGTTGCTAAACGATGGTTTAGAGTTGCTCAAGTCTTCATGACATCATCAAACTACATTATAATTTGCAAAAAGTTTATGCATAGTCTCACTCACGAATAAAATGAGTTATCATCTTATAAGGTTGTTGTACGCAAGATTTAGTTATCGATATTTAAAAATTCTTTGCAAACGTTCCTCTTGTAAACCAAAAATTATTCAAAGCTCCATAAAAAGCAAAAATATTTTTTTACTCTGTTCGTTCATCGAAGGTACCAACGTCTAGTAAAAACATACAAAGAGTCTTCTCATGCGTTCTAACATTAGAAATATCAAAACCAAACTTAACAAAAGCCTGCTATGAAAACAATGACATGAAATCACCAAGATCACTTGTTATTAGCTGCAAGTTTAGCTGCAGCCAAGTAGAAAGAAATGGAATAGGTATTTTGATGATAACGATCACAAGAGAAAGTAGTCCATCTCTAATTGTAGATAGAAACAGATCGAAGAAGCTTGTAAACTCAAGATAACTTCCTATCCGTACAGCAAAATCACACAATTACTTGAGCTTCAAAGTTCACACAATCATAAGTTGAAACTTACATCAGCTCCAATCATGTCGTAACCCAACTAAAATTATCTAGATCTTCACATTTACACAAATGTGGGAAATTTATTACTAAAAATCATTTAAAAATAAAATTAACATTCATTTCATATATTTTTATTCATAATTAGTTTTTCAATACCAAATTGGATACCAGTTGTTGGTTGCATCGGTTAAAAGCCAAAAACTTTTATAAAACCAATACAAACCTTTTCTCCTACATTTCCACATGGTCTCGTTGGAACCCATGGTTCTGTTAATAATCTCTTATTTCTGTTTCTTTATATTGTTCTTGTACTTTCTTTAGCTGTAATCTCTTCCTTGATTTATTTAGTTTAAAGCCCATCGATCATCCACTAAAATCATTTCGACTTTGTAAACAAATAATTTTAACACAAGAACAAAATTTCGGCCTATCCTTAAGAAGGTGTCAGAGAGGATTGATTTGTTCAAGTAAAAAGTCGACACACAAGTATTGCTCCCTATAGTGAGGGCATCTGAGTCACATGCTTCCACATGCCACCAAAGAGTTTGGAACTTCCCATACACATATATACAAATATACAATAGATTGGCATGCGTAAATGGTGAACACATCATTCAGAGAACACGTGTTAGAGAGTTATTCATACAAACACCTTAAGACGATCCACGGAAAAAGGGAATCTTGGTAACGTGAACTGTTCCTGTGCATTTTTATTTGACAGATATAAATATATCATTTTTTATAAATTGTGGAGACCTCAAATGAGCTATTATAATAGATGGTACGCAAGGCTTGGCGGTCTTGAATTCATAAACTGAAGGGATTCATTTGTCTAATGTTTCTTGCTTTAACTAGTTGCTTATAGTTTTACTTATAAATTCAGTCTAATTTCCACAAAATATTGACAGTACATTTCAGTTTTAAGCATTTTTATTAGTATAAACTTGAGACTTGCAGAAATTTACACACGCACAAATAATAAAAGAACTTTGATAGTTTTCAAGCTTAAACATTTGCATTTGTGTTTAAATTCTTATGTTGGTAAAATGTTAAGATTTTATATCAATTTTAACTTTTGACAGTATTGTAGGACTCGTAGCGGACTTATCAAATAAAAACTAAACAACACCAAACAAAACTAAAATGTTAAGATTTAGTTTTCCTTAACTTCATATATATATATATATATATATATATATATATATATATATATATTATATATATTCATATTCAAAAAATTACAGTATATTTATTGAAAATCTAGTTACAAATTAAGCAAAACTTTGATGCGTATTCCTTATAACACATAGCCAAGATTAAACACTTCAACATTAAAAAGCATACAGGAATTGATTTTAAAAAGGTTAGACTTTTCGTAAGCGTAGCACGTTAACTTGAATACATTTGCATTCACTTAATGCCAAACCAAAATTTCAGAGAAGACATGCACTATTGGTTATACTTTTGTTTTACTGTTTCCATACTTTCTCGAAGGAATGAATCTCTTAAAATTGACCTATATGCTTAAGAAAAGGCCTACGAACTTGAAAACTTACGGCGAACAATGATTGGTCGAATGCTACTATTATTGCGCCTCTAAGATTTATAAATTTTAGTCGGCCAATAATTGGAGGCTGTGATAAAGACACAGTTGGAGAAATTAAAGTTAGAAAAGTGAAATTATAGAGAATCCCTCTCACCTTTTCTGGTGGATTCCAACTCGTCATTCGTAACTTTTTTCCTTTCCAACAAATTTTATGATATGGTTTAAATTCATGCACTGGTTAATAATACTGTATATGTCTTTCTCCTTAGTTGAAAACCATAACCCAATGGGAAAAAATGCCAAGCCAAAAAAAGAAGAAGAAATGCATTATATTTGGTTTGATTCAGTCGTACTGGATCATAGGGTATATGATATGTAAGGTCAACTTCTCAAAGATTGTCCCTCAATTTTGCTTCTTTTTCTTTTCTACCCTTTTCATTTTTAAGACAGATTTTCCCCCCAAATTCGTATATATCCTATGTTGATGAATAAAATTAATAGTTTGACAGAAGCAAAACAAAATACAAATCAATTTCAATATGAGAATATCCAAATATCAATTGCATTTCCAAACATATTTAATATATTAATAATTCCAAATGATCAACTGGATGTGTACGTATTCCATTCAATCATAAGCCGACTAGGTCTTTGCAGGTTTAGTTTACGTGGCTTGCATTTCTATTATTTTCTGTAGCATAGGATCAGGACATCCCTAAGAACTCAGGGTTGTTAAAACATATACCACTATAATTACTGCAACAATAATTTTGGAGCATGCGTTAACATGTAAATTAGTTAATAATTAAAGCTATACAAAAAAACTATAAATGTATAAGCCACCAAATCCCGCAATGATCTTCTTGTGGCATGTCGGGACAAATGGGTGAAGTAACACTAATGGTTTGTTCAAAAGTAGACAGCCAATAACGTGAGACTAAAAATCCTAATCAAATCTTAATTAACGCCATGAGTTTTCTAGTTATACTTTCTAATATTTAACAAAATGTTTTCTTCATTGTCGCTAGCTCAGTCATAGCTACATAAACACTTATACTTAGGTCCAAGCCTAGGCGGATATAAGAAGTCAATCAAGTTGGTCCTTTGAATTTATATCTTATATAACTAGTTTTTTTGTTTACATCAGTTATGAGTAAAATATGGAAAGTTTTATTTTCATCCTTTCTATGAGTCAAAATATTGAATTGACCACATGGGATTGTGACTCAAACAATTAAAATATTAATAATAGTTTGTCTAGATTCTAAATTTTGGGAAAAGCATCAGAAGTTTACTAACAATAAATTGAGGAAATAAATAAAAATAGACTTGCTTTTTAACTAATTTTGGTAATATATGTTTTTGTGATATTACATAGTTGAATTTTATAACTTATGAATTTCATATCACATAGTTAATTAATTGATGAAACAAACGAAGAAAAAAGTGGACGACTGGTTCAATCAAATATGAGAACATTGACTCTGAAGCCGATTTAGTTGTACTGTCAGAGAGATTCTCTTATTGGTGCTGTTTTTCTTGGGATTCCTAAGACTTAGACAAATGATGTCACATAAGATTCCATACAAAGATATGTAATTGGTTATGTATAATTAGGAATTATTTTATCTTTATTTAAACAATTAATAATGTAAGTAAGTCTTTAATTAATTAAGCTAAGCAGAAAAGATCCGATCATAGGCTGAGTCTCTTTGACGCCATCTTCGCACCCAAGTTTTGCGTCATGGAGTATTCCATTTCTTTCTTATTGTTTCGAAAAATAAAATAAAAGGATTCCTTCTTCGTTGCAAATAGATTCCATGCGATGAACTTAGCTTATTTAAAGATTCAATTGTTTGAGAAAACTCGTGCTTCAGTTATAAAAGAAACAACGACTGCCAAAACAAATATATTAAAACTAAAATAATCCATCAAAACCGAAACAATTCTGTTTGAACTGAATAAAAGAACAAGAAAATTGAATAGAAGAAAACTTATAAAATAAAAATAGATTTATCTAGTCAAATGTATCTAGTTCTTCTTCTTCTTTTTCTTTTTTTTTTTGTAAATTAACAAAATATTTAATTTTATATATTTTCAAAATGTATCTAGTTCTTATCAGCCTATAATCCGAGATTAGAACAAACTAAAATATAAAACCTACAGCTCAAAAATTGATTACTAAAAAATGAAATAATTGATTGATTAGTAACAACATTCAACCCCAAACGGAAACGTATCACATGGGTCAATATATGCTAAATATGGTTTCACTTTTATTAGTAGTCCTCGTTTTGAACTACTTGATATCCAAAACATTAAAAATACCGAAATGTTGGCGGGATATTTTAATTCGAAATATAAGGAAATAATACTTATATATCATGACATTTCATTTGATTTCGAGATAACATCTAGATACATGGATATCTCATTACAATTTTTAATACAATTTTTACATGTGCGTTCAATACATTGTTTTGTTAAAGATGCGTTGAGTACAATACATAGAAGGAAAAAACTTGATTAACATGTCACTGAAAAAGAGTCTTCTGTACTTATAGGCTTATTTGCTCCTATCATCATGCTCCAGATCTCAATTGTTTCCATTCCACTAAACGCTGCAAGAAATCCATAACCTGAAAATAATTAAGAAAAATATACATTACTCAGCTTATCATTAATACACAATATACAGAACAATTTAAGGAACTCTTGATACGAACTTAATAATTTTAAATGAAAAAGATGAACATGTTTACCTCATCAGGCTCTTGCAGAGAATAAGATGCGTTAGTCTCCTTTGGAAATTTGGATACAAGAATGCCAAGACCTTGTCTTCTTTCTCTCAATATCTATAACAAATTTACTTTAGATCATTGAAAAATAACTATTTAATTTCAAATCCTTCAGTTACGAGATTATATATACCTTAAATGCATCTTCGTCTGTGCGATCATCGCCGATATAGAGGGGAAAAACATCCGTACAATTGGCGTATCCTACAAAAGGCAACACTATTTTAATTAATACTATTGATCTCGCCATTAATCATGTTACTCATAATTAATTAGTCGATGAAGAAGTTACCAAGTGACTCTAATAAAAACTCGAGTGCTTTGCCTTTATCCCATTTAATGATAGGACGAATTTCCAATACCTGAACGATATAACGAAGCATAAACCCATTAATTAAGAAAAAAACTCTAGTCACATTTAAAAATAGAAACCAATTAACTAATACAGTAGTAATATAGTATCTTACTTTTCTTCCTTGAGTAAGTCGTAGCTTAGGGTAGTCCTTCATGACTGATCGAACTTGATTAGCCAAATCACTCCAGTTCTGTCAATACATATATAATTGATTGGTTAATGTTATTTTTATTACACTAATAAATAACGAATTATTGAAAAAGAACATTATGTACTTTCTCATCGACGCGTCGGAAGTGAACAGATACACAAAATTTATTGTTCTCTACGTTGGCTCCGGGAGTTAATTTTGTTTTCTCCACTAACTTTTGATAAACCTGAACAAAGACATATTAAGTAATGTAAGTAACAATGAAGTAGTTTTTATTATTGTTCAAATATACGAGAAATCATGAAGGAGAATGTGACCTCGTCGATCATGGGGAGGAACTCTGTAGCTGGTTGGCAAAGAAGAGATTTATCCTGTAGTTTTTTTTATAACAAACAAATGAGAAGGAGAAGATAAAAGTTATTAATTATCTATTTATGTAAAAAGGTATAGGAGAAAAACTTACATCCTTATACTTGGACCCTTGCTCTGGTCCTTTGATGTCCATTCCATGACTTCCAGCATAGTACAACTCAGTCAGTTTTACAAAATTATAAACCTGAAAATTGACAGAATTACTATAATTAGCTTCAATAAGTTATCACTACGTACTAATTAAATTATGGTAATTGTATATTTTTATTATACCTTTTCTCTGCATCTTCCACTAACTATGGCAGTCGGAAAACAGTTTGCTAGCTTTCTCACTGTCCTTCTCATCTATACATAAAAGCAAAAATAGAATGTCAAAACATTTTCTTGAATTAGTAAATTTATATTTATTATATATATAGGTTTTACAAATGAACCTTCTTAGAGATGAAAGCTCGGTCTGGATCATCAACAATGGGAGATAAAGTGCCATCATAATCCAAGAACATAACGATCTGTTTTCCTTCAGAAACATGAAGAATCTCTTCGAACATATATAAAGCTGATGGATGTTCTGTCTGCGAAAATTATACAAACCTCGTTTATTATAAGAGAATAAAATATATAACATAAACAAGTAGACGTTATAGCTTGATCATAATGATATACTTACCAGCCAAGAGCTTTGTTTCGTCAAAGATTTGAGGTGAGTAGGAGAACAAGCTCTCATGGAATCAACCCATGAATTGATTAATCCTCCTCCATTGTTGATAATAAGATCTTGAAGAACTTTCTTCTTCGCCGTTGATACATCCGTTTTTGATTCGTCTCCTGTTTCATTTTTCACCGGTTTTGTGTTTCCTTCGATGAATCTTACTGAAAATAAAAGAAAGTTCAGAAAAACAGATGAGGACATGTAAAACATATCACCGTGTGTTTACGTATTAAACTAACAAACTCAACGATTTACCCATTTTTTGTTTGCAAATATAAGTCGAAAGAGATAGAAAAAGAGATTTGAGTTGTGAAAAAACAGAGAGAGAATGTGTGTGTGGGCTTGAGAGAGACAGAAGCTGAAGTATGGTATGGTCTGAATTTATAGTTGCAAATTATTGTAGAAAAAAAAAACAAGAAATTTTATGGTTTGGACAACATTTTAACTTAAACTTAAAAAGAGATATGTAGTGTGTGTGAACGCTGGAACCCATTTGAGAGTGAGCCCTACCGTATGGTTAGTGGGGTCTACAAAGCGGCTTTCCCGATCTCACCGATCGTTAAGTTAATTTTAGCCTTGCAGCGTTCCCAGCAACCGCCACGTGGTCCCCTCCCATTAACAAGAACACCACCATATGCTTGTTTCTTCTGCCCTCTTGGTTGGTGCTCCTAATTTGTTTTTACCAATAACCAAATCAATTTTCTAATAATCAGATGTACTATGGAGAATGTATAGTATATAATTATTTCTTTTGTCAACATAGAGGGTTTTCTTATTAAAAAACTTACTCGCTCGATGTTATAAGAAACCAAACAATTTGGCTGTTATATGATGTAATTAATAGATAGTCTTACTTTCAATGAGGTGATTATGGGACTAAAATAGTTAAAAATTATTCTCGCAACCACTATTTCAGATGGTTCGATTTACATTTTGATTGGAACATATAAGATTACACATCAATTTTTTTAGATAAATGAAAAAACTTCAAATGTCTATTTCTAAAAATAGTTAATGTCACATTTTGATATAAGATTTCATCTATCTTTTATGTTTTATGTTTGCTTGTTGGTCGAGTTTGGTTAAACTCTTCTCTTATTTGTAATATGAATGTTTGAGTACTAATGGAAAAAGTTGTGTTACAAAAAAAAAAAAAAGGTACTTGTGGGCCTCCGTGGCTGGTCCAGAAAACATAAATCACCATCCTCCTCCGTAAGTAGCACCTTAAATTCTAATTTAATTCTGATGTCTAAAACAACATTTTATACCCCCTTGAACTACTTCTAAACACACATATATACAATAGATAACCACATTTTTATTAACGATTGAAATCATTCTCAAATATAATGGATCCCTTTTTCAATAAGTTAGCACTTCAAGAAAACCAAGCATATAAGTCGTACGCATGGGACATATTTTAATCTTTGACCATATATCACATGACATTTTTGGATGCGACAAGCTCTTATTGTAAACCACCAAACGAGTAAATTCAAGGACTCTGTACTTTATGGAAAAAAGCATAGTATAATTGTAACCCTGTATAAAAATCCTAATTTCAAAAATGTTACCATTTCTTTCTGGTCAAAATTCAAAAAGAAAAAAAAAACAAAATATATGTCCATTGAGTCAATGGCTTTGACTAAACTGCTAGAAAAAAAATCCATAGCCGTTAATTTGAGAATATTAGTAGATCAATTATATGGATGGCGTCTATGAAACGAGAAAAGGTAACGATTCTTTTTGTCAAAATATATTTCACTATTCCATCAAGTTGCTCTCATTTCTTGATAATCTTATAGGCTCTATATTTCATTCTAGGTACCAAATTCTAATTAAGTTTATCTGTCATCCCAACTAACCAGTAATTAATACCTTTCAATTCTGATTCTTTTTGTAGAGTTGATCCACACCTCAATTATATGAATGAATCTACAATAAAAAATGTAGTTAGTATATGATTTGGAGAATATCATAGTCACGTAGCTACTATATGCTACAACTAAAGTTAGATTTTGGGTTCTGATGTTAGTGTAGTAATTTAATTATAGGCTGATCGAAATGCCCCCAATCATTGATAACTTTCCAATATTTTTTTTTTTAATATAAAGCACAAGCTATTAACCTACATGTTTAAAATTTTAGAAGAGATGAATGATTTGCCGATGTTCAGTAGATTGTAGGAATGATTATGTATGTACATATATACAAACGCATATAGCCTATTTCTCATGTCCCATTTTGATTTCTACAATCCCGAGTTCTCGATATAAAAATGCACTAGTTTATAATGTATTTAATATTTATGTATGCAAAATATTTAGACAAATGCAAACAAAATGTTGTTTTAGATTTATTGAAAGCCTTTCACGAATACTGGGACCAAATATATAGTGGAGAAAATTCATCTTTAAAGAGAGAAAAAGAAGCACGTTCTTACTTGAAAATCATTTTGTTATCTATGATCTATATGTGTTAAAAGGAGAATGTCATATAGTATACGCTTTATAAGCTCCAAGAGTCGCCAATCTACAATTTGGGTGGCTTCTCTTTATATCTCCATGTCCTTCAGACCTTTAACGGACCTACACTTTTTCGATAATCAGAGCTATATATGAGACTGACATGATCTTTCTTTTAACGTATCTGAAATGCATATGTATATTAATCATCGCATGAAAAAAGCAGTCCAATACGTAAAGGCATGGTTATTACAAATCTTAAGAACTTAAAAAAAAAAAATAAGAGAATTTCTTAGTTTTTAACTAAAAAAGTTAGGAAACATTTCTTAAACAAGAGATTAAGAGACGTCTCTTAGCTTTTTTCTAGTTAAAAGCTAAGAAACTGTCTTTTATTTTCTCTAAGAAACTCTTTGTAATAATTATGGTCTTAGATGTGATCTCCACTCATATCTAGTTAATTGTTTCGGTTCGGTGTATATTTATGTTTATTCTACATTATTTTTCTAAAATCATTAAACGCGTATACTGAATTTGATATAATCATTAAAATGGATAGAGCTAACTATTCCACGCGGACCACATACGGTCGATCGCAGAATTATTATAACTTTCTTTTAGAAAATGTTTTTCGATAACTATCAACTGTTAAACTATTCTAACAAGAAAGACAATCTTTTCTAAGATCATGTAAATAAAATGAGATCGCTCGACGGATTTGAACGGAAACTAGTTGGATCAGTTGTGACATTTGTATAGAATTATAATGGATCGTAGTAAGCTTCGCGTTGGAATTTTCCACTTTCGACGTGTCTTGCATTAAAGATAAACCCTAAGCCTTCCCATTTTTGTTTTTATGATTAAATATATAAGAAAACAAAACCTTATTCTTTATCTAAATTTGATACATAAAGTTGGTGTATCCTCTAATTTTCTATTTTCCCTAATCGACTAATCACGTGTCCTTCTCCATTGCATGATTTTATATTATACACATATTTTTTAAAGTTTGACGTGTATATTACTGTATACATGTCTAATATCTCTATAAATCTACACAACAAACACTTATATATCATATATCCACTCCCAATTGGATAAAAGTATATTATATTATTATTCTGTACCAATTACTTAATTATAATATTCTAAAATTCGCAAGTTACTTTTAAGGTAAGCTCTGAATTACGAGTATTAATATGTAGTGATATGGCATGAGCTTGCTGATATATATAAATCACTTAATGAACTTCTGACTCAAAAATAAATTATATTTTGTTTGCAATTTTTTTGTTTGTTTATATACAAACATTATATCAACTCAAGTATATCACAAAAAAACATGGACGAAGGTATTGATTTGGTTCATAAACCAAATCTAATTTCAAAATTAATTACATATTGAAGTTTACTCAAAAGATTATATTATGCGGCAATCATTATAGTCATACATACCCCGCCACTGGCCTATCAACTATAATTTTCTTGAAATATTATTTCTATCCTTTTTGTTTTCTGAAAGCTTATCGGGCCTGGTTTCAGAAACTGAAACATAGTTTATATACACATCCCAACTCCAATTTGGATTAGGGAGGTGCCATAGATAGCCCGTTAAGTGCCAAATCCAACTGTTTTTGGGCCATAATTGAAGGAAACACTAGTATGATATCATCCATATTTCGGCCCAACAGTCTCTTATACAATGCTTAAAGGCCTATAATCAATTACTAAGAAATGATCAAGAAAACTTACTCAATCCACCTCTATTTTCTAAAAAAAAATAAAAATACCTATTTTCCATTTGTTTTCAAAAGACGAAATAGTATTCCTCTGTGTATTTTTGTTAACAAATTTTTTATTATTAATTTTTAATTTTATAATTTTGACTATAAATAAATATTTTTAAAAAGAAATACTGTTTTTTATAAGCAGATTGATACATTTATTTAAATAATAGTTTTTAAAAGAATTCTCTAGTTTTAAAATATCATAATTTTATGAAAATCTTACAAAAATTAACAAATCAAGTTAATTATCAACTTTCACAAACAATAAATATTACTTAAAATAAATAAAAACAATATATCAAAATACTTTTGATGAAAAACAGAAAAATACATTAGAAACGAACACATTTCTACTTTATAGTTTCTTTATTTCTTGTAGAAACATAGAGGAATATATTAGGAGATGGTCCAAGAGTGGTGAATGTAGGACTAAGGATTAGGTGCTTATACTTTGTATATGATTACAAGCTGAAATTCCAACAAAAGATAGATCCATGCACCATTAATTCATCTGCCAATATATAGTTGTGAAGAATTAAGTATTAGGAAAAGCCTTTTGTATACTTCCACAACCACAAGCATCCATTTCAAACCCCTTTTTTGTCCGTATGAACAGAATATTGGATAAGGCTGCTTTATTCATTCCTCTGTGTATACATATTATAATATTGGCAGCATACAGACTCTAACATTAGTCATACATCAATTTTACCCTTTGCCACATTTGGTGGTTATTGTGTGCTTCTTTACCTTAGAGAATCAAACTTTGTGGCTTATCTGATCCCGTATGACAATTAGGGACCCCTTGCGCTGGCCCTATTCCTTCCATGATCTTTCTAATATACTTTATCAGCATTCAAACCTTTTTTTATAATGTCCAAAACTGATATGATAGTTAAACGAAATAGCAAAAGAAAAATGAACATAAAATCATAAAATAAGAAGACTAATACTTTACATTCATTAAAGATGATAATAATACACATAACTTCTCTGATGATTGGTCTACGACAAGGTTTCTGAGGAAAAAAAAACACATGAACCAGCCAGACCAAACACATGGAAGATGATTTCAACAGAGATAACCTTGGACGATTCTCTACAACTGTAAAAAAATTTCAGTTGCAGAGATTAACTAACTAATATGATATATCATTTAAGATTCAGAGAGTTTGCTAATGGCGTCCCAATCAATCTCCACAGAAGGAAACTTCTCCAGCACGAAACTCCCAATCTCATCAAACCCTGAATCTGAAAAATCCAAGAACGTAGTGGTAATACCTGATTCCGGTGAAGAAGATCCCACCTGAGACTCATCTAAAAATGAATTTTCATCAGCTCTCAAAGACCCAAATTCAATTTCTCGATACTCTGCTTTTGGCGGGATAAGCTCTGTTTCAGAACAGGGGAGATCATCATCCTCTGTTTTTACCAAGCTCTGACAAATCGCTTCGAGCTTTGATTCAACAGAGTGATGAAGAGGCTTGAAGCTGCTATCACCGCTCCCGTATCCACACTCTTGCCTCATGTGTGGAAAATTAAGCCTCGCGAGCTCGCCACGAAGCTTGTAAGCAGCTTGATCATAAGCCATGGCTGCTTCTTCAGCTCTGTCGAAAGTTCCAAGCCAGAGTCGGGTCCGGTTCTTGGGTAAACGGATCTCAGCAACCCATTTTCCCCAGTGCCTTTGTCTAACTCCTCTGTAGAGCTTCTGAGTAGTCATGTTCTTCATTGGTGCTGGCTTTGGAGAGAGATTTGAGATGCGTCTCTGGTTAAGCTGGTTTTGAATCTGGTGGATTTGGTAAGGTCTGAGCTGGTTTAGACCGAGAGGTGTGGTTTGATTGAAACCGAAGACTGTGTTTGGAACCGGAGGAAGAGATGGAACAGAGTTGGTAAGAGGTTTAAGTACTTTCATCAGCTCTTCTCTAAAAGGATCTGAGAGATCTCTGCTGCTATTGAACATATCTATGGCTGCCATGGATCTTATAAACGTAACGGAGAAGGATCAAAAACACACCTTCTTAGTTTGATCGGACAGAAGTTAAAATCTATGAAAGACGGGGTTGAAATATATCGAAGACGGGGTTGAAATATATCGAAATGAAAACTTCGGGGTCAAAATAAGAAATTTGATAGTAGTTTTTATTTTGGCTCTCTCTAAATTTGATTTTTTTTTTTTTTGTCGCTCTTGGTTCTGCTTGATGCGAAGTTCTTTGCTTATATAATACGAGAAGCTAAACCGCCCATTGAGTTCATTTTATTGTTGTAGATATATATATTAGTTCAACAGAACTTTTCTATTATTTATTTTCTCTCTACTTTCTTTTGATGCTTTTGTTCTATTCACAGTTTGTTAATTTCTCATCAGCTCGAAGAGTTCTTTTATTCCATGGAGACTTAGACAATAGGAAAACGAAGTCCACATATTCTTTGGATCTTAGCCGTTCTCAGTGAATGATTGAGAATAATACGACTTTATGGCGTGTGTATGTGTGTTATAAAAGAATCATCAATCATCTTGGTTTTAAAATTGTAAAACAGTAATTTTCTGTAAAAGCTAAAAATTACATTCTAATTTCCAAATTGAAAACAAAAGGAAAGGAACATATTTCATTATTTTTTTTTCTTTTTGATAAAACATATTTCATTATTCACACTTCATTTTATCATGTTACCTTATTAAGTTACTATTTTTTATACACTTCATCTCTGTTTCTTGAAAGAATAACTTCAAAAAAAAACAATATACTAGAAGTCATTTGATCTTGCGCTCTTGTTTTGGAAGTTATTTGTCGAAATGGAATCTTTCCAGCAAAAAAAAAAATACACAAAATATTCTTAAGAGCCAAAAGTGTTGATTCTAGGGCAAGTTGAAAGGCCAGTTTGCGTTCTATCCAACTAAATAAAAATGTTTTCATAGTTATCAACAGCAAGTTCTCTATTTTCTTTATGCCAAAATATCTCTTATATTACGTCAAATTACAACATCAAATAACATGAAATTTTAATATATATTATTTATTTCTCATGTTGAATTAGAAGGGGGAAGATTGTCAGTTTATCTTCTTTTCCTGAGGAAATTCAGACAAAATGATAATCTCACATCACATTCCTAAGGAAATTAGTTAAGAAAAAAAAGAATTGCAAAAGGTGAATAAGAAGATCCATTAGAGCATGTTCAATGGAAGAGACCCAATTGGGTCTCTTAGGTAATATTTATTTACTAAATTTTTGTTAAGAGATCTTGTTAAAGTATTTTTGTTTTCTTTGCTTCAATGGTAAAACCTCATTAGGGGTTCTTAAAAAAAAACATTTGTGTTGTTCACCAATGAATCAATAAACTCACAAAATTACATGTAACCATTAAATGAAACAATTACAAGCAAAGTGTTCCACCAAATCATGGCCTGGATATAGCCAAACATTTAAATGGTGGTAATATAATTGCTCAATCAGTGATTGTTTCAAGCCCCATGAATCACAGTAGTAGCCATGTTCTTAATGACATATTACGCAGCAAAAATACAAGAACAAAAGCACCAAAGTGATGTTAGACTGCATGCATACCACGAGTTTTACTCTGAGTCCCTCCTCCCGCAAGCTAGGAATACAACTAAACCATTACAACCCAACGACCAGGTGTCCTCATACAGATTGATAAGCATGTGCTGTTGTGGAGAAGTCTACTGCAATACCTCATGTACGAAGCAACCTCAAACTTGTCAGCAGCCATAAGCACATCTAATAAAGCAGGTGCCGTTGTGACAGTTAGAGAGCTGCTATACATAAAGTTTAAAAGCTCCATCAAAGCACCTTCCTCTGCCATAAACACACAAAAAAACAGAGCATGAAAAAAATCAACAATGTGAACTCTCTTAACAACACTAACCACGTTTCATAAATACAAAATAACACATGTGAAAACCAAAATCAGTAACTGAGTTAATAATACCAAAGGAACGAAGAATCAAAAACAATAAGTATAAACAGAGCAAAAGCTTGAAATGAAATTGACGTACCTTGAGCACTAATTCTAAGGGCCACCAGAGCTTCGACCGCCTCCATCACCACCGCTTCCTCTCTGGACACAATCACGAGCCAATTCACGAGCCAAAATCAACCACCAAACCTATTCGTAGCTCTCAGCCGTAAGATCAGACTCGAGCGAGTTAGAGAAAGTGGACGACTCGCTCCGAGATTTAGCCACCGCCTGCACCGCGTCGGGATCCATCTCGAGAGAAGAAATGAGACGAAGAACTCAACACCTCTTCTTTGCCCAATATTTGTGTGACACGTGTCTCCTAAGAACCGTGCCTTTACTCTCTTAACTAAGAGACGTGTCTTGGGTTAATGTCTTTTTTTCTTTTTTCTTTAATCTTAACTAACCTAAGCAACCCTATTAAGAGTCAGCAATAAACATGTTCTTAGCTTCCTTGTGACGCAAACTTTAGCTGCATTTGAGTTCTCACCTCTTTCCACCATCGTCCAATATCTTTCTTGACTTTTTATCTCACTCCATTTTCTTGCTCACAAACTAATTTCATATTCCCCTTGTTTACATACATTTATTTATGCGGATACATTTTATGACTTGGACCACATAAAATACATTTTGAAATATGGAATAATATGACCACCAAATGTTCTGATGGTTTATATTACTGCAATTTCTTCGTTTTGTAAACATGGACGAAATATTACTTCATTATTCCCATTTGTGTTCCCATTTGTGTTCAAAAAAAAAAAAAAAAAAAAAAAAGCTTGTTTATTCCTGAGTTCATGCATTTACGGGTGAAATTCAAAACAATTAAGAGTAGCCTTCCACGTAATTTTATTCCCTTGTTGTCTTACTTGAAAAAAGATTCTTCGAAACGATAGTACGTGAAAATGCCAATGTGGGGGCAAATTATTTTATAGAGAATAAGATAACATTTGGGACCCACTTTGGCATGTTCACTCGTAGGATCCTACGTGGTAGTCACTATCTATAGGTTCTCTTCTCTAAGACCTGACAAGTTACTTTGACAAAAGAAGCTAAAGAAAGAACCTATCTTTTGATCTCATCGATAATCTATTGGTAAGTCGTAACCAAATCATAACTTACAGTAGTAGTAAATCTAAACTCATCGAGATAAACTCGATTACACGTCTGATAAAGTTGTCGATATAGAATCTGATTTTTCTACGTTTTCTTTCAAAAGATATTTTTTATCCTTTGATCGGCAATGTAAGCTAAAGAATATTCGTAAATTTGTGGTTGATGATCTGGAATATGGAAAATACACGTATTGCTGCACACACACAAAAATAGTTAGCGTGACAAAAATTATAAAGACGGTGCTTCTAACAAATTTATATGAAGTCAAATTATAAACACAAACTTGTGGGAATATGAACTATAACAAAATTTCCATTTTGAGTCCTCTATGAGAACTGTAGGTAGTTGTATTGAGATTAGGCTTTTGTAAAAAAAAATGTAATTGATTGTCCCTTATCATTTATTATTGTTATCTAATCCAGAGAAGCCATATAATCATATTAGCATGACAACCTAATATTATCATGGACAGTAGTTAATCTCCAAGTCAATACACGATGTGCAATTTAGTAATTAAATATCGACAAGATCATGGCGATATAGTGGCCACTTAAACATACACGACACATTTGGATATCATTTAAAACTCAATGAAGCTAGTTGACTTTTGTAAATGTCAACTCTTCCTCCACCATTGGAGGTCAAGATAATATCAGATTAAAGCTACATTCCCTGACCGTGGCCCAAATTTAATTATGACTACACGTATTCCTTTGTTGACCCCTTGTTCAATAATTCAAACTAATTCTTTGAACATATTATTGTCACTTAATTAGACTGTATACTGATTAATTAAAGATGTGTCCAACAAAAACTGATCATTTTCATAATTCGTGCATTTTAGTTCTGATTTATTTGAAGTTAGTATTTAGTATATATAGTATGCAAAAACTATAAATATTTATTCTTCA
Source organism: Sinapis alba (assembly GCA_012274485.2). Lineage (NCBI taxonomy): Eukaryota > Viridiplantae > Streptophyta > Magnoliopsida > Brassicales > Brassicaceae > Sinapis > Sinapis alba. The sequence continues at coordinate 37,471 of MU105939.1, read as the reverse complement.
ATCCTTGACCATGAGATTGTTTGTCTTATTTACTTAGTATATGTTTCCCTTGATTATGTTTACAATGGATTATTATTTTGTAGTGTTTTTTTTACAATATACCTATTTTTTACAATGGATTATTACTTTGTAGTGTTGATATACTTACTAACACAAATACAAAAGAATAAATAAATAGTATATTGTAACAATCTTTGATCATGTGAGATGTGGAAAAAGAAGAAGAATCAACCTAATATTAGTATTTATGTTCCAAAAGAGAGAAAAAGTAATCCAATGCAACCTTTTCTTCTGAACATACTTTTTCTTATTCTTTCGAACATTGATTCATGTACTGTTGTATGTGTTGATGAAATGTTTTCTAACACATTAATCGTATATCATGTACTCCAGGATTAATTTGGATAATCTCAAAAGTTCTACTAGGAAAATAGCGACTCGAGTTTTCTCGTCACATTTACTCCAGATGTCTGGATAATCAACCCACTCTTCCAATAGTTCACTTTTCACTGTTACATCTTCATGCATTTTTAAAGAATCTTCCGAAAGCTTCTTCAATCTCCTCTACAAGCTCAGAACCGTGCTTATAGTCTATTATATTGAAAAAAAACATTTGCCTTAGGCCCCCAATAAATGTATGATAATTTGGGGTACCATATCAATTATCATTCATACTCAAGTGATTTATATGTCTTAACAAATTCGTCACCAAATCCCCTCCCATAAACTTCTTTTTTTTAAAAAACATATATTTAAAATCAATTCTAAAAATCTTGTCTTGGGCCTTGCAAAAGCCTCGCACGGCACTGTACAAGCTTCGCCAAACTCTAATACACGCTCGATAAATCCTCAACCAACACCGAGCCAATAAAGTACCGTAATTGGGCCTCGAAAATCTATAATATCCAAATTTCTAGGTCTATGAAAAAAGGAAAACAAAATATTATTAGACGATAGGATTATAAACGGGAGAACATACGCATATGGGTTTAACGAAAACTGACTTAAGAGTTAAGCCTAATGGGCTAAATGTTAGCGGGCCGGATTAGCCCGTTTTAATTGACCATTTTAACTTCTGATTAGTGGTGGATGATTAGTGATTATTGCAAAGTTTTTAGGGTAAGGTTCTAATATAAGAACGTCTCTTTAACTAAGAAAATTCACTAGGGAGCAATATTTGGTGTCCACAGACCAAATATATGAAATTATTGACCTACCAATAAAGACCTGAGGAATAATAATTGGATCTTCAATCGTATCATATCATATAAACTTTAATATTACGATAAAATACGTAGGCATGAATTATAATAATCATACAGTGTATGATTTCGTGTGTATTTAAATCGAGTGGCATGGTAATACACAACTCCCCCTTCTAGCAATAATCTAAATTACATTAGCAAAAAAAATTCCTTTTCTTTCTTCATAATTAGACGCATATTTAGAAAACAATAGTATGTTGCTTGGGAACCGACGAGGGCCACACATGCAGAGAACACCAAGCATAACGAGAATCACCATCGAGGTTGATGATACTCACACCGCCGGTCAAGATTCTGACGTGGCTATGGCAGTGGTAGACGGCGGAGATAACTACGACCACCGGTTCTTGGCGATGTTTTCGCCGAGAAATCACAAGAGGAACGAGAGAAAAGACGGTGGGAAATCATCGTTGCCGTCGTCGTCTTTTCTTGGAAGCTGTGGATTTTGCAAACGCCGTTTAGCTCCCGGTCGTGATATTTACATGTACAAGTACGTTTACATATATATTATTTACTCTTTTCTTGATTTTTTTTCATCTTACAATTATGTATTTTTATACCTCTAACTATATACATATGGATGGATACAATCACTGTAGAGGAGATGCAGCGTTTTGTAGCGTGGAATGCAGAGAACAGCAAATGGAGCACGACGAAGGCAAAGGCCGAAACAGCGTCGTACTATCACCATCAAATTAGTTCTCACTCTTAGGGCATGATTAACCCAAGAACCCCATGAGGGGTTCTTGCAAAATGTTTTTTTTCTTTAAAAAAAAAAAATTAAAAACGAACCAATCACGAGTTGCCACGTGTCAGTGGGACCCATAAACAGTGTAAGAAACCCTTAAGAACCGGTTCTTAATTAATAACTTTTAGAACCGGTTCTTACACTATTCATGGGACCCATCGCTTAAGAACCCCTCCTAAGAAACCCCTTTAATCATGGTCTTAAAGTCTTAAGTTTGTCTGTAACTTGAGATTGCCGCCCTTAATTATTAATTAGCACCGTTATGTAAAAAAATTGGAATGAAAACATATTTCCTGTTCTTCATATTATTTAGTTTGATGATATGCTTTTGAGAAATTCCCTTAGATAGATAAAAAAAAAAAAAAAAAAAAAAAAAAAAAAAAAAAAAAAAAAAAAAAAAAAAAAAAAAAAAAAAAAAAAAAAAAAAAAAAAAAAAAAAAAATCCCTTACATAGCCTCTTTTAGTTTGTTTGTCACAAAAATAGCTTTTAAGGAAGAAAATGACCAAAATGTTTTTTTTAGAAGCTAAAAAATTCATTTATATGCATTTATACCCCTATGGTTAACTAATTTGAACTTTAGGGTTTAGAGTAAAGGGGTGGGTTTGGGGTTAGGGTTTCAAATTTCAAAAAAATAAAATAAAAAAAAAATCAAATTTTCAAAAAAAAAAAAAATCTATTTTGGTCATTTTATTTTTTGAGGGCTATTTTTGTGACAAAAACTTAAAAAGGGCTATTTAAGAGAATTGCCCTATGCTTTTTATTACTTTATGCATTTTTGAAGAGCTAGTGAAAGTTGAAGTAAGCGCACCACGAACCTCGTTTTAGTAATGATCAAATAAATTCCAAAACCATAAGCACGCAACTCATGGTAATAAAGATATAAATAATTAGTAAATGTACAAATTTTTATAATGAAAAGTCACATCTCTTGCCGTATTTCATGGTTAGTACATCAATAGTAACAGTTTGAATAATTCTTATTGGACATTATTAGCTTTCTTATAGAATATATATAGTTTTGTCATGAAATCATTGGTAGAAGTTTAGGTAAAAAGGTTTAAACAATGTAATGGAAATGGAGTCACTGTCTCGTGACGATGAAAGCGTCTGATAATTAATAATGAGGTATAGAGTAAAGTAATGCGAATGCACGTCACGCCCGATCAAAGCTCAGCGATGATAACCGTATACTTTTTATATATAACCCTGGATGGAGTATACTGTTGCGTTTTTACAAAAACAGTTTCTAAATCTTTTAAACGAAGTTTAATTATAAACAGATAAATGTCTTTATACGATAGTCAAATAGGATGAAAGAGTAGTTAATAGCTCGTCCTCAATTATTGAAGACTTGAGGATGTTATATATTAATGTTTTCATGGAAATGGATCGCTATCATAGCTTATAGATAGGATTAGGTTTATAATTGGTCTGTAGTTTATTATATAATTTTGTTATTTTCTTCACTTGTCTTCTGAACTCCAAACCTCGAGGCCTAATTGTTGGAGTTTCCGGAGTCATTACAATTTGTCGTCATTTCAAATTACTGATTAATTAACTATCAACAAAAATATGATTAAATGGAAATAAGTAGATTCATTTGGTATTATGGTATCTTCAGTTAAATTAGTCATCCAACATATAATTAATTTAAATTATTTCTGCCATCACTCTCTCTTTTTCTTGAGTAATAAGAATTCATTGAGGTCATTGATGATGGCATGATGCAATGGAAAATATTTAAACTTTTTTTAATGTGATATGAATTGGTCCAAACTATACACTTGCAAGTGAGTATATTTAAAATAGAATTGTTTATGAAATGAGCAATACGTTTTTAATCTTCCAACCTGATCAGATTTCCTTGAAATAGAAATAGTTTTCTATTTAACTTCTTGGCAGTATAGCCAATGAACATAAACACAAATGTAGAATATATACAATTAAATTCATTTTTGAAATTATAAAAAAATAACAACCACTAAGGGATGCAAATAATCATCTAAGCAAAGAATGAGAATGTTTAATCAAGCTTTGAAGAGATTGGGTGCCTTGAGCTTTGCTTAAGATATTCTTCACATTCTGTGTCATCTGTATATATTAAAAACAAGAACATTTTTTAAACTGAATAGTAGCAAAATCTTAGAACATCCTTAATGGGGATTCTCGACCTAAATTTCTCAATATATATATATATATATATATATATATATATATATATATATATTATAATATTAGTAATATGAATGTGTTATAACTTGAAAAGGAAGAAATTCTATTACCTTCACGAGACTAACCTTCGTGTAAGGCATTGCTTTTTGGGCCATTTGGTGATGACTTCGACTTCTTGTCATGATCTTTGAGGAACTTTGCCACTTTCCTTCTAATTGATTCGGAAGTGTAGATTCCTATATAGATATGTACATAAATATATAAATAAAGTTATTTGATATGTATAGGTAATGAAGAAAAAAGAATAAATAAAATTTAAGACAAAAGATAAGAGAAGACTTGAGGATACACGTACCAAGAAAAGCACTGTTGCACAGTGCTTGAGAACCTCTAAATTCATTCGAACATCGTCAAGACTCCTGCAATTATTGTTTCATATATATATCAATATATGTAAGAAGACTCTTACGAACAACGTAACATTAAGACACACACACAAATATGATTAAGGTACCTGTGTTTTTGCACTCCAAGACCAAAATAGGCAGCCAAACTTGCCATCTACAACAGAATATGAAACAAGCTTGATAAACGGATCCGTTTGTTGTTTTAAATAGTGTCATAAATTTTAAAATCTTATGTTGATAGTTAATTTTTTTTTCCAAAATATATATTGTAATAAACAGAAGGATTTATATTTGCTTACATGCTATAATATTTGTTTTAAGAGATGTAAATTCACTTTTATCAAAATAAAAATATATAGTATACTATGATTCTTGTAATAAAGCCTTATATTCTAATCAATCTTTTTGAAATATGGCATAAAAGATGAATGGTACCTTCATGTTGCCAGCTCTTTTGCCAAACTTGTCACTTAATAAACCCAAAGAATCAATGATCCCTGAGGGCTCAGGCGCAGCTTTACCGACCTCAGCAAAAGCTTCTTTAATCCTAACGCAGTCGAATCTTCTAATGTTATGACCTGCCCAAATCCGACCGTTCAACAAACCATAGATCTTCTCAGCCACATCTTCGAAACTTGGTGCGTCAGTGACCTTAGCTCTCGTGATCCCATCTGACCTAGACGATCTTAATGAGGCCACTGACAGGTCTTTGGGTTGTATAAGCGTTGTGAAGCTCTCTAGCTCCTCCAGTTTTCGTGGACATACGATGATGGCACCAAACTCTAGAATGTGAAAATGTTGTCCCGTTTTGTTTGGTACGTTAGTTTCTATATCGAAGAATACGATTTCGTTGGGAAATGTTTGGATCTCCATATCAATTTCTGTTTTTTTTTTTCTTTTTAATCGATTTTGTAGATCAGAATTGCGTGTATATTTATTGTGGATTTGGGGTTTATTACTTGTGATATAAGCTAACTGTAGGTTCGTGTGTGAAGTTACTTTAAGGGTTTATTTAGCTTCATGGAGAAAATTTTGCTGTGCAGGGTACGTAAGAATCTTTGCTTTTTCTTTATCCAAAGTTCCAAACCAATAAAATAGGATTCTATTAAGACACCTCGAAGTAGTGCTTACATGGGATCACTCTTCTTCTCCCTTTGTAGCATGGAATTTTTTTTTTTATAGCATGGATATTTGTGTGCCGTATTTTTCCTTAAGACGTAAACCGAGAGACTCTTTTTTGTTGGCGTGGTCTTTTTATCGTACAATGAAATGAGGTACTTATTTATTTTACCAAGTATTTTTTTTTTGCTTAACATATTTTACCAAGTAGTTGAATGGTGATAGTTGACAAATGATAACTAATACCATGGTATATCATTGATTTCACTTATATTTTTAAAATAGTAACCAGAAATTAAGCAATCAATCAATCAATGCTTGTGCTTGGTCTAAACGATTTTCTTAAATTGGACCAAAACCATTCAATTTTTTTCTTTTATTGTTAATAAATGATTCGTTGTTTTGAAATTATGTAAACCTAGCAAATTTCACAAATCATGCATGTAGTATGTTATCGCTTTAGTGATTCGATCCACCAAGGGTGTACATCTTACTAAAAGTCTTTAACTTTAAAGCTAACACAGTCAGAGGTTTTCAATAGTAAACACAAGCGGGGAAATATGTTTCAGTGGGATGAAAATAACCTTCTTAACAAATCGTGATAGGAGATTAATCGGATCGTAATTAACATTGATTGAGGATTGATATATCCTATAATTGTTTCAATTTAGTTAGGTGTTTCAGTTTATTTAAACTCAGTATTAGAACATGATTATTGCAATCTTAATTAAAAACTGTTTTTTAATTGTTTCTTAATTAAAATTAAAAAATGGTTTTTATACCATATTAAAAAACTTATTCTAAGAATTTCGTAATAATCATGGCCTTAAAATTTAGAAATATAACTATTAAGGGATTGCTAATGAAAAAGTGAAAAGTCGTGTAGAAGCATCAAACATACTTGACTTTTATGACATACGAAATTGATGAGGTACAAATGATATTCTATTCTATTTACTTTGTATAGAAAAGTCGATGTATTATTAGAAATTATCACCAAATCATAGAAAAGTTTTACGCGTTTTCCCCCAAATGTTTCTCTAAAAAGGCAACTGGTTTATCTTTAATCACATGGCATGCAATGGACCAACCTGCCAACTAGGAATTAATAATTTATTTTAACTTGGGGTCAGATAAGTTTTCATTTATTACATAACCTGAAACGCTGGTTTTAAAATATGTAATAAAAATAAAATAAAAGGGATGTTTTGAAGTCAATATAGAAAATATTTGTCAAAAAAAAAAACAAAGAAAAATCAGAGAAGACTTTGAAAATATGATCCATTAGTAGAATTTTCTTAACACAAACAACGCGGACAAGTGTCTTCCACTTCACATGACCTATCATTATGTGATCTGTATATATGCATGCATTAATAATACCGCAACAAGAATCTCGATCTTTGTTATATATTTTTAAAATCAAGTGTTCGTTGGAAAATGCTCCACTGAAACAACAGTTTCTTATCTTCTTTAACACAGATTCTTGGAGACACAACCAATTAAATCATGAGATCCATTGGATTTTCTGACACAAGTCATGTCTTCACTCTTATGGTCATCTGTTTCATCACTCTGTTCTCTTCTTCCGTCCTCGTTGAGGGAAAGATCCGGCGATTCAAGTGGGAAGTGAAGTACGAGCTTAAGTCACCAGATTGTTTTGAGAAGCTAGTCATCACAATAAATGGCCAGTTTCCAGGTCCTACCATCAAAGCTCAACAAGGTGACACCATTATCGTCGAGCTCAAGAATAGCTTCATGACTGAGAATGTCGCTGTCCATTGGCATGGAATCAGACAGGTACGTACACAAATCCTAGTCAAAGTTTTATACGGTTTTAATAATATGAGTTTCTTTTTTCTCAAGAAACACTCGTGAATACTGGTCTTGTTTGATTTTGGTTTCAGATTGGGACTCCATGGTTTGATGGAGTAGAAGGTGTTACTCAATGTCCAATTCTTCCTGGAGAGATATTCACATACCAGTTCGTCGTTGATAGAGTAAAAAGTTCATAAACTCGAAAAATAATTTCCAATCTTTCTTTATGTAATTATGTTAATTATTCTGTTATTTATTTATTTTAGTTTTTCTCTGTAGCCTGGGACGTACATGTATCATTCACACTATGGGATGCAGAGAGAATCTGGATTAATAGGAATGATTCGAGTTTCTCCTCCAAGTACAGAACCTGAACCGTTTACATACGATTATGACCGGAGTCTTTTGTTAACCGATTGGTATCACAAAGGCATGTCCGAGAAAGCGACCGGTCTAGCATCCATACCCTTTAAATGGGTTGGTGAGCCACAGGTGAATGAATCTCCATATAAGTCAGATTCTTAGTTTTTGATTGACCTAATTGTTATTTTTTGGATGTTGAAATATCAGTCGCTTATGATACAAGGAAGAGGAAGATTCAACTGCACAAACAACCTAATGATTCCTCAGCGTTCGGAAGCTGAAGTCTGTAACGCTTCAAACGCTGATTGTTCGCGTTTCGTCCTCACGGTGATCCCTGGGAAGACATACCGGCTTCGAATTGGTAGCTTGACGGCTCTCTCTGCTCTCAGTTTCCAAATCGAGGTAAGCTAGCTTGAGATGCAAGCAACCATTTTCTTTCCCACTCTGTTTCTGCCTTCCTTTCTCTAATGAGTGTGAAATCAAACGACAGGGACATAACTTAACGGTAGTTGAAGCTGATGGACACTACGTTGAACCATTCACTGTGAGGAATCTCTTCATATACTCCGGAGAAACTTATTCCGTGCTTCTCAAGGCAGATCAAAACCCTAGCCGAAACTATTGGATCACCACAAGCATCGTTAGCCGTCCAGAGAAAACTCCACCAGCAACCGCTGTACTCAACTACTACCCTAATCATCCACGTCAGCGTCCTCCGACGCTGGTATCCTCCATCTTTCGGCCGGAATGGAACGACACGCGCCACCGTCTTGCACAAAGCCTAGCAATCAAGGCGCGTAAAGGATTCATTCACGCACCGCCGGAGAATTCCGACAAAGTCATTGTGCTCTTGAATACACAGAACAAAGTTAACGGATACATGCGGTGGTCGGTCAACAACGTCTCCTACCAACACCCTACAACGCCATATTTAATCGCGTTAAAACATAATCTCACAGACGCATTTGACTTGCGTTTCACGCCGCCAGAGAGTTACGATTCTAGAAACTACAACATATTCGCGGTACCCTCAAACGCTAACGCAACGATGAGCGACGGGATCTACCGCTTGAAGTTCAACTCCACCGTGGACGTGGTTTTACAGAACGCTAATACGATGAGCGTTAACAATAGTGAAACACACCCATGGCATTTACACGGTCATGATTTTTGGGTGCTTGGGTATGGTGAAGGGAAATTTAATGAGTCGGATGATCCAAAAAGGTATAATCTGGTCAACCCGATTATGAAAAACACGGTTGCGGTGCAACCGTATGGCTGGACTGCGCTGCGTTTTAGAGCGGATAATCCTGGCGTGTGGGCGTTTCATTGCCACATCGAGTCGCATTTTTTCATGGGAATGAGGATTGTGTTCGAGTCTGGGATCAATAGGGTTGCTAATTTGCCTTCTTCTATCATGGGTTGTGGTCAGACTAAACGCTGATAATATGTTTTATTAAATCTTTTGGTAATTTTTGTAAGGCCAAATAGATGGAATTTATGGAAATGCTTTTCCTTTTCTTATTGTGTATTTATACCTTTAACCACATAGATTTTTAAATGATTCTTTGTTTTTAAATGATTCTCAAAATGTCTGAAGATATATTTTTAATCCTAACACATTCACATGGTTAATTTTTATATTTTTGATAGTTGTAATGATTTTTATAAAGTTCTATAACTTTAAGATCTGATCTGAATATTTGACCGGTTCATGATCTAACCAGTTATTAGACCTAACTCCACTACATGATCGATTCATGGTCGAACCTGATCTAACAACCAAATTGATCCAATTTTTAAAATACTGACTGAAACTGAAAATTTGTACAGAACTTAGGTCACAACCATTTGGTTGCAAAACTGATATAAAAAGCATATCAAATAAAAATAGGTAATATTTTCATGTGAATCTGAATCTGAAATCTCTATAGATAATATGTCAAAGTATTGTATAAAAAAATAAAAGTATTGTCACACAAAAGAACTATTGTAGTTTAAAAAAAAAGTTACAAGAAATAATAAATAATCCAACCGTTGGATTTCTATCTATTATTTCCTTTAAAATAAATATCTCCTCCGACACAAAAATAATAATAGTTATTTAAAGGAAATATTCATTTCAACGGTACAAAAATTTATTGCAGGAGGAGATATTTATTTCAAGGTTTCAACGGTACAATAATTTTATCTATAAATCTCCTCAGGCTCCGTGCAGTTTGATACCACTCTTGAACGGATACATCAGCCTCAAGGAGCACAAAGCGATAGGCTTGATCAGGAGAAAGAGACTAGTGTTCAAAATCTATTGCAGGATGGTTGCTTCTACTTGTCAACCAAACAACATTGGCGTCTCTCCTTCAGGTAACTCCTACTACTTACTCTTTTTTGGGGTTATTACAAACTGGATTGCTCACTCTATGTTAGTTTGTCTTGACATTCATTGTCTGATTTTAGAGATAGTTGCTATCATCCATTATCTGTGTATTTTTTTTTTTTTTGAACAACCCATTATCTGTGTATATAAAAGGTTTCTTTGTTGTGCCGAAAGTCTCACTCATTTCAAAAATGAGATAGATAGAACTGAATCATCTTGCATTTTGTTTTTTTAAAGTCATCTTCTTATTTCATACCAGCATCATTGCTAGGAAACAACAGAGTTGGGAATTTCACAGCACCTTACTAGCAGTCAGAGTCTATAACCAAAAAGCGAAATCTTTTTTGTCAGGGGTTTAGATTCAGCCTTCACTTTAGTATTATATATGTTAGATTTATAAATGCTACAGCTGTTTTCACTTATACTCTTTACTGTTTCAATTTGCAGAATAATCCTCCGACTCCCATGACTTCCGTAATAAGTCCACAAGCAAAATGCTTACGAATCTTGGACTCCTGGTAATTGCTCTTTCTCACTATCATATGATATAGAACAGATCTCAACCATAACAACTCACTGTACGTTTTGTCTTCTCCGTATAGGGTTTTCACTTATCATGGATTGATCTCTCTATGCTACGTCTTCAGGGTTCTCGAAGGTAGGTAGGTGTTCTTGTGAATCAGATAATCGTTGCCGCTTCCAGGTTTGTACTAGATGTTTTCCATGTGTAGCTAAATTTTTAAAAATTTTAAACGAAAATTTTGTTATTATTTTAGATCCCCTTTATTATTTTTATACTAATATTTAAATATAAGTATTGAAATATTGCTTAGTAATATTTACAGTTAAAAATTTAAATCTTTTTAAAAAGTTGTATAAGATTTTAAAAGTATTATTTAGTAAAAAAAATTATTATTATAAAAATAGATTAAATTTTTATACTATTTTTAAAAAAAAATTTATTTAGTAAAAAATTTATGATCATGAGAACTTATATGTAGCTATGTGAAAACAAGCATAATATGTTAGTTATCATGTCATTAAAATCGTTAGAGATAATATGTATTATTTACTTTAACACTAATCACTAAGTTTCTCTTAATCAATCAAGCTTAGAAAACAAATAGAACATTTTCTCTCAAATATTTTAACTTTTTGAAAGTTAATAAAAAATATTTTATATGTTTAGAATCATAATGAAAATACGCTAAAAAGTATTTTACAGTTAAAAATTTAAATCTTTTTAAAAAGTTGTATAAGATTTTAAAAGTATTTGTCATCATCATATGTAAATTTGTGATGGCAAATAGAATATATTATGCAGTCATTAATGTTGTTAGAGATATATACTAATTTACTTTAACACTTATGATCACTAAGTTTCTTTTAATCAATTTAGCTCTTGAATCATAGTTTTAAAATACGCTAATATTTTTAACAAATTTTAATACAAAATTAAAATTATTTTAGTTACTTATTTACTAAGCTACAAATTATTATAGTGTTTATTTTGCATTGGTTAATATGTTTTAAATATAAGTATATAATACAATGTACAACTAATTTATAAATCATGCTTTTAAAGAAAGAAAAAAAAGCTACAGTAAGAATTCTACATCAATAAAATCTATAATGATAGCATCACTTCAATAATTCTACATTAAAAAGGTAAAACTACAACATTTACCAATCAAGCCCCATATGTTTTATAAGGGGGTACATGAGATTAGGAATATTAAAGAATAGGGGGGATTAGGCGTATAAGAGATTAGGATTATTAGGGATTATGGGTATAGGGGTATTAATAGATTAGGATTATTAGGGATTATGCGTATTTTAAAAACAAAAGGTAATATAATATTAGTGATATATGAGATTAGGGGCATTATAGATTAGAGGTACAGTATAACCTCTTTAAATTAAAACTCTAACAAATTAATATACATTAAAAATTTCTATAAAATAATTTAGTTTTATAGTCCCAAATTGAGTTTTGTTTAATTAGTATATCGATAAATTAATAATCTCTATAAATTAATAAAAAAATATAGTTTTCGTGTAGTCCCAACATTATTAATTTATAGAAGTTTCACTATATATGGAATTAGGAATATTAGGAAATAGTGGTATTATAGTTTAGAGGTATAAGATTAACCCTAAACACTACCAAACCCTAAACCTTGCCTAAATCCTAAACCCTAAACCCTATCTAACCCTAAACCCCACCTAAACCTAAACCCTGCCTAACCATAAACCCTACCTAAACCCTACCTAACCCTAAACCCTATCTAAACCTAAACCCTGCCTAACCCTAAACCCTGCCTAACCCTAAACCCTACGTAACCCTAAACCCTACCTAAACCCTAAACCCTACCTAAACCTAAACCATACCTAACCATAAACCCTACCTAAACCTAAACCCTACCTAACAATAAACCCTACTAACCCTAAACTCTAACCGTACCACTACCTAACCCTACCTAACCCTAAACCCTACCTAACCCTAAACCCTACCTAAACCTAAACCCTACCTAACCCTAAACCCTACCTAACCCTAAACCCTAACCCTACCTAACCATAAACCCTACCTAAACCTAAACCCTACCTAACCCTAAACCCTACTAAACCATAAACCCTACCTAACCATAAACCCTAACCCTACCTAACCATAAACCCTACCTAACCCTAAACCCTACCTAACCATAAACCCTACCTAAACCTAAACCCCTACCTAACCCTAAACCCTACCAAACCATAAACCCTACCTAACCGTAAACCCTACCTAACCCTAAACCCTACCTAACCATAAACCCTAACCCTACCAAACCCTAATCCCTACCTAACCCTAAACCCTACC
>MU105939.1:0-23335 GCA_012274485.2 Sinapis alba | reverse complement strand
CCCTACCTAAACCTAAACCCTACCTAACCCTAAACCCTACCAAACCATAAACCCTACCTAACCCTAAACCCTTCCAAATCCTAAACCCTACCTAACCATAAACCCTACCTAACCATAAACCCTACCTAACCCTAAACCCTACCTAACCATAAACCCTACCTAACCCTGAACCCTACTAAAACCTAAACCCTACCAAACCCTAAACCCTACCTAAACCTAAACCATACCTAACTCTAAACCCTACCTAACCAAACCCTACCTAACCCTAAACACTAGATTATGAGTATTTTCAGATTAGGGACATTATAAATTAAGGGTTTAGGGGTATATAAGATAAACCCTTCCTAACCCTAAACACTACCTAACCCTAAATCCCAAACCTTGCCTAATTTTAAACCCTACCTAACCCTAAACCCTACCTAACCTTAGACACTATTATAGGTATTTTCAGATTAGGGAGTATTATATATTAGGGATAAATGAGATTCGGGGCATTATAATTTAAGGGTTTAGGGGTATATAAGATTAACCCTACCAAACCCTAAACCCTACCTAACCCTAAACCTTGCCTAACCCTAAACCCTATCTCATCCTAAAAACCTTACCTAACCCTAAACCCTAAATCTTACCTTGCCCAAAACCCTACCACCTAACCCTAAACCCTTAAACCCTACTGATGCGGGTTTTTATTACTATTTAGGGATCGAATTTACATAGACTCTAGTATTATACAATAGATTTATAATTTTGAAATAAAGCTAGATGACAAGAATTGGTTTGGTTGTAAAGAATAATGAGAAGAATTAAACGTAGGGGAATTCTTAGGTAGACTAAGCAATGCTTACTTGCGAAATGTTAAGGGTTTTAATGTAATAATGTTTTGAAGTCAAACTAATAAGTTAGAAAACTCATATAGCAAATCCTAATGTAGTGTCGATCGACGGCCATGGTGTGGTGTCGATCGATGGTACTTCCGAACATAGGAAATCAATTGTTTGATAAATTCTCTAGCCTCCTAATTCAACTCTCGTTTATTAATAAGATTTTAGAATGCTTAAGTATGTTTTAGGGTGTAGCCAAATTCTCATTACCACAACATCCTATGATCTTAGTTTGAAGTGATCAGGTTCAACAATAGCATTAAGATCTACTTAAACCAAGAACTAATTAGATTAATCCTAACAATTCATAACATCAGCATGTCAATTGCTACACTTGAAGAACCTTAAATCTAACAATAGACTACTCAGACATGATTGTAAACAACATGATGAAATACTAAATAGAACGCATAGAAATAACAAAAACAAGGAGTTCAAGATCTTAGTCTGTGAAATGGAATAGATCTCTCTCGCTTAAGCAGACGTCAAAGTTGCAAGTATCCAAAAGATGTAAAAATAAAGCGTGTTTCTCAAAATGGTTGAAAAACTTAAGAAATAGTCTAAAATGCGGCTAGAAACTTGTCTTGCAAATAACTGGAATTTTTGGGTAAAATTATGATTTCTTCTAACTCGCGGGTTGGCTGACCGTCAATCGACGCAATGTCGTGACCGTCGATCGATGGTGAATACATATTCTGGCTTTGACTTCGGGTGTTTGGCTGAGCATTCCTAAATGCTCCAAAATGCTCCAAAAGCTCAAATTGATTCAAATGAGTACCTAAACATGCAAATGACTCTAAAACAATACCAAATGCGTATAAAAGACTCTAAAATCGTATATAAATAATGGGTGAAAACATGTAAAAACCATGACCTATCAACTTTTCTAGACTTATCATTTGCTTGCCCTCAAACAAACATAAGATGAATCAGTGAAGGTTTGAAAATTCAAAGACTTATCAGCTCCTTAGAACATTATCTCTTCTAATTTTCTATTGCAGCCACTTCTAAAGCATTTCCATGTACTTTACTTAGCTAATCAATTTTCCCTACCATAACTTACCAGAAGCTATCTGACAATCCCCTCTACTATCCTCATTTAAATACATAATATAAAGTGCAAACTTTATTATGGAGATATCGATCTAAGGACACATGAATTCTTACCCAAGTAAGTGTCTGAACTACATGTATTACAGACTTACATTTATTTTAAGTTGCCGACAGAGCTGGGTTTTGTAGTGGGACTTGTTGTCGGTGGATCGACGTTGGCGGCATGTGGTGAAGAAAATGGCCTTTTGTTCCTTAACGTGTTATCATATGGGTCATTCATTTCAAGCTCATTCCCAATATTACGTTTACGTATGCATGTTTTTTTCATTGAGGTTTTTCATCTTTTTGTCATTAAGGTTTTAACTCAAACTATAGGAAACTTTGACCACACGTTTAAGCGGAATTAAATAACGTTCCAACTTTCAAGCTACTTTTCAAATTGAAAATTCAACCAGAATAGCTCAAAACCACGTTAAAAATTAGATACATCAAACCAAACCAGACTAAACTCTTATATAATCAAAATTAAATAAAAGAAATTCAGATCAAATCAAAACGTAAAGTTATGCAAGTTGTTTTCTTGATAAGGAGGTCAAAACAAAACATAGATCTGCATGTTTGGTGTTGTTTTTGCTTGTTTTCTTTGTAACCTAGCTCGTTCTGTTTCCTCGGTGAGTCGGAACTCGCTCTGTACCAATGCCCTTCACAGGATGACTCTTAATATAAAAATATCATATTAAAAAAGAAGGTCAAAGACCAATATGTTGTGTAGCACTTGATGGTTTTAGAAAGACCCATAATATTTTGTATTGGGCTTAATAGAAAACTAAGGCCTATCTTATTTATGTAAAGAACTCTCAACAAGGTTCAGATTGTGTATGTTTGTAATCTTGTTTTTTTAGAAGGGTGATGTAATATTGTCAGGAAAAGTATGAAAGACCATCACACATTCCTAGATATGTGTGCTTCAATCTTGCAGAGTGCAATTTCCACTGTTCCCAGTCCACACATTCCATTTCATAAACTCTTTTTTTTTCCCGGTCAAAACTCAAAAGTCATAAACAGTTTTCATGAAAGGAAGTTTATTGTATTTAAAATTTAATTAGAACTTGCGAAAAAACAAAGAAACTCACAAAACTTAAAACACTTTTCTTCACCAATTGATTTGGAAAAGGTATTTTTATGCGTGTCAAAGTTTTCTTGAGGTGGTGCAGTTATAATAACAATATACACCCCTATAAGAATTGCAAAGAAAACGTCATATATACATCTTTCTTAGCAATAAAAAGAAAAAAATCTTCATATGTACATTCCATTGTTTTCAACAGTTGCCATGCTCCTGCATTATAAATAATTAAATATCCGTTCAAATTTACAAATCAATATAGAAATATAATTGATGTGACTCAGTAGATGAAAAAAGAAATTGTTTTAAATTCACCACTGTAAAAACATAATGTTTGCAGAATTAGCAAAGAAATCAATAAAAGAGGAAAAAAAGTAAAAACGAAATAAAAATGGCACGAGTGATACAACTTTCGCACGTGTGAATGAGCGTCATCATCTTCTCATCGTCCCAAGTTCCGGCTGGCTCGCTCTCTCTTTTTCTCTCGATTTGAGGAGTTCCGTTGCGCGGTAGACTAATACGTCTTCTCGTTGCCGTTGGTCACCGAGTCAGAGTTATATCGTCAGTGTAAGTTTTGAGAAGACGGACGAGCTAGTAGTAGTGGGGGTGTTACGATTGTCGCGATCAGTGCAAGAAGATAGAGAGAAGGAGACCGATTTCGATTCAATAAACAGTTATTCGTTGGTTGAATCTCTCATGCTGAGGTAATTGCTCATCGATTTGCTAATTGTCCCCCACGATCGTTTAGCTGTTGATCGGTTGTAAACGTTTATATTTGTTTCTTCAGCTTTGTTTAATCGTATAAGCTATTTGCAATTTATGGAATCCAGATTTGATGATTGGGAATTTTTAATAGCTGTTTCACGTTGATGTTGTGGTTACTTCTTTGCTTTACATATTTTAATGATTTGGTTGTTTCTTTAACCTTTGGAGTTTGGTATCGTTTCAGGTGTTGGTTTGGGCATTTATTATCAAGAAGAAGAACCTAGTTTTGGTTCTGAGAATTCATTTCCAGCCATGCCTTCTCTCCAGCTGTTGCAGTTAACTGAGCGGGGTCGGGGTCTTGTAGCTTCAAGACGGTAATTATTATTGCTTTCCTCTCTGTTTGTATTTATATGGCAAAAATTATTGTTTTACTTCTTCTTGTGATGTCCTTGGGGGTCTGAGCTTATTAGTGATGTTGTTTTTTAGTTATCTCGTCCTCTCCTTTGTTAAATTCTTTAGGAAATCTATACTGCTTGCGGCTGGGATTGTAGCTGCCGGTGGAGCTGCTGTTTACTTGAAATCAAGGATCAGCTCCCCGAGGCTTGGTTCTTCGCGTGGGCAGAGTCGTGATGATGATGAGGCTTTGGAAAAGCTGACAGGAAACAATAAGAATGCAAAGAAAACCACAACAAAGAAGAAAGGAGGAGGATTGAAGTCTCTTCAGGTTCTCACTGCTATTCTTTTGTCTCAGTTGGGAAAAATGGGTGCCAGGGATCTTCTGGCACTAGTCGGCACTGTGGTATGCATTTCCTCTCTCTACTTTCGTTATCTTGACATGTTATTGATTTATGCTTTTTGTTTTATGTTATTGCCCAAGCAATATCTTTGTTGTTTCGATATTTTATGATAACTTTTCTTTACAAATAACAGGTTTTCAGAACTGCTTTGAGCAATAGATTGGCGAAAGTTCAAGGTTTCCTTTTCCGTGCTGCTTTCTTAAGGCGTGCGCCACTGTTTCTACGTCTTATCTCCGAGAACATTATGTTGTGTTTCATGCTATCCACGACGCACGCTACGTCAAAGTACATAACTGGGGCCTTGAGTTTGCGATTCAGAAAGAT
The DNA here is from genome assembly GCA_012274485.2 of Sinapis alba. Classification (NCBI taxonomy): domain Eukaryota; kingdom Viridiplantae; phylum Streptophyta; class Magnoliopsida; order Brassicales; family Brassicaceae; genus Sinapis; species Sinapis alba. The sequence continues at coordinate 18,449 of MU105939.1, read as the reverse complement.
ATTGACCAAACTTATCCATTCACATTACTTTGAGGTAGCCACTGCTGTGTCTTTTTGAATTGGAGGCGATTCAATTATTCACCATTTCTTTATTGCATTATGGTTTTGACAAGTGAGCATATCGATTATACTTCACACTGCTGGATAAAACTTTAATCTTCCTTTATGAATGTTTCAGAATATGGTATACTATAAAATATCACATGTGGATGGTCGGATTACGCACCCGGAGCAACGAATTGCCAGCGATGTACCAAGATTCTCCTCAGAGTTGAGCGAACTTATACAGGATGATTTGACCGCAGTTACTGATGGAATTTTGTATGCATGGCGCCTTTGCTCATATGCTAGTCCAAAATACATCTTCTGGATACTGGTGATTCTTATTTAATCTTCTGTGCTTGCAATATTGACTTTGGATTGGGCCGTTTATGCTGCTTTGCCTTACATCCGTTCGCAGTACAATTTCTCTATTTGGTCTTCATGAACTAACTTGAACAATTGTTGCCCAGGCATATGTACTGGGTGCCGGTACTGCGATAAGGACCTTTTCTCCTTCTTTTGGCAAATTGATGTCCAAAGAGCAGCAGTTGGAAGGGGAGTACCGACAACTTCATTCACGCTTAAGGACCCATTCGGAAAGCATAGCATTCTATGGTGGGGAAACCAGGGAAGAATCTCATATACAACAAAAGTTCAAGAATCTTGTTAGTCATATGAGTGAAGTCCTTCATGATCACTGGTGGTTTGGCATGATCCAAGATTTTCTGCTAAAGTATCTTGGTGCCACGGTTGCTGTTATTCTGATTATCGAACCATTCTTCTCTGGGCATCTAAGACCTGATGACTCGACCTTAGGGAGAGCCGAGATGCTAAGCAATATAAGATATCACACCAGTGTCATTATTTCTCTCTTTCAGGCGTTGGGAACACTTTCTATAAGTTCCAGGCGGCTCAGCCGACTCAGGTAATACTTTATGATGGAACTCATCCCAGGCTTTTTAAACCGTAAACATTGTGTAGCTGATTGTCTGAAAACCTGCAGACATATGTTTTTCTTTGCTGTTAAGTGCTTTATTAAGAAAAGTTGATTTTGTTTACCGTAAGCAAAAGAGTAAGAGTTCAGTTGTTAGTCTCTATAGAACATTGGCAAATGATGAAAAAAAATTCTGTTTCAAGAAACATTCTTCGTAGCCTTTTGATTTTGCGATATTAGTGAATTCATATGCGGAGTAGAGATTAATAACACTTAACTTTACACCCATCAGTTGTGGTGGCTATGCTTTCTAATTATTGAAATGTTTTTGCTTCCAACAGTGGGTATGCTGACCGAATCCATGAGTTGATGGCTGTCTCGAGAGAACTCAGTGGTGATGATAAAACATCTTTACAGAGAAATAGAAGCAGAAATTACCTTACTGAGGCTAACTATGTTGAGTTTTCGGGTGTCAAGGTAGTTGGAACACAGATTCATGTTCTTGTAATTCTTCTCCAAAAGGCTGTGTTCTTAATGTTAGTTAATGCACTTCAGGTTGTTACTCCAACGGGAAATGTTTTGGTAGAGGATCTCACCCTTCGAGTTGAGCAAGGATCTAATCTTCTGATTACAGGTGAATAGCCTATGCCGTTACGTTATTATTCTGTGATCCTTGGGATGAGAAGCAAAGACGGAAATTTCAGTACCCTTTGTTGTCCTTATGAAGAGAATAAAAAAATGGGGATGTGACTGAAGATCCATTGGAAGAAGTAATTCTTATTGTATACGGGAAGGGATAGCCATATAACCTTGTCAAAATTTGATTTGCTATGCCTATTTGTAGACGATTAATTCATGCCCAGTTCAACGATTAGGGTGTTAGACTGTTAGTGGAATGGTGTGGCAACACATCATCTTCTGAGATTTATTTAGTGGACACCTTTAGATTTTCTGGTATTCATTTTTTTTTACTTTAGTTTATGCAATAGTCTTCACGTTTGCTATGTTGGTATCAGCCTGCCTGATGTTATCATTATTCTCTCTTTTCATTATTTATCAAACAATATGTATCGTAGGTCCTAATGGAAGTGGCAAGAGTTCCCTTTTCCGAGTATTAGGAGGTCTATGGCCCCTGGTGTCTGGGCACATTGTGAAGCCTGGAGTTGGTTCTGATCTTAACAAGGAAATCTTCTACGTGCCTCAACGGCCCTATATGGCAGTTGGAACACTTCGCGACCAGTTAATATATCCTCTTACTTCTGATCAAGAGACTGTACCGCTCACTGAGACTGGAATGGTGGAGCTATTGGAAAATGTTGGTATCCTATTTATTCCGTGGCCAGTTAATAGTAGGATGGATTGTGTGGTTTGACTTTGTTTTGCTTATTTTTGTTGTCTTCTGCTTTTGTAGGTTGACCTAGAATATTTATTGGATCGCTACCAACCTGACAAAGAGGTTAATTGGGGTGATGAATTATCTCTTGGAGAACAACAGAGATTGGGAATGGCCAGACTGTTCTACCACAAACCTAAATTTGCAATTCTTGATGAATGCACAAGTGCTGTGACAACTGATATGGAAGAACGTTTTGCTGCCAAGGTTCGAGCTATGGGAACTTCTTGCATAACAATATCCCATCGTCCAGCCCTTGTTGCATTCCATGATGTTGTTCTATCATTAGATGGAGAAGGGGGATGGAGTGTTCACTACAAGAGGTTGTAATTGTTTCTTAACCATCTTTGTGAGGGTTATCAAAGTTTTCTTTTGCATTTACTTATTTAAAAGAACTGAACTTCAGGGACGACTCTGTACTTCTGACGGACGATGGAGTTGATTCAGCGAAAATTTCAGATACAGATCGTCAAAACGATGCGATGGTTGTTCAACGAGCGTTTGCTGCAGCTAGAAAGGTCTTCAACAGCTCATGCTTTTGTTTCTTTAACGTTCGTTGAGGGGTGCTTTGTGGTGGTTGTAACCTTGTTACTTGGTGTTGTAGGAATCTTCCACAACTAATTCAAAGGCTCAGGCGTACTCGACACAGTTAATTGCAAAATCACCAGTTGTTGATAAAAGTGTTGTGTTGCCTCGTTTTCCTCAACCTCGAACATCGCCAAGGGCGTTGCCATTAAGAGTAGCTGCAATGTTAAACACATTGGTGAGCTTGAGTTATTAGTGTGAATTTTGTTGAAAACACTTGTACCATTTTCTGTTAACTCAGAAATAAATACATATGCATTTCATTTCCTCTTTAGCTTCCTTGGAAGGCGAACTATTTGTGCTAAAACTATCTGACCATTTTTCACTGTTATGTTTCAGATACCCACTCTATTTGACAAACAAGGAGGACAACTACTTTTGGTCGCTTGCCTTGTCGTCTCAAGAACTTTAATCTCTGACCGAATAGCCTCTTTGAATGGTATGCTCTGTTATGTTACCTGATTGTTATTGACAGGGCTCTTTTTCTTACAACCGTATGTGATTTTCGCAGGGACCACTGTGAAGTATGTCTTGGAGCAAGATAAAGCAGCCTTTGTTCGTTTGATTGGCTTGAGTGTTATCCAAAGTAGTGCATCTTCTGTCATTGCTCCTTCATTAAAGTAAAAATTCCTTTTCATGCAAGTTATAAACTTCGTTGTGTTCTTTATTTTTTTGGTCTTATGGAGTTTTTGTTAGATTATTAGTTACATTGAAGGAACCTCTTGGTGACGTGGTTTCAAACCCTTTTTCAGGCATCTAACGCAAAGGCTAGCTTTAGGGTGGAGGATTCGTTTGACTCAACATCTGCTACGGAATTACTTGAGAAATAATGCGTTTTACAAGGTCAATTCAGATCTATGATGCTCAAAGATACTATGCTAGCATGCCTATTCATGCATTTTGAATTATTACAATGAACTTGAGTTATTCAGTGCAACTTGACCTAAAGGCTAAAAGAAAGTATGATGTGTTATTTGCACTTATGTAAGAAGTATGCTGATCCACCAATTTGAAATGGATATTGATTTGTGGTTGGTATATGCTTCATAGAGGCTGTTTTATTGTTTCTTCCTTTTCTTGTAAATTGATACCACATATTTACAGACATTAAAGATCTTATTGGGTTCATATCTATGCAGGTTTTCCACATGTCAGGCAATAGTATTGACGCGGACCAGAGACTCACTCGTGACCTGGAAAAGTTAACCAGTGACTTGTCTGGACTTCTTACTGGAATGGTAAAGCCATCGGTTGACATTCTCTGGTAAGTGCATTTTGTTGTATTGTTTTTCTGATATTTGTTTCATGGTCCTTGGTTTGAGTTTCAAAAAAAAATATATATATACAAATCGAAGGTTCACCTGGAGGATGAAGCTATTGACTGGTCAAAGGGGAGTTGCCATACTTTACACATATATGTTACTTGGTCTGGGTTTCCTGAGACGTTTTGCTCCCGATTTTGGTGATCTAGCCGGTGAAGAACAGCAGCTTGAGGGGAAGTTTAGGTGATGTTTTTTACGTTTCTCTAATTTTTAAGATGATTGCGTTATAGCGACTATATGGACCAACTTCTTCCTGCTTATGTAGGTTTATGCACGAGAGACTGAACACTCATGCTGAATCCATTGCGTTCTTTGGAGGCGGGGCTCGAGAAAAAGCTGTAAGTGTCTTAAGCTCCCTTGCTATAACTGTTGAATTTTGGGCTAGCTATTTATGAAGCACAGCTAAAAGAAGAAGAGAAAGCTAACAAGCATTCTTCGAAATGTTACTAATATATGCGATGCTGGACATTTTCATGCCAAATGTGGTTTCACTTGCGTGCGTGAAACTTTGACCTGTCGTATAGGTGTATCTACCCTTATCTGTTTTTGTTTTTCATGGAGCAGATGGTTGACGCAAAATTCAGGGCACTACTGGACCACTCTCTCATGCTCTTAAAGAAGAAATGGCTGTATGGCATACTTGATGATTTCGTCACTAAGCAACTTCCCAATAATGTGACTTGGGGATTGAGTTTGTTGTATGCCCTAGAACACAAAGGAGACAGAGCACTTGTCTCCACTCAAGGTGAAGATCTGTCACACTTTTCGACATAAGCCAAATAAGTTTGTAAAATTCTCTCTATATAACGCTTTCTTGCACGCTGTCTTGATACCAGGTGAATTGGCACATGCATTGCGGTATCTAGCTTCTGTTGTCTCTCAAAGCTTTATGGCGTTTGGTGATATTCTTGAACTACACAAGAAGTTCCTTGAGCTCTCTGGTGGCATTAACAGAATTTTTGAGCTCGATGAGTTTTTGGATGCTTCTCAGTCAGGTATCACAGCATATTATATACGCTCAGACTTTTATAGTCATAATATTGATGCTTCATGTACTTACACTTATTTTTGTATTGAATGAGTCTTATATGCTTAAAAAAGAGTGGACTTGGACATGCGTTAAGAGAGTGTATTTACTTGGGTTGATCATATTCGTTTTGTCCAACTGTATTCAGGTGTTACCTCAGAAAATCCCACAAACCGCCTGGATTCTCAAGATCGAATATCCTTTTCAGAGGTGGATATTATTACCCCTGCGCAGAAATTGATGGCTAGCAAGTTGTCATGCGAAATAGTTGCAGGGAAAAGCCTGCTCGTCACAGGTTGGTGAATTAATATTCGTCACTGAAATTTTTTCATGAGCCTAGAGCTAACAGTAGCAAAAAAATTTCAGGTCCAAATGGTAGTGGAAAGACTTCTGTATTTAGAGTCCTTAGAGATATATGGCCCACTGTATGTGGAAGACTTGCCAAACCATCATTGGATATCAGAGAGCTTGGGTCAGGGAATGGCATATTTTTTGTCCCGCAGCGACCATATACATGTTTAGGGACGCTGAGAGATCAAATTATATACCCTCTATCTAAAGACGAAGCAGAGAAAAGAGCAGCAAAGTTGTACACCAATGGTAAGTAAAAAAAAGTTCGGATTCTCAAATCAAAATTCTCTCCGCACACAAATTGAAGGACTGAAGTAAGAATTTATTTGATGATCTTCCCTATCTCTCATACGTTATTGTTTGCGAGTAACAGGAGAAAGCTCAACTGAAGAAGCTGGAAGCGTTCTGGACGCTCATCTGAAAACCATCCTGGAGAATGTTCGGTTAGTATATCTTTTGGAAAGAGATGAAAGTGGTTGGGATGCTACAACCAACTGGGAAGACATATTATCTCTTGGGGAGCAACAGAGGCTAGGCATGGTAAATCTCTTGTAGAGGCAACAACCAGTCAATGCATATATAGTTTTATGATTCACATGAATAAGCTTGACTTGTGTCGGCTGTTTTTTTGTATCGTAGGCACGTTTGTTCTTTCACAGACCAAAGTTTGGAATCCTAGATGAATGCACCAAGTAAATGATCAAGTCTTCTCTTCTCCTCCCTGTAGTTTGCAATCAGCTTTTCCCTTTTGTTTCTAAATACATCCGCTCTTTGGTTTTTGCAGCGCGACGAGTGTTGACGTTGAGGAACAGCTCTACAGGGTAGCAAAAGACATGGGAGTTACTTTCATAACCTCATCACAAGTAAGTTTTTTTGTTTTCTTTCAAAATCATTATTATTATGAAACCACCACTACCAAAATCTCATAACTCTTTTTCTTTTCCTTCTCAAAAACCAACCAAACCTCAGCGTCCGGCTTTGATACCGTTCCACTCAGTGGAACTAAGGCTGATTGATGGAGAAGGAAACTGGGAGCTACGTGCTATCGAACAGACGTCAGAGTGAAACTCAGCAAGACACACTTAAGAGAAGGTTCTATATAGTTCAATAATAAATAAAGAACATTTCAGATGCAAGCAATATCTTAACAACAAGCTACATATATGGGTTGGGGGGGTATGTAATCTCTCCGAATCTTTCTGGTGGATTCAAGGAGCGTAAAGAGAAAGCGTGTCGATGTTGTTACACTGCTTTCGTTAGATTTGGAGAAATTTGATTCTAGATATATAGGTGAAGCATTTTGTTTTTTGTTTTTTTAGCTTTGAAGAAACAAAAAATATAAAAAAGATTATACACTGTTAGGCATAAACATACTGTACAGTTTGTTTCCGTTTCCATTTCCATGGAGATATTGATCTTGTCTTCGTTGGAATTACTACGCTATCTTTTAGTTATTTCATATAATAAAAATGATAAAATGTGTTCAAAAACTGCTGTAAATAATTTTTAAATGTGAATTTTATAATTAAAAAAGTAAATAAATTTTAGAATTAAAGTAAACAAGTCTTTCAGTAGCAAGCCACCATAGCTCAACAAAAGTTCATATCCGAAGAGAGAGAGAGAGAGAGAGAGAGAGAGATGGAGAGAAGAACGCCAGTGAGAAAGCCCAACACTTCCGCCGCCGATCTGCTTTCCTGGTCGGAAACGCCTCCTCCTCCTCCTCACCACTTACCAGCTTCCGCTGCTCGTTCTCACCAGGTTTCCTTTTTTTTTTGCTTCTTTTTTTTTGAGAAAATGTCGCTCCTTTTTTGATCTTCTTTCTATTTTTTTTTTTAATAAAAAAGCTGAGCATTGTTGATCTTTCTTCTTCTTCTTTCCACATTTTGCAGCCGTCAGATGGAATCAGCAAGGTTCTCGGCGGCGGTCAGATCACAGACGAGGAAGCTCAGTCTCTCAATAAGCTGTAAGTATCCATCAATCTCATGTCTCATTTCAAATCAAGCGTTTTTTCAAAACATTAGCACATCTCTAATAATCTCTGGGTTTGTTTGATTTTTCTACTTTCTATTTAAGAGATTAAAACAAAAGTTTCTTAATATCTTTGATCCTTTGAAAGTGATTGCCTTGGTGGTTTATTTGTATGAAGTCAGTTGATTTCTTTGTAATTATCATTTGCAACAACTTATGAAAGGGATTGGTCAATGCTTTTTGGCCTTTTTTTTGATAAATCTTTATTTTTTTTATTCTCTATAACATTCTTATCAAGCCCCCACCATTTTTTATACATGCCAAACTATTGCTGTTCTGTATAGTGATATATATATTTTTTAATTCCATTATCTAAATCATATTCTCTTCTTTGAATGTAAGCATCTGCAAAGACAAAATCTTTTTAAAGTATAGTTGCTTCATTTCTTACCTAATTTGGTCACTATGGTATCAAGAAGAAGCTGGCGATGGTCCTTTAAGTCAGTTCTGTAACTTTATATCCATACAGGAAGAATTGCTCAGGTTACAAGTTAAAAGAGATGACTGGCAGTGGCATATTTGCTCATGACCCAAAAGACACATCTGAATCCACGGGACTTCGTTACTATCAAGTATAACTTTACTTTCTCTCTCTCTCTCATTATGTTTCTCAACAGATATATATAACTTGACAAGTGTGAAAAACAAATGATTTGTTTCGTGAACTTTTGCAGCAAACTCTCAACGGAGTGAGTCAGATATCTTTCAGCGCTGACAGAGATGTTTCCCCTAAGAAACCAACCACTTTAACAGAGGTTGCAAAGCAAAGAGAGCTGAGTGGAAACTTGCTAACCGAGGCAGACCTAAAGAGCAAGAAGCAGATATCGAGTGCTAAGATGGAAGAGATAAGCGGCCACAACATCTTCGGACCTCCAACAGAGATTCAGCCTCGATCCTTGGCTGCTGCAGCACAACAAGAAGCTAGAAGAGGTAACAGAGACATGGGAGAGCCTGCACCAAGGAACCTACGTACTTCTGTTAAAGTTTCCAATGTAAGTAATCTTAATATCTTCTTGGCATTGCTTCTAAAAGAAATATAGAAACTGATTTATTTATTAAATTTTTGGTTCAACAGCCTGCAGGAGGACAAAGCAACATACTTTTCAGTGAAGAACCTGAAATGAAGTCATCAAAGAAGATACATGACCAAAAGTTTCAGGAGCTCACGGGGAATGGTATATTCAAAGGAGACGAATCGCCTGGAACTGGAGACAAGCAGTTAAGCTCAGCTAAACTGAGGGAAATGAGCGGAAACAATATATTTGCAGACGGGAAGTCAGAGTCCCGAGACTACTTTGGGGGTGTGAAGAAGCCTCCAGGCGGTGAGAGCAGCATCTCATTGGTCTAATAAACTATTTGGTACTAAACTGAAGCTTCTCTCACGTTTCGTGTTGTTCATTAGACTCTAGTTTTCTTACATGTTTCGTGTCGCTTTGAGCTTTATCTTATATGTATGTTATGGGATGGTCTTTTGACATTAATCGTTTGGTGTTTTGTTAACCTAATCTTTTGTAAAAGTCCGCGCTGCATGAATATATAAGACGACGTCGTTTGAGTATACAAAAAGTGGAATAAAAAAAGAGAGACGACTTCACTGGGGATCGAACCCAGAATCTCTGGTTTCGTAGACCAGCGCCTTATCCATTGGGCCATGAAGTCATTTTGTTATGCGTAGCATTAGAATATATTTTGTCTAAATATAACAAACAAGCGTAAGGTCTACTTTATCGGTTCCTAGTCACCGTCGTGCACCCGCAGTCTCTCTACCGAATGATCTTTCATTATAAGTTAAGCTGTCTCATAAAAATATTAAAGAGATTTGTTTACCAAAATTAAATTAATTATCAAGAAAGAATCTGAAATTGGATAAGAGAGAGAGATGATTTTACTTTTCTTTATCTAAAAAACTTTTTGTTTCCAAAGGAAGGGTCTATCTATGTATGGCGTTTTAGGTAGATGATCACCACAGCTAAGCTATTACAAAGAGAAAGAGAGAGAGCTGAGTCAGTTTTGTGGTGTAGATTTCATCAGAAAGATCGTGTGGAATCTGAAAGTCTTAATCTTTTACTAAAAATAGAAATACCTTTTAAATAGGGCAGAGGAGTGGCGAAGATCAATGGGGAAACACAAATCGTTGAGAAGCAAAGCAGTTCACTTTGTCACCGATCTCACCACCGTTCTCCTTAATCCCATCTCTGATAAACCCTCCTCTGCTCCTCCTCCTCCTCGTCAGGTATCCAAAGTTTTCATCTTTTTTTGTTCTCTTCTTTTTGACTCAGTCTTTTGGGGTTGTTGACATTAGAGTCTTATCTTTGTTCTTGAGGATTTTGCTGAAAAAAAATTAAAAAAAATAATGCCTTAGTTGCTTGAGAACAATTGAGTATATTTTTCTTAGGTTGGGAGTTTCAGTTTTGTCATGTGATCAGATCTTTTCAATGAGCTCCATCCTGACTATTCAATTTTTCGGTATTTGGACTAGGATGAGGAAGATGAGTCTAAAAGAGATCAACAACTAGAGTCTGTCACTGAAGATCAGCAGCATAAGGATTTAGTAGACGAGCCAGACACTTCTTCTTTCTCTGCATTCCTTGGTTCCCTCTTATCCTCCTCTCATCCCCCCAAGGACAAACAAACCAACCAGGAACAAGAGGACGAAGAAGAAGAAGAAGATTCAGAGTCTGAAACAAGCGATACATCCTCCTCCTCCTCGGTGAACGCTACAACAATGAAGGAAACTACTACTACTACTGTTTCTGGTGGTGGTACAAAGAAGAGCTTGTTGTCCAAGTATAAACAGCATTTGAAGAATTTTTACCAGGCTGTTAAGTTTTCCAAGGATCGAAAGGGAATTGCTGAGGTTAAAACAGATGATGAAGAGACTGGATATGATGGTGGCTTGGAGATGAAGCAGATGCAGAACAAAGAGGAAGCAACAACAGTAGTACAAGCAATTGTTATACCTGATATTTCAGAGCCTTCTTTACTTTTATCGGACCAGTCAAGACGTTCCCTTTATACTTCACTTCCTGCTCTTGTTCAAGGCAGGAAATGGATTTTGCTTTATAGGTGAGATATCACATTTTAGAGTTTAAATTTCTAGTTCTATCGCTGTGATGTGTGTGTGTGTGATCCTTTGTTTTTTTTTTTTCAGTACATGGAGGCACGGTATATCACTGTCAACGCTGTACAGGAAAAGCCTCCTCTGGCCTGGTCTCAGTTTACTGGTAAACTTAAAAACTCAAAAAAAATGTTGGTTCCATACCCTATTTTTTATGGAGAGCTAACCAATGTTTGTTGGTTTCAGGTTGTTGGAGACAGAAAAGGTTCGGTGTTTGGTGGACTTGTCGAGGCACCTTTGATACCAACTGATAAGAAGTATCAGGTTTGGCTCTCCAAAGATCCAATCCTTTAAATTAGACTTTTGTTTCTTTTCATTTCTAATTGATCTTTGCGTTGTGTTTGTGTCAGGGAACCAACAGTACATTTGTTTTCACTGATAAGTCTGGACAACCCACTATATACCGTCCCACAGGAGCAAATAGGTTTTACACATTATGCTCAAAGGACTTTTTAGCTCTCGGTGGTGGTGGACGGTTTGCTCTCTATCTAGACAGTGAGCTGTAAGATTTCCTATCTCCACGACAAACAACAAAACCATGTATCCTCACTTTTGTTTGATTTCATCATCGTGTTGTATGATGTAATAATAGGCTAAGCGGATCAAGTGCTTACTCGGAGACATACGGGAACGCTTGTCTTGCAAACTCACAGGACTTTGATGTTAAGGAAGTGGAGGTACTATTCCATATCAACTCTCTCTCTCTCCTTTTGTTTCAACCTTTCTTTTTACTGAAGACAAAACAATGAGAAAACAACATTGATATTTGTTTGCAGCTATGGGGATTTGTGTATGGCTCAAAGTATGATGAGATTCTAGCTCTCAGCAAAACAACAGAGCCTGGTGTATGCAGGTGGTGATGAATCATATGATGAATTAAAAAAAAAAAGAATAATCGTATTATAAAAAAAGAAAAGAAGTAAGGTACCTCTTATGTAAATGTGTAGTAATATGAAATGTTGTTTTCTTATCTTATAAGTGGTTTAATCATATCTCACCCACTTGTAACCAAGAAACATTTTTCTTGTCTTGTTGTAATGATTTTGGAATGAAATGTGAAGACATAAAAGTCTGACCGACTCTTTAGTCCATTGAAGGTTCATCAACCAGAAGATCTCTGGCTTTTTAAGTAGTAGAAAAATGGTTTATTAACAATTATGCGGATTGCAGGAGACCGATATTTAACATGGTTTAATTAGAATTAAGATTGTAAGTAAAACTTTCAGACATAAATCTTCATATATAACATTATGTAGTTTATGAATACTGATCATATTTAATAACATAAAAATATTAAATCAGTGTTAGGAAGTTAATCCGGCCCATTAAGTAATATTCTCATAGCGGATAAAACTTCATTTGGCCCACTACTTAGTAATCGGCCCATTAAGGAAGAGGAGCACGAAAAAAAAACTTCCCCTCCTTCCCCATTTTAACGAACCTATCAGAGAAGAGAAGAAAGAAACTCCGATCTCAAATGGGAGGAAGAGTGGTCCACTTGGCGCATCTTCCGATGAAGCTTCTGATGCCCACAAAGCTAACGAACATCCACGAGTTGGCGCTGAAAACGATCCCATCGGCGAGCAAGATGGAGATCAAGAGAGTCCTGGAGTCTCTCTACGGGTTCGAGATCGCAAAGGTGAACACTTTAAACATGGACGGGAAGAAGAAGAAGAAGCGTGGCGGGTTGTTGATAGCCAAGGCTGACTACAAGAAGGCTTACGTCACTCTCAAACACCCTCTGTCGATCTCAAGGGATCTGTTTCCCGTGGAAGATAGGAAGAGTAAAGTGAAAGGATCTACCTTTGTCGAGGAGGAGGATGATAAGAAGAGTCATTGGCTTGATCAGAAGGAGAAGAGGGAGATCGGCGGTTATGGTAGTGGTAAAGGTCGTCATCACAATTAGGGTTTATGACCAAACTGGTTTGTGTTTCATTTAGCTGTCGGGGACTTTTTTGTTTCTGTTAAACTCTCACTATTGGCAAATAAAGTCTTAATCTCTTTCTCTACTTAATGATGACTATGGAACACAGTAACTACGATATGATTTGACAAGGTTTGTCCTTAAACTACAATGTGTAAGAAGAATGCATGTATGTATGATTCCTTCTAGTCAATGGTGTAATGTTGTCTGTGGAGTTGAGTTTCTGATCTCAATCACATAAAGAATGTAAACGGAGATCAAGTGAAAACGTCTTCTAAATCATAAAAATCAATTTTGTCTAATTTTTTTTTGATCTTTTGGATTATTTATGACGCAATGCAACAACAACATATGATAAAGAAAGGTTTGATTGATTATAAACCCCACTAAATGTCATGGAACCCATCAAGGAGAGTTTTTTATTCACGCGCTTATATATATATAGTCAGCGGACATAGTTGAATAAATTAGGTGGTTGCATATAACATAAGTATTTGGCGCGTGGCGAAAGGAGCTTTCTTGAGCTCTGTTGTATGTGACCGAGTCATCGTCGTCGTGCTCGCCCCCTCTCTCTTCTTGTTCAAAGAAAGAGCCTAAAGAAGAAAGAAAACTTGTTTTGATAAAATTCGGATCTTGCTTTTTGTTTTCCTTTCATCTGAGCAACGTGAACATGGCGTCTGTTTCTGCTTTGGCAAAGTTTAAGTTGGTGTTCTTAGGAGATCAGTCTGTGGGGAAAACAAGCATCATCACCCGTTTCATGTATGATAAATTCGACACCTCTTACCAGGTTCTACACTTACCCTCCTTTTCATCATTTGATCGTTTCCTTTTCATACTCTGTTCTTGATTTTTTTTAATTTTCTCGTTTCTTGTTTGATCTGATTCGATGTTCTGTTTTCTCTCTGTTCTTGGAAGCTTCATCTGGAATTGGTCCCATGATTCTTCAAAGATAGATGAATCTTTGCCCTTTGTGATCCATGTTGTGTGATATAATTGTCTCCGTATTATGATCACGATCCATGCTAAGCACTGTTGCTTCTTTATTAACCTGTTGTTATTAACCCGTTAATTAGTCATAATTAAGCCTTTAATTGTGTGTTGTATGACTGCAGCCTACCATTGGGATCGATTTTCTGTCCAAAACAATGTACCTCGAAGATCGAACTGTTCGTTTGCAGCTTTGGTGAGAGAGAGAGAGAGAGAGAGAGAGACCAAACATATGTATATATTTGCTCTGTTAAATTTTGTGATTGATACCAAAGATTATTTTTGTTGGTTTTTTTGAGGGATACGGCTGGACAAGAAAGATTCAGGAGTCTGATCCCAAGTTACATCAGAGACTCTTCTGTTGCAATTGTTGTCTATGATGTCGCCAGTGAGTCAATAGCTTTTTTGCTTCTTTTAATTCACTATGTTGTTGTGTGATGTGTTGTTCACCACTCTCTCTCTGTGTTTCTTTATTTGCAGATAGGCAAACGTTTCTGAATATTTCGAAATGGATAGATGATGTACACAGAGAAAGAGGTGGTTCAGGCGACGTTATTATTGTCCTTGTTGGTAACAAAACTGATCTTGTTGATAAAAGGTGAAGATGCTAACTCAGCCTTTTTATGTTTTTTTTTTTTGCAAATCATAACATATGCTTCTTCTTTTCTCTTGGTAATGAATTAAAAAAAAAACAGACAAGTATCTATCAGTGAAGGGGAAGAAAAGGGTAACGAACATGGAGTGATGTTCATTGAGACCAGCGCCAAAGAAAATTTCAACATTAAGGTATTATTTAAAAGGACTTGAAGTGTCTTATCTTCCTTTTTCTTTTTGTTTTCTTTGACAAAACACATGAGTCAATTGTTGCAGGCTTTGTTCAGGAAAATAGCTGCAGCATTACCTGGGATGGATTCTTATTCATCGGCCACAAAATCAGATGATATGGTTGATGTGAACCTAAAGAACACTTCAAGTTCATCGCAAGGTGAGCAACAAGGAGGTGGTGGTGGAGGCGGCTGTTCTTGTTGATTCAATAAATTAAAAAAAAAAAAAAAAACATATTCCGTTTTAGACACTTGTGAAAGCCAAGAAAAAAAAAACTAAAAAAGGATCAAGAAAGTTTTTTCTTTTGTGATTTTTTCATTTTTATCTCATGCATACATTATATTTTACAAACTATAGAATATGAACACCAGAGAAAGGAATGAATATGGGAGCTTTTGAGGAATAGATAGAACTTACTACACTCTCAGATTTGGCATTTTGCAACAATTTTGTCATGATATAACAAATACACAATGCTTCAAAGGAAATGCAGTATACAATTTATTTGTTTATACGACCTCTGTTTTTGCGCTGGGCCTAGTTTTACTCAGCCCAATTAATTATCATGGGCCTAGTTTTACTCAGCCCAATTAATTATCATGGGCCGTAATAGACTTTAGTTCCCATCAACACTTTTTGTTGTTGTTGCTGCTGGGTTTGTTGATAAATAAATATAAGATATTAAATAGTACAAAAATTGTATATGTATTTCATAATAGGTTTATGATATTTAATTTTATAATACGTTTTATTTATAATGAATATTTTGAAGCTTTTTAAAAGATCTGTTAACTGTTTGAAATCTACATAATCTTAATAAAATTAGCATTTCACTAATTCTCCCAGTGTTTTAATTTTGTGTGATATGCTTCCTTATAAAATAGTCAATTCGTATCATTAGAATCAATCTGTTACCAAATCTATTAAAAAAGAATAAGTTCGTTCAACGTTTCCATTTGATTTTGTTTATCAACTTTCATCACAAATCAGCTATATAAAGGCCTATTAGTTCTCTCAATAGAATCCAACAACACTACAAACCATAAGAATATTTACAACACTTTCCACATATCTATACTAATACTTCAGAAACACCACAAAAATGAACAAGATCAGATCCTTATTTTTTGTTAGCACCATCACATTACTTATGTTGTTGGCCATAACAGGTTGGTCGTCAAGCATTCACATTATAATTATTTTCTCTCTTTTTATATACCTTAGTCTCAAAGCTTATTTTTAGCTTCTACATTGACTAACAATATACAAATTGTTTATCTTTTCTAACACATTAATGTGTATTACGTAATATTTACTATTTAGCAGAACAAACAAGCGCGGGCGATGCTGATCTCTTATGTTTTGGTCCATGCCCTGCTGATTGCAAACAAATTTGCTTGTCGAAAGGTTATGGTGATGGGTTATGTGAAGATTTTAGAGGCAAGAACGATTGTTGCTGCACACCAACAAAGAAGCAAATTTTTGAGCAAACAACGCAATTTAACAACTAAATGTATTTTTGACAATGTCTTTAATATGTATGATCACTATATATAATAAAAAAATTCAAATATAAAAAAAAATTAAGAAGTTACAAGATATTGCAAACTTAACGCGTTATGTGTAAAGATTTAATGACAGGTGAGAAGAATGGTATTAACAACAGTTGATTATATCATATCACGTATTAGCAGCATTTACCTCACAAATGATTAGTATTACAAAATGAAGGCTTGATTTGTAAAACAAATCGCATCTTTCTCCTTGAACTTATGCGGACTTCTAATACACATGAAACCCTTATTTACATTAGAAGAATGTGTTGTTTTTGAATGGTTGAGCTTAGAGATGCAATCGAAGTGATTTGCATCGACCAATGTATCATTTTGATCTGAAGCTTTACAAAGGCATACGTTCTGCAGTTAATGGTGTGTGTAGTCTTATCTTTGCCTCTGGTGAAAATATTATGAGATCTCAAATATTATTGTTAGGAGTATAGCTTTCTTTACCTTTTTCATACTTATTCATAGCTTATTATTTTTATATAAATGGGGGAAATGTTGAAATTACTATTTATTTTGGGCTATTCTGTAATTATATAGATAACCTGGTGCCATGAAATCAACGGTGACCTGCAAATTTCGATTTGAAAAACGCCGTCACAGCAGAACACAAACAAACGAATGGAAGAGGAGGAGCCGAGATCCGAAACCCAAGACGAGGCATTGCAGAAGAAGCACCATGACATGCTCGAACGCTTCTCCGCTCGCCACCAAGCTCGAAAATCCGATTCATCTGACTCTTCTTCTTCCACCTTCGAATCAACCTCCTCATTCCTCTCCCAGTTCGCCGATTCCAAGCGATCAATCGAGTCTCGAATCGCCGAGTTACGACTCGCCTCCTCCGCGGAATCCTCCAAGATCAAATCAGATCTCGCGGAGATCTCATCAACGATCGACAATCTCGAGAAGCTCGTCGCAGCCAACTCCTACTTCCTCCCTTCCTACGAAGTCAGATCCTCTCTCAAATCCGCATCTGACCTCAAACAGAGTCTCGACACCCTCTCCGCCGCCTTACTCCCGAAGAAGAAGTTCTCGTTCAAGTCCAAATCTTCGTCTTCTTCTACCACTACCACAAAGCTCCCGGAGATCCAGAAACGCGATCTCGCTCCACCACCACCACCGAACGTCCCCGTACGTGATTCTCCCGGATTCAGAAACAAACAAGGAGAGACTCTAGCGAAAAGCTTCAAACAATCGTCGATCGGAGAGTTCACATTGTCAGATCTCGATTCGTGCCAAGTGCATTTGACTGGAACTGTTAACGCTCTCTTCATCCACCGATTGAGGAACTGCAAGGTCTACACAGGTCCAGTGATTGGTTCGATTCTGATAGACGACGTGGAGGATTGCGTTCTTGTGGTGGCCTCGCATCAGATTAGAATCCATCGCGCCAAGAAGAGTGATTTCTATTTGAGAGTGAGGAGTCGTCCTATTATAGAAGACAGCAACGGAGTCAGGTTCGCGCCTTACTGTTTGGATTACGGAGGGATCGAGGAAGATTTGAAGGCGGCGGGTTTGGAGGAGGAGACTGAGAGCTTATGCTGGGCCAATGTTGATGATTTCTTGTGGCTCAGAGCTGTACAGTCTCCTAACTGGTCCCTCTTGCCCGAACAGGAAAGGCTTTCTTCCGTTTCTGTTTCTATTTCCGGAGGTGGAGATTCTTGATCGAATTGATCAGTCTGTCTCCAGTTGTTTATGATTTGTGTTTGATTGAGCAACAATGTCATGGTGATCATGCAAATTAAACCTTTTTAACATAAATTATTATTATACAAATCATTATTAGTGATCATACAAATTAAAGAATACCTCAAAAGAGGTTTAATTGTTCAATTTAGCAGATTGTTCAAAGGGGACGTCAACACAGAGCAACGATCGCACTCTTGATTGTATTGCAGGAAGGAACTCATGAAACAGAGAGTCTTTCATAATTCTTTAGTTAGGCCTTTGACCCAATGTAAGTATCAATCCAAATGTGACAACTCATAGCAAAGATGCAAGAGTATGGAACCGCCGGCTTTGACTTGAGCCTGCTTTGACTCTAGTGTTTCAGTGTTCATAACAAGCAATCAAACAAGTACTGCAGTTGAATATGATTTTCAAATATATTTCTTCATATACACAGTCAAATAAATATATTTGAACAACAAGCAAAACTCCAACAAAAACCAAAGTAGGAGGAGTGTAATAATAATAAAAAATATATATTATATATATAAATAGTATTAGCTTGTATGAATCACATGGTTTCTGAATGGGTTTTGGTAGGTTGGTAGATGAAAAACAAACCAAAATAAGTCATAATCATTTCCCAATCCAACAGTGACCCACACACATACCAAAACCACAAG